>CM048844.1:73553589-73558589 GCA_026545765.1 Plantago major | reverse complement strand
TCTCGACACGGATCTCTGCCATGCTTGCACTCTTGACATGTCTCCTGACACGGATCTCGCTATGCTTGCACCCTGACATGTCTCTGGCACGGATCTCGCCATGCTTGCACTCGACATGTCTCTGGCACGGATCTCGCCATGCTTGCACCCTGACATGTCTCTGGCACGGATCCTCGCCATGCTTGCACCCTGACATGTCTCTCGACACGGATCTCGCCATGCTTGCAGACAAATTCAATACTTAGTTTTTTTCCATGCTTTCAATTGCCTCTCACCATTTTCGGCATTTTTCACGCTCACGACATTTTGTTTTGGAAAAGAGACGGTCGAAAAAGTCCCAAACCGCCAAATCGGTGGCTTATTGTCCATTTAAAATCGGCTCCGGAGGTCTTAAACTCATTGTGAGATTTTTATCATCCCCACACAAGAACGACGTCCCAAATCTATTGGTCAAACTCCCACGGTCATTCGGACAACGGATTTGTATGAATTCCCAAAAGTGCATACCGGTCTCACATTAAGAAGCACTTCGCTTACACCTTGCCGCACTTTGCCTTGGTCTCCCGCACTTGGGCTTGCCTTTGCCTTATTAACACTTGGTGAATCTCAAAGTTATACTACCGTGACTTAACTCCTTTTGCTTGCTTAGATAGATAACCCCGGTCCGATTTTTTAAGATGATCGAGGGATGGGATGGAGGGATGAATCGGAGCGACAAAGGGTCGATCTCACGGATCGTGGCAAAGAAGGCCACTCGCCGCCACAATACCCCGTCACAGATTTAAGTCGTTCAGAAGGATTCTACCCACCGCTGGGAATTGTGTTTCATATGCCAACGTGGCTCATCCACCACGATGGCTTAGCCAACGACATGTGCCCTCGGGGTCGAATGACCCCTATCGCTGGTCGGCAAACGGCGGCACACGATCGCTTCTAGCCCGGATTCGACTTAGAGGCGCTCACCATAATCCAACGATGGTAGCTTCACACATCGGCTTTTCAACCAAGCGCGATGACCAATTGTGCGAATCAACGGTTCCTCTCGCATTAGGTTGAATTACTATTGCGATACTATCATCAAGAGGGTAAAACTAACCTGCCTCACGACGGCCTAAACCCAAACCACGCTCCTCGTCAGGGTGAACAATCCAACACTTGGTGAATTTCGCTTCACAATGATAGGAAGAGCCGACATCAAGGATCAAAAGCAACGTCGCTATGAACGCTATCGCCACAAGCCGCTTATCCCTGTGGTAACTTTTCCGACACCTCTAGCTTCAAATTCAAGGTCTAAAGGATCGTTAGGCCACGCTTTCACGGTTCAGATTCAGACCGGAAATCGTAATCAAACGAGCTTTTACCCTTCTGCTCCACACGAGATTTCTGCTCGCTGAGCTCATCTTAGGACACCTGCTATCTTTAACAGATGTGCCGCCTCACCAAACTCCCCACCGACAATGTCTTCCGCTCGGATCGCCCGCCAAGCGAGCCTTGTCCAAAAAGAGGGCTCTCGCCTCCGATTCACGGAATAAGTAAAATAACGTTAAAAGTAGTGGTATTTCACTTTCGCCTTTCGCTCCCACTTATCCTACACCTCTCAAGTCATTTCACAAAGTCGGACTAGAGTCAAGCTCAACAGGTCTTCTTTCCTCACGATTCTCGCCAAGCCTGCTCCTCGGCCGTGGTTTCACTGGATAGTAGACAGGACAGGGAATCTCGTTAATCCATTCATGCGCTACTAATTAGATGACGAGGCATTTCGCTACCTTAAGAGAGTCATAGTTACTCCCGCCGCTTACCATGGTTGAATTTCTTCACTTTGACATTCGTGAGCATCAAGCGTAAATCACATTGCGTTAGCATCCGCGAGGACCATCGCAATGCTTTGTTTTAATTAAACAATGGATTCCCTTGTCCGCATTTCGAGCTGGCTGCTCGACGCCCGGAGAAGGCTCCCAAGAAGCTATTCCTCCGTCTCTCGCCAAAGATTGCAGTAACCCGCCTCGCCGCTGAAGCAGCCGAGCATTACCGACAATGACGAAGTTCGGATCGGGACCCCCGTGCTCACCTCGTGAGCCAATCCTTTTCCGGTTACGGATCCATTTTGCCGATTTCCCTTGCTTACATTGTTCCATCGACTGCAGGTCGCTCACCTTGGAGACCTGATGCGGTTATGAGTACGAACGGGCGAACGGAACTCGGTCCTCCGGATTTTCAAGGGTCGCCGAGGGCGCACCGACACCACGCGACGCAGCGGTGCTCTTCCACCGCTTGACCCTACCTCCGATCGAGTCGATTCTGTGGTGGGCAGGCCGTTAAATGTAAAAGATAACTCTTCCCGAGGCCTCGCCGACGCCTCCGGACTTTAACGCTGTTGCCAACCGTCAAGGCCCCTGCTCAGAATTTTAACCCGATTCCTTTTGCACGCTAGAACGCGCTTGTCGGGGTTCCCGACCCTTAGGATCGACTTCAACCCATGTGCAAGTGCCGCTCACATGGAACCTTTCCTCTTCGCCTTCAAAGTTCTCATTTGAATATTTGCTACTACCACCAAGATCCGCGACCGACGGCCTCCGCCCGGCTCACGCTTAAGGTTTTGCAATGACCGCCGCCTCCTACTCATCGGGCTCGCTCTTGCCCCGACGGCCGGTATAGGTCACGCGCTTCAGCGCCATCCATTTTCGGGCTAGTTGATTCGGCAGTGAGTTGTTACACACTCCTTAGCGGATTTCGACTTCCATGACCACCGCCCCGCTGCCTTAATCGACCAACACCCTTTGTGGGATCTAGGTTAGCGCCAGAAGTTAGGCACCGTGAACCCGGCTTCCTGCTCATCCCAAGACGCCAGCCTCGCTACTCAAAAATGGCCCACTTGAGCTCTCGATTCCTTGGCGAGGTTCAACAAAGCAACCACGCCTGGCCCTACCTATTTAAAGTTTGAGAATAGGTCGAGGACGCCAGATCCCCGATGCCTCTAATCATCGGGCTTTACCCGATAGAACTCGCACTCGAGCTCCAGCCTATCCCGAGGGAAACTTCGGAGGGAACCAGCTACTAGATGGTTCGATTAGTCTTTCGCCCTATACCCAAGTCGATTTAACGATTTGCATCGTCAAGATCGCCATGGCCTCCACCAGAGTTTCCTCCGCTTCGCCAGCATAGTTCACCATCTTCGGTCCCGGCAGTATGCTCACTCAACCCTTCTCAAGATCAAGGTCGGTCGACGCCGCACCCTCGAGGGGGATCGCGCCACACCTTCCTTACGCCTTACGGGTTTACTTCCACCCAATGACTCGCACACATGTCGACTCTTGGTCCGTGTTTCAAGACGGGTCGAATGGGGAGCTCACAGCCAACACCGGAGCATGCAGCTGTCAAGCACGCCAGAGGCGTGATGTCGTCCGCCACGATCGGGAGACGGCACTCCTGTGGCTTTTCACGACCTCGGCTTTCGCCCACCCCTAATCCAGGTTGGTCCGCGACTCGAAGTCGATCGGCGGACCGGCTTTCACTGCTCCACATCCGACCGGGCGCACCGCCAGCCCCATCCGCTTCCTCCCGACAATTTCAAGCACTCTTTGACTCTTTTCAAAGTCCTTTTCATCTTTCCTCATGTACTTGTTCGCCATCGGTCTCGCCCATATTTAGCCTCGACGGAATTTACCGATTGGGGCTGATTCCCAAACAACCCGACTCACGACAAATACTGGTGCGACAGGTCCGCACGACGGGGCTTTCACCTCTCCGCGCTTCTTTCCAGGGACTTGAGCCCGTCCGCCGAGGACGCTTCTCCAGATTACATTCGACGGCGTACGCCCGATTCTCAAGTTGGGCTATTCCTGCTCGCCATTGCTATTAGGGGAATCTTGTAAGTTTCTTCTCCACCGCTTATTGATATGCTTAAACTCACGGTAGTCCCGTCTGACCTGGTCGCGGTCAAGGCGCTGTTAGCACCATTGTTTTGTAACGATGCCCAAGCATGCGACGGAGTGAAGCACAACGGCACCAATGATCTTTCAACCACCACCGGTTGTGACATCCGTCGATGAGGGATCCTTTTGGGCAAACCGAGCTAACGGATGCCATTATCCGCCTCGCACCAAATTGGTGTAGGGGCGACGCGATGCGTGACGCCCAGCAGGCGTTCTCACCAAGGCGCCGGGCGCAACTTATGCTCAAAGACTCGATGGTTCACGGATTCTCGCAATTCACACCAAGTATCGTGATTTCGCCACGCTCTTCATCGATGCGAGAGCCGAGATATCCGCTGTCGAGAGTCGCTTTTGACTTTCAAGATACATCACATCCCCAAAACCACACCGCGAACGGAGTCACGGGAGCAACGCCCATTTTGTTTTCTCGCGCTTGTCACCGGGTTTCGTTAGCCCACCAAGTGCAAGCACCGGTAGGCACGGTGTCACGAAGAGTGGATTGCTCCAGCCCAACGAGGCAACGCTCATGTTAAACACGTGTTCACTGTGTCTACTTTTTAGATATCGACAATGATCCTTCCGCAGTTCACCCACGGAAACCTTGTTACGACTTCTCCTTCCTCTAAATGATAAGGTTCAAGGACTTCGCGACGTCATGGGCAGCGAACCGCCCACGCCGCCGATCCCAACACTTCACCGGACCATTCAATCGGTAGGAGCGACGGGCGTGTGTACAAAGGGCGTGGATTTAGTCAACGCGAAATGATGACTCGCGCTTACTAGGAATTCCTCGCTCAAGACCAACAATTGCAATGATCTATCCCCATCACGATGTAATTTCAAGATTACCCGGCCCCGCTTACCAAGGCTATAGACTCGCTGAATACATCAGCAGAAGGCTGCATGCCCGTAACATCTAAGGGCATCACAGACCTGCTATTGCCTCAAACTTCCGCGCCTAAAAGGCCGTAGTCCCTCTAAGAAGTCGGGTCATGAGGGATACCTCCGCATAGCTAGTTAGCAGTCGAGGTCTCGCTCACATATCGGAATTAACTGCATAAATCGCTT
>CM048844.1:73538589-73551089 GCA_026545765.1 Plantago major | reverse complement strand
CATAGTAGTCAAAAGTTCCAAACCTTAAGTGACGGAGTAGACATCAAAATGGCCGAGGAGCACACTACTCTCATATACGCATTTCCACACATCCGCTTTTCAACGAAAATTTGTATGGAACCATATTTCGGGCCCGAGAATCAGTTTCTGAGTCGGAATTTATTTTTGGGTCTAAAAATTATTTAATAATTATTTTTCATAAAAATGCAATAATACATAAAAATTAAAATAAAATAGGAAAATAATGAAAAATTCTAAAATTCCCAAGTATAATTTTGGTGTCGCTTTCACGCCTCTTCGTGACTCGGAACCGCTTACATCCATGTAGGTGCGATTATGCTTACGCCCACGCCGTGATGTCAAGATTCTATACATAATAAGCCACCTTTCAATATAAGTACACCGTGACTTAACCTTAAGTCGCGGATGATATTTTTGGTATGCTTTCACGCCTCTTCGTGACACCGCTTGTTTATGATCCATGTAGGCTTGATTATGCTTATGCCTAAGTCGTGATATCAAGCATTCTCATCTTCTTCTCGGGACAAGTGGTCGTTGTTTAGATCGACGCTGCTGTCGAAGGGACATCGCCACGCTACCTACCTCGGATGCGCACTGCTATTCAATTGTATACATAATAAGCCACCTTCAAGATAAGTACACCGTGACTTAACCTTAAGTCACGTGGATGATCCATTTAGCTTTGATTATGCTTACGCCTAAGTCGCTTTCATCTTCTTCGGGACAAGGGTCGTTAACCGAGATCGGACACGTTAAATACTCGGATTTGGCCGATGCACACCGCTATACAATGGTATACATAAGACCTTATAACCCCTTACTTACCCGGCACCGGTCTAAACCTTATAACCCCATTAAAGGCACGCCGAGGTCTACACCTTACCGACCAAGTATATACCTTATAACCCCATACCCGACACTTGGACATGATCTCACTTGACACCAATTCTATACCTTACCGATCAAGTATAGACCTTATAACCCCATACCATGCAATCGACATGATCTCCTGCACTTGGGCTTGCCTCGACACTTTAGATCAAGCAAAATCCATCTTACCGATCAAGTATCGATTTTATAACCCCATGGTTGGCACACCTTAGGCAACCCCCAAAACGACTCATTCCCTTGAAACCTGCTTCGCACATGAAAATCATGGTAGGAACCAAGAATTTTCAAAAGGTAACCCCAAAACTGATTCTCGCACGATATGGTGCACAAAGGGGATTCAAGTGTCGGGATAAGGTATGTACCGACACATTCTCGTGCCGGCACCGAGCCCTCTCGACCTCTGGGTGCTAACTCCCGAGAGTTGCCCTCCCACTCATGATTCTCGCACGCAGATGTGCCCAGATGGCGCACAAAGGTGGGATTCTGCGTGCTGTGACAAGGCCATGCTTGCACCCCTGACATGTCTCTGCACGGATCCTTGCCATGCTTGCACTTTCAACATGTCTCTGGCACGGATCCTTGCCATGCTTGCACCCCAACATGTCTCTGGCACGGATCCTGCCATGCTTGCACTCTTGACATGTCTCCTGCACGGATCCTTGCCATGCTTGCACTCTTGACATGTCTCCTGCACGGATCTCATGCTTGCACCCCGACATGTCTCGGCACGGATCCTGCCATGCTTGCACCCTGACATGTCTCCTGACACGGATCCTGCCATGCTTGCACCCTGACATGTCTCTGGCACGGATCTCACATGCTTGCACTCTGACATGTCTCCGGCACGGATCCTCGCTATGCTTGCACTCTTGACATGTCTCGGGCACGGATCCTTGCCATGCACCCTGACATGTCTCTGGCACGGATCCTGCCATGCTTGCACTCTGACATGTCTCGACACGGATCTCGCCATGCTTTGACAAATTCAATACTTAGTTTTTTTCCATGCTTTCAATCGCCTCTCACCATTTTCGGCATTTTTCACGCTCACGTACATTTTGTTTTGGAAAAGAGACGGTCGAAAAAGTCCCAAAACCGCCAAATCGGTGGCTTATTGTCCATTCGAAATCGGCTCCGGAGGCCCTTAAACTCATTGTGAGATTTTTATCACTCCCACACAAGAACGACGTCCCAAATCTATTGGTCAAACTCCCACGGTCATCCGGACAACGGATTTGTATGAATTCCCAAAAGTGCATACCGGTCTCACATTAAGAAGCACTTCGCTTACACCTTGCCGCACTTTGCCTTGGTCTCCGCACTTGGGCTTTTGCCTTTATTAACACTTGGTGAATCTCAAAGTTATACTACCGTGACTTAACTCCTTTTTGCTTGCTTAGATAGATAACCCCGGTCCGATTTTTTAAGATGATCGAGGGATGGGATGGAGGGATGAATCGAGCGACAAAGGGTCGAATCTCACGGATCGTGGCAAAGAAGGCCACTCGCCGCCATAATACCCCGTCACAGATTTAAGTCGTTCGCAGAAGGATTCTACCCACGCCGGTGGAATTGTGTTTCATATGCCAACGTTTCATCCACCACGATGGCTTAGCCAACGACATGTGCCCTCGGGGTCGAATGACCCTATCGCTGGTCGGCAACGGGCGGGCACACGATCGCTTCTAGCCCGGATTCGACTTAGAGGCGCTCACCATAATCCAACGATGGTAGCTTCACACATCGGCTTTTCAACCAAGCGCGATGACCAATTGTGCGAATCAACGGTTCCTCTCAGATTAGGTTGAATTACTATTGCGATACTATCATCAAGTAGGTAAAACTAACCTGCCTCACGACGGCCTAAACCCAAATTTCACGCTCCTCGTCAGGGTGAACAATCCAACACTTGGTGAATTTCGCTTCACAATGATAGGAAGAGCCGACATCAAGGATCAAAAGCAACGCCGCTATGAACGCTATCGCCACAAGCCGCTTATCCCTGTGGTAACTTTTCCGACACCTCTAGCTTCAAATTCAAGGTCTAAAGGATCGTTAGGCCACGCTTTCACGGTTCAGATTCAGACCGGAAATCGTAATCAAACGAGCTTTTACCCTTCTGCTCCACACGAGATTTCTGCTCGCTGAGCTCATCTTAGGACACCTGCTATCTTTTAACAGATGTGCCACCAAACTCCCCACCGACAATGTCTTCCGCTCGGATCGCCCGCCAAGCGAGCCTTGTCCAAAAAGAGGGCTCACCTCATCCGATTCACGGAATAAGTAAAATAACGTTAAAAGTAGTGGTATTTCACTTCGCTTTCGCTCCCACTTATCCTACACCTCTCAAGTCATTTCACAAAGTCGGACTAGAGTCAAGCTCAACAGGTCTTCTTTCCTCACGATTCTCGCCAAGCCTGCTCCTCAGTGGTTTCACTGGATAGTAGATGTGACAGGGAATCTCGTTAATCCATTCATGCGCCCTACTAATTAGATGACGAGGCATTTCGCTACCTTAAGAGAGTCATAGTTACTCCCGCTTACTCCGCTTGGTTGAATTTCTTCACTTTGACATTCAGAGCATCGCGTAAATCACATTGCGTTAGCATCCGCGAGGACCATCGCAATGCTTTGTTTTAATTAAACAATGGATTCCCTTGTCCGCATTTCGAGCTGGCTGCTCGACGCCCGGAGAAGGCTCCTCAAGAAGCTATTCCTCATTCTCTCGGCCAAAGATTGCAGTAAACCCGCCTCGCCATGAAGTACCGAGCATTCACGACAATGACGAAGTTCGGGACCCCCGTGCTCAGCCCTCGTGAGCCAATCCTTTTCCGGGTTACGGATCCATTTTGCCGACTTCCCTTGCTTACATTGTTCCATCGACTGCAGGTCGCTCACCTTGGAGACCTGATGCGGTTATGAGTACGAACGGGCGAACGGAACTCGGTCCTCCGGATTTTCAAGGGTCGCCGAGGGCGCACCGACACCACGCGACGCAGCGGTGCTCTTCCACCGCTGACCCTACCTCCGATCGAGTCGATTCCAGGTGGGCAGGCCGTTAAATGTAAAAGATAACTCTTCCCGAGGCCTCGCCGACGCCTCCGGACTCTAACGCTGTTGCCAACCGTCAAGGCCCCGCTCAGAATTTTAACCCGATTCCTTTGCACGCTAGAACGCGCTTGTCGGGTTCCCCGACCTTAGGATCGACTTCAACCCATGTGCAAGTGCCGCTCACATGGAACCTTTCCTCTTCGCCTTCAAAGTTCTCATTTGAATATTTGCTACTACCACCAAGATCCGCGACCGACGGCCGCCCGCCTGCTCACGCTTAAGGTTTTGCAATGACCGCCGCGCCTCCTACTCATCGGGCCTGGCTTGCCCCGACGGCCGGAGTAGGTCACGCGCTTCAGCGCCATCCATTTTCGGGCTAGTTGATTCGGCAGTGAGTTGTTACACACTCTTAGCGGATTTCGACTTCCATGACCACCGCCCCGCTGCCTTAATCGACCAACACCCTTTGTGGGATCTAGGTTAGCCAGAAGTTAGGCAATCAGAATCCGGCTTCCTGCTCATCCTGCATCGCCAGCTCGCTTACCACCAAAATGGCCCACTTGAGCTCTCGATTCCTTGGCGAGGTTCAACAAAGCAACCACGCCTGGCCCTACCTATTTAAAGTTTGAGAATAGGTCGAGGACGCTGCATCCCCGATGCCTCTAATCATCGGCTTTACCCGATAGAACTCGCACTCGAGCTCCAGCCATCCCGAGGGAAACTTCGAGGGAACCACCTACTAGATGGTTCGATTAGTCTTCGCCTATACCCAAGTCGATTTAACGATTTGCACGTCAAGATCGCCATGGCCTCCACCAGAGTTTCCTCCGCTTCACCGCCAGCATAGTTCACCATCTTCGGTCCCGGCAGTATGCTCACTCAACCCTTCTCAAGATCAAGGTCGGTCGACGCCGCACCCTCGAGGGGATCGCGCCACGCCTTCCTTACGCCTTTACGGGTTTACTTCCACCCAATGACTCGCACACATGTCGACTTTGGTCCGTGTTTCAAGACGGTCGAATGGGAGCTCACAGCCAACACCGGAGCATGCAGCTGTCAAGCACGCCAGAGGCGATGTCGTCCGCCACGATCGGGAGACGGCACTCCTGTGGCTTTTCTACGACCTCGGCTTTCGCCCACCCTAATCCAGGTTGGTCCGCACTCGAAGTCGATCGGCGGACCGGCTTTCACTGCTCCACATCCGACCGGGCGCACCGCCACCCCCATCCGCTTCCCTCCCGACAATTTCAAGCACTCTTGACTCTCTTTTCAAAGTCCTTTTCATCTTTCCTCAATGTACTTGTTCGCCATCGGTCTCGCCCATATTTAGCCTCGACGGAATTTACCGATTGGGGCTGATTCCTAAACAACCCGACTCACGACAAATACTGCAGCGACAGGTCCGCACGACGGGCTCACCTCTCCGGCGCCTTTCCAGGGACTTGAGCCCGTCCGCCGAGGACGCTTCTCCAGATTACATTCGACGGCGTACGCCCGATTCTCAAGTCATGGGCTATTCTGCTCATTGCTATTAGGGGAATCTTGTAAGTTTCTTCTCCACCGCTTATTGATATGCTTAAACTCACGGTAGTCCCGTCTGACTGGTCATGGGTCGCCAAGTTAGCACCATTGTTTTGTAACGATGCCCAAGCATGCGACGGAGTGAAGCACAACGGCACCAATGATCTTTCAACCACCACCGTTGTGACATCCGTCGATGAGGGATCCTTTTGGGCAAACCGAGCTAACGGATGCCATTATCCGCCTCGCACTAAATTGGTGTAGGGGCGACGCGATGCGTGACGCCTGTGCAGGCGTGCTCTCAAGGCGCCGGGCGCAACTTGCGCTCAAAGACTCGATGGTTCACGGATTCGCAATTCACACCAAGTATCGTGATTTCGCCACGCTCTTCATCGGCGAGAGCCGAGATATCCGCTGTCGAGAGTCGCTTTTGACTTTCAAGATACATCACATCCCCAAAACCACACCGCGAACGGAGTCACGGGAGCAACGCCCATTTTGTTTTCTCACGCTGTTGCCGGGTTTCAAGTTAGCCCACCAAGTGCAAGCACCGGTAGGCACGGTGTCACGAAGAGTGGATTGCTCCAGCCCAACGAGGCAACGCTCATGTTAAACACGTGTTCACTGTGTCTACTTTTTAGATATCGACAATGATCCTTCCGCAGTTCACCCACGGAAACCTTGTTACGACTTCTCCTTCCTCTAAATGATAAGGTTCGACTTCGCGACGTCATGGGCAGCGAATCGCCCACGCCGCCGATCCCAACACTTCACCGGACCATTCAATCGGTAGGAGCGACGGGCGTGTGTACAAAGGGCAGGATTTAGTCAACGCGAAATGATGACTCGCGCTTACTAGGAATTCCTCGCTCAAGACCAACAATTGCAATGATCTATCCCCATCACGATGTAATTTCAAGATTACCCGGCCCGCTTACCAAGGCTATAGACTCGCTGAATACATCGCCAGAAGGCGGCCCGTAACATCTAAGGGCATCACAGACCAAGTATTGCCTCAAACTTCCGCGCCTAAAAGGTCAGAGTCCCTCTAAGAAGTCGTCATGAGGGATACCTCCGCATAGCTAGTTAGCAGTCGAGGTCTCGCTCACATATCGGAATTAACTGCATAAATCGCTTCCACCAACTAAGAACGGCCATGCACCACCACCCATAGAATCAAGAAAGAGCTCTCACATTAATCCTTACTATGTCCGACCTCGTAAGTTTCTGTTGAGTCAAATTGCCGCAGTGCTCCACTCCCGTGGTGCCCTTCCACAATTCCTTTAAGTTTCAGCCATGCACCATACTCCCCGAACCCAAAGACTTTGATTTCTCATAAGGTGCCAAGGAGTCCTAAAAGCAACATCCGCCGATCCTCGGTCGGCATCGCTTATGGTTGAGACTAGGACGGTATCCGATCGCCTTCGAGCCCCCAACTTTCGCTCTTGATTAATGAAAACATCTCGCAAATGCTTTCGCAGCTTGTTCGCCTTTCATAAATCCAAGAATTTCACCTCCGACTATGAAATACGAATGCCCCGACAACCCCTCGTTAATCATTACTCCGATCCCAAGGCCAACGAATAGGACCGAAATCCTATGATGTTATCCCATGCTAATGTATCCAGAGCGTAGGCTTGCTTTGAGCACTCTAATTTCTTCAAAGTAACAAGGTTGAGGAACGACCCGCTAAGGCCAGAGCGATCGCCAGCAGAAGGGACGAGGCGACCGATGCACACCATAGGCGGACCGGTCGACCCAACCCAAAGTCCAACTACGAGCTTTTTAACTGCAATAACTTAAATATACGCTTATTGAGCCGGAATTACCGCGTCACCGGCACCAGACTTGCCCTCCAATGGATCCTCGTTAAGGGATTTAGATTGTACTACTATTCCAATTACTGCATCAGAGAGCCCGGTATTGTTATTTATTGTCACTACCTCCCGTGTCGATTGGGTAATTTGCGCTACCGCCGCCTTCCTCGATGTGGTAGCCGCTTTCTCGTGCTCCCTCCTAATCGAACCCAATTCTCCGCCACCCGTCACCACCATAGTAGGCCACTATCCTACCATCGAAAGTTGATAGGCAGAAATTTGAATGATGCGTCACGCACGAAGGCCTTGCGATCCGTCGAAGTTATCATGAATCATCGGGCAACAGTGCAGAGCCCGTGGTCGACCTTTTTATCTAATAAATGCATCCTTCCGTAAGTCGGGTTTGTTGCACGATTAGCTCTAGAATTACTACGTTATCCGAGTAGCAGTACCATCAAACAAACTATAATCGATTTAATGAGCCATTCGCAGCTTCACAATCAATTAGTTCATACTTACACATGCATGGCTTAATCTTTGAGACAAGCATATGACTACCGGCAGATCAACCAGTAGCATTCCTCATAGACACCGAGTAAGCAAGGATGGTGCCACAGGCTCCAAATGCATTACCAACCCGGACGCTATGCTAATAGAGCGTGAAAACGCCGATGGGACAAATAGCACCATGAGACCACATATCCATGTAGTATTCTCGCACCCAAGAGCTCGAGCAATTCGCATGTTCCAACAATCAAAAGTGCATATGCACTAGAAAGTGGAGGCACACCGTTGCTTTCCGGATCCACCTCGTGCCTCAACCCATTATGGGAGCAACACTAAGTCGATCTTAATTCATTGTGTACGGGACAGATGCCATCACCAAGGTATGCAACACAGAAAACCCAACCGAGACCAAGAGCACTTGGCCAAACCAATGAAGAGGTGAGAAGGCTAAATTGTCGCCGCATCGAAAGCAGGAACCAACTTGCCCTAACACACCAAGCACCACTCATGCACCATACCGAAAATCAAGGCATGCCTGTCAAGGTAAATCTAGCCCACGAGAGAAAAGCACTCGCAAACCGAACACCCCAACATTAACACCGGCTGATTCCTACCAAGTACGAGAAGAACAAATCACCAAGAACCTTACCGAGGGACAGATTACACCACCAAGCGACATTACGAGCAAGATAACATCACCGGCACCTTAATGCTCGTAGAAGCTACACATTGCCAAGCACCTTACCGAGACTCCTAGGCAGATCTTAACCAAGCACCCAACATATGAGGGTGCAAGGAGTACATCACCCGTGGTGTCCTTCCTGTGTACATCAAAGCAAATATGCACCGCAACTACCAACATCATTGTTTCCGACGATGAAATCTTAGGCAAAGGGGGAAAATTATGGTTTGCACCAAAATCCCCATGTTTGGTACACCTTAGGCAACCCCCAAACCGACCTTTGAAGCCCTCATTCCCCTTGAAACCCATTCGCACATGAAAATCATGGTAGAAACCAAGAATTTTCGAAAAGGCAACCCCAAACAGATTCCGCACGCAAACGGCACACAAGGCAGGATTCTGGGCACCACGGATAGGCATGTACCGACACATGCTATGCCGGTACCGAGTCATCTCAAGTTCTGGTGCTAACGCCCAAGAGTCACCCCTTCCCCTCCCGATTTGGCACGCAGATGTGCCCAAATGGCGCACAAAGGGGGGATTCTGCGTGCCAGAGATACAAGACTGACACATGATGTGCCGGTACTGCGCCATCCCGAAGTTCTGGGCTGCAACTCCCTTGAGTTACCCTCCCCTCATAGTAGTCAAAAGTTCCAAACCTTAAGTGACGGAGTAGACATCAAAATGGCCGAGGAGCACACTACTCTCATATACGCATTTCCACACATCCGCTTTTCAACGAAAATTTGTATGGAACCATATTTCGGCCCGAGAATCAGTTTCGAGTCGGAATTTATTTTTTGGGGTCTAAAAATTATTTAATAATTATTTTCATAAAAATGCAATAATACATAAAAATTAAAATAAAATAGGGAAAATAATGAAAATTCCTAAAATTCCCAAGTATAATTTTGGTGTCGCTTTCACGCCTCTTCGTGACTCGAACCGCTTATGATCCATGTAGGTGCGATTATGCTTACGCCACGCCGTGATGTCAAGATTCTATACATAATAAGCCACCTTCAATATAAGTACACCGTGACTTAACCTTAAGTCGCGGATGATATTTTTGGTATGCTTTCACGCCTCTTCGTGACACCGCTTGTTTATGCATCCATGTAGGCTTGATTATGCTTATGCCTAAGTCGTGATATCAAGATTCTCATCTTCTTCGGGACAAGGGTCGTTGTTTAGATCGACGCTGTTTAAGGGACATCGCCACGCTACCTACCTCGGATGCGCACTGCTATTCAATTGTATACATAATAAGCCACCTTTCAAGATAAGTACACCGTGACTTAACCTTAAGTCACGTGGATGATCCATTTAGCTTTGATTATGCTTACGCCTAAGTCGCTTTCATCTTCTTCTCGGGACAAGGGTCGTTAACCGAGATCGACACGTTAAATACCTCGGACGATTTGGCCGATGCACACCGCTATACAATGGTATACATAAGACCTTATAACCCCTTACTTACCCGGCACCGGTCTAAACCTTATAACCCCATTAAAGGCACGCCGAGGTCTACACTTACCGACCAAGTATATACCTTATAACCCCATACCCGACACTTGGACATGATCTCACTTGACACCAATTCTATACCTTACCGATCAAGTATAGACCTTATAACCCCATACCATGCAACCGACATGATCTCCTGCACTTGGGCTTGCCTCGACACTTTAGATCAAGCAAAATCCATCTTACCGATCAAGTATCAATTTTATAACCCCATGGTTGGCACACCTTAGGCAACCCCCAAAACGACTCATTCCCTTGAAACCTGCTTCGCACATGAAAATCATGGTAGGAACCAAGAATTTTCAAAAGGTAACCCTAAATCGATTCTCGCACGATATGGTGCACAAAGGGGGATTCTCATGTCGGGATAAGGTATGTACCGACACATTCTGTGCCTGCATCGAGCCCTCTCGACCTCTGGGTGCTAACTCCCGAGAGTTGCCCTCCCACTCATGATTCTCGCACGCAGATGTGCCCAGATGGCGCACAAAGGTGGATTCAAGTGCTGTGGACAAGGCCATGCTTGCACTCTTGACATGTCTCCTG
The DNA here is from genome assembly GCA_026545765.1 of Plantago major. Lineage (NCBI taxonomy): Eukaryota > Viridiplantae > Streptophyta > Magnoliopsida > Lamiales > Plantaginaceae > Plantago > Plantago major. Next base: position 73,540,526 of record CM048844.1, on the reverse strand, counting down.
CACGGATCCTTGCCATGCTTGCACTTCTAACATGTCTCTGGCACGGATCTCTGCCATGCTTGCACTCAACATGTCTCTGGCACGGATCTGCCATGCTTGCACCTGACATGTCTCTGCACACTTTAGGTTTAGGTTTAGGTTTAGGTTTAGGTTTAGGGGTTTAGGTTTAGGTTTAGGGTTTAGGTTTAGGTTTAGGTTTAGGCTAGGTTTAGGTTTAGGTTTAGGTTTAGGGTTTAGGTTTAGGTTTAGGTTTAGGTTTAGGTTTAGGTTTGTGGTTTAGGGTTTAGGTTTAGGTTTAGGTTTAGGTTTAGGGTTTAGGGTTTAGGTTTAGGTTTAGGTTTGGGTTTAGGTTTAGGTTTAGGTTTAGGTTTAGGTTTAGGTTTAGGTTTAGGTTTAGGTTTAGGTTTAGGGTTTAGGTTTAGGGTTTAGGTTTAGGTTTAGGGTTTAGGCTTAGGCCCAGGCCCAGGTTTGTGCCCAGGCCCAGGCCCAGGCTCAGGCCCAGGCCCAGGCTCAGGCCCAGGCCCAGGTTTGTGCCCAGGCCCAGGCCCAGGCCCAGGCCCAGGCCCAGGGCCCAGGCCCAGGTTTAGGTTTGTGGGTTTAGGCCCAGGCTCAGGTTTAGGTTTAGGTTTAGGCAGGTTTAGCCCAGGTTTAGGTTTAGGTTTAGGTTTAGGTTTAGGTTTAGGTTTAGGTTTAGGTTTAGGTTTAGGTTTAGGTTTAGGTTTAGGTTTAGGTTTAGGTTTGTGTTTAGGTTTAGGTTTAGGGGTTTAGGTTTAGGTTTAGGTTTAGGTTTAGGGTTTAGGTTTAGGTTTAGGTTTAGGTTTAGGTTTGTGTTTAGGTTTAGGGTTTAGGTTTAGGTTTAGGTTTAGGTTTAGGTTTAGGTTTAGGGTTTAGGTTTAGGTTTAGGTTTAGGTTTAGGCCCAGGCCCAGGCCCAGGGCCCAGGCCCAGGCCCAGGCCCAGGCCCAGGCCCAGGCCCAGGCCCAGGCCCAGGGCCCAGGCCCAGGCCCAGGCCCAGGCCCAGGCCCAGGCCCAGGCCCAGGCCCAGGCCCAGGCCCAGGCCCAGGCCCAGGCCCAGGCCCAGGCCCAGGCCCAGGCCCAGGCCCAGGCCCAGGCCCAGGCCCAGGCCCAGGCCCAGGCCCAGGCCCAGGCCCAGGCCCAGGCCCAGGCCCAGGCCCAGGCCCAGGCCCAGGCCCAGGCCCAGGCCCAGGCCCAGGCCCAGGCCCAGGCCCAGGCCCAGGCCCAGGCCCAGGCCCAGGCCCAGGCCCAGGCCCAGGCCCAGGCCCAGGCCCAGGCCCAGGCCCAGGCCCAGGCCCAGGCCCAGGCCCAGGCCCAGGCCCAGGCCCAGGCCCAGGCCCAGGCCCAGGCCCAGGCCCAGGCCCAGGCCCAGGCCCAGGCCCAGGCCCAGGCCCAGGCCCAGGCTCAGGCCCAGGCTCAGGCCCAGGCTCAGGCCCAGGCTCAGGCCCAGGCCCAGGCTCAGGCTCAGGCTCAGGCTCAGGCTCAGGCTCAGGCCCAGGCTCAAGCCCAGGCTCAGGCCCAGGCTCAGGCTTCAGGCTCAGGCTCAGGTTTGTGTTTAGGGTTTAGGTTTAGGCTTAGGTTTAGGTTTAGGTTTAGGTTTAGGTTTGTGGTTTAGGTTTAGGTTTAGGTTTAGGTTTAGGTTTAGGTTTAGGTTTAGGCTTAGGTTTAGGTTTAGGTGTTTAGGTTTAGGTTTAGGTTTAGGTTTAGGTTTAGTTTAGGTTTAGGTTTAGTTTAGGTGGGTTTAGGTTTAGGGTTTAGGTTTAGGTTTAGGGTTTAGGTTTAGGTTTAGGTTTAGGTTTAGGTTTAGGTTTAGGTTTAGGTTTAGGGTTTAGGTTTAGGTTTAGGGTTTAGGTTTAGGTTTAGGTTTAGGGTTTGAAGCCAGGTTTAGGTTTAGGCTTAGGGTTTAGGTTTAGGTTTAGGGAGC
>CM048844.1:73169034-73538489 GCA_026545765.1 Plantago major | reverse complement strand
TTGTACCACAAACCATGTCATGTGAATAAAATTTGACACAATCTAACTCTATCGAGTGTTTCACAAAAATCGTGTACTATCCCTTTGAGTTTTATTGAAGACAATGATCAACGAAATACGTGTTTAAATCGAGATTCCATGAACCAAAATAGTTCAATATGTGCGTTGAATAGTTTTGAAACCACAAACCATGTCATGTGAATATAATTTGACACAAACTAACCCCATTGAGTGTTTTCACATAAAACTGTGTACTAACCCCTTTGGGTTTTCTCGAAAACTAGACGTCTCAAAAATACGTTTTTATTTCGAGCTTCGATCAACCAAAATTGTTCAACATGTGCGCAGAATAGGTTTTATACCACAAACCATGTCATGTGAATAAAATTTGACACAAGCTAACTCTATCGAGTGTTTCACAAAAAATCGTGTACTATCCCCTTTGAGTTTTATTGAAGACAACAGGTCACTGAAATACGTTTTTAAATCGAGATTCCATGAACCAAAATAGTTCAATATGTGCGTTGAATATTTTTATACCACAAACCATGTCATGTGAATATAATTTGACACAAACTAACCCCATTGAGTGTTTTCACATAAAACCGTGTACTAACCCCTTTGGGTTTTCTCGAAAACTAGACGTCTCAAAAATACGTTTTTAATTCGAGGTTCGATCAACCAAAATAGTTCAACATGTGCGTAGAATAGGTTTTATACCACAAACCATGTCATGTGAATAAAATTTGACACAACCTAACTCTATCGAGTGTTTCACAAAAAATCGTGTACTATCCCCTTTGAGTTTTATTGAAGACAACAGATCACTGAAATACGTGTTTAAATCGAGATTCCATGAACCAAAATAGTTCAATATGTGCGTTGAATAGTTTTGAAACCACAAACCATGTCATGTGAATATAATTTGACACAAACTAACCCCATTGAGTGTTTTCACAAAAAACTGTGTACTAACCCCTTTGGGTTTTCACGAAAACTAGATGTCTCAAAAATACGTTTTTAATTCGAGGTTCGAGCAACCAAAATAGTTCAACATGTGCATATGATAGGTTTTTTGTACCACAAACCATGTCATGTAAATAAAATTTGACACAAACTAACTCTATCGAGTGTTTCACAAAAAACCGTGTACTACCCCCTTTGAGTTTTATTGAAGGCAATAGGTCACGAAAATACGTTTTTGAATCGAGGTTCGATGAACCAAAATAGTTCAATATGTGCGTTGAATAGTTTTTATACCACAAACCATGTCATGTGAATAAAATTTGACACAAACTAACCCCATTGAGTGTTTTCATAAAAAACCGTGTACTAACCCCTTTGGGTTTTCACGAAAACCAGATGTCTCAAAAATACATTTTTAATTCGAGGTTCGATCAACCAAAATAGTTCAACATGTGTGTAGAATAGGTTTTATACCACAAACCATGTCATGTGAATAAAATTTGACACAATCTAACTCTATCGAGTGTTTCACAAAAAATCGTGTACTATCCCCTTTGAGTTTTATTGAAGACAACAGATCACTGAAATACGTGTTTAAATCGAGATTCCATGAACCAAAATAGTTCAATATGTGCGTTGAATAGTTTTGAAACCACAAACCATGTCATGTGAATATAATTTGACACAAACTAACCCCATTGAGTGTTTTCACATAAAACTGTGTACTAACCCCTTTGGGTTTTCTCGAAAACTAGACGTCTCAAAAATACGTTTTTATTTCGAGCTTCGATCAACCAAAATTGTTCAACATGTGCGCAGAATAGGTTTTATACCACAAACCATGTCATGTGAATAAAATTTGACACAAGCTAACTCTATCGAGTGTTTCACAAAAAATCGTGTACTATCCCCTTTGAGTTTTATTGAAGACAACAGGTCACTGAAATACGTTTTTAAATCGAGATTCCATGAACCAAAATAGTTCAATATGTGCGTTGAATATTTTTTATACCACAAACCATGTCATGTGAATATAATTTGACACAAACTAACCCCATTGAGTGTTTTCACATAAAACCGTGTACTAACCCCTTTGGGTTTTCTCGAAAACTAGACGTCTCAAAAATACGTTTTTAATTCGAGGTTCGATCAACCAAAATAGTTCAACATGTGCGTAGAATAGGTTTTATACCACAAACCATGTCATGTGAATAAAATTTGACACAACCTAACTCTATCGAGTGTTTCACAAAAAACCGTGTACTACCCCCTTTGAGTTTTATTGAAGGCAATAGGTCACGGAAATACGTTTTTAAATCGAGATTCCATGAACCAAAATAGTTCAATATGTGCGTTGAATAGTTTTTATAGCACAAACCATGTCATGTGAATATAATTTGACACAAACTAACCCCATTGAGTGTTTACACAAAAAACCGTGTACTAACCACTTTGGATTTTCTCGAAAACTAGATGTCTAAAAAATACGTTTTTAATTCGAGGTTCGATCAACCAAAATAGTTGAATATGTGCGTAGAATAGGTTTTATACCACAAACCATGTCATGTGAATAAAATTTGACACATGCTAACTCTATCGAGTGTTTCACAAAAAATCGTGTACTACCCCCTTTGAGTTTTATTGAAGACAACAGGTCACTGAAATACGTTTTTAAATCGAGATTCCATGAACCAAAATAGTTCAATATGTGCGTTGAATAGTTTTTATACCACAAACCATGTCATGTGAATATAATTTGACACAAACTAACCCATTGAGTGTTTTCACATAAAATCGTGTACTATCCCCTTTGTGTTTTATCGAATACTAGACGTCTCTCAAATATGTTTTTAATTCGAGGTTCGATCAACCAAAATAGTTCAACATGTGCGTAGAATAGGTTTTATACCACAAACCATGTCATGTGAATAAAATTTGACACAAACTAACTCTATCGAGTGTTTCACAAAAAATCGTGTACTACCCCCTTTGAATTTTATTGAAGACAACAGGTCACGGAAATACATTTTTAAATCGAGGTTCGATGAACCAAAATAATTCAATATGTGCGTAGAATAGGTTTTATACCACAAACCATGTCATGTGAATAAAATTTGACACAAACTAACCCCATTGGGTGTTTTCACATAAAACTGTGTACTAACCCCTTTGGGTTTAACGAAAACTAGATGTCTCAAAAATACGTTTTTAATTGAGGTTCGATCAACCAAAATAGTTCAACATGTGCGTAGAATAGGTTTTATACCACAAACCATGTCATGTGAATAAAATTTGACACAATCTAACTCTATCGAGTGTTTCACAAAAAATCGTGTACTACCCCCTTTGAGTTTTATTGAAGACAACAGGTCACGGAAATACGTTTTTAAATCGAGGTTCGATGAACCAAAATAGTTCAATATGGGCGTTGAATATTTTTTATACCACAAACCATGTCATGTGAATATAATTTGACACAAACTAACCCCATTGAGTGTTTTAACATAAAACCGTGTACTAACCCCTTTGGGTTTTCTCAAAAACTAGACGTCTCAAAAATACGTTTTTAATTCGAGGTTCGATCAACCAAAATAGTTCAACATGTGCGTAGAATAGGTTTTATACCACAAACCATGTCATGTGAATAAAATTTGACACAAACTAACTCTATCGAGTGTTTCACAAAAAATCGTGTACTATCCCCTTTGACTTTTATTGAAGACAACAGTCACCGAAAATCGTTTTAAATCGAGATTCCATGAACCAAAATAGTTCAATGTGCGTTGAATAGTTTTGATACCACAAACCATGTCATGTGAATATAATTTGACACAACCTAACCCCATTGAGTGTTTTCACATAAATCTGTCTACTAACCCCTTTGGGTTTTTTCGAAAACCAGATGTCACAAAAATACGTTTTTAATTCGAGGTTCGATCAACCAAAATAGTTCAACTTGTGCATAGAATAGGTTTTATACCACAAACCATGTCATGTGAATAAAATTTGACACAAACTAACTCTATAGAGTGTTTCACAAAAAACCGTGTACTACCCCCTTTGAGTTTTATTGAAGGCAATAGGTCAAGGAAATACGTTTTTAAATCGAGGTTCGATGAACAAAAATAGTTCAATATGTGCGTTGAATAGTTTTTATACCACAAACCATGTCATGTGAATAAAATTTGACATAATCTAACTCTATCGTGTGTTTCACAAAAAACCGTGTACTAACCCCTTTGGGTTTTCTCGAAAACCAGATGTCACAAAAATACATTTTTAATTCGAGGTTCGATCAACCAAAATAGTTCAACATGTGCGTATAATAGGTTTTCTACCACAAACCATGTCATGTAAATAAAATTTAACACAAACTAAATCTATCGAGTGTTTCACAAAAAACCGTGTACTACCCCCTTTGAGTTTTATTGAAGGCAATAGGTCACGAAAATACGTTTTTGAATCGAGGTTCGATGAACCAAAATAGTTCAATATGTGCGTTGAATAGTTTTTATACCACAAACCATGTCATGTGAATAAAATTTGACACAAACTAACCCCATTGAGTGTTTTCATAAAAAACCGTGTACTAACCCCTTTGGGTTTTCTCAAAACTATGTCTCAAAATACGTTTTTATTTCGAGCATCGATCAACCAAAATAGTTCAACATGTGTGTAGAATAGGTTTTATACCACAAACCATGTCATGTGAATAAAATTTGACACAATCTAACTCTATCGAGTGTTTCACAAAAATCGTACTACCCCTTTGAGTTTTATTGAAGACAGATGTCAAAAATACGTGTTTAAATCGAGATTCCATGAACCAAAATAGTTCAATATGTGCGTTGAATAGTTTTGAAACCACAAACCATGTCATGTGAATAAAATTTGACACAAACTAACTCTATCGAGTGTTTCACAAAAAACCGTGTACTACCCCCTTTGAGTTTTATTGAAACAACAGTCTCAAAATACGTTTTTGAATCGAGGTTCGATGAACCAAAATAGTTCAATATGTGCGTTGAATAGTTTTTATACCACAAACCATGTCATGTGAATAAAATTTGACACAAACTAACCCCATTGAGTGTTTTCATAAAAAACCGTGTACTAACCCCTTTGGGTTTTCACGAAAACCAGATGTCTCAAAAATACATTTTTAATTTGAGGTTCGATCAACCAAAATAGTTCAATATGCGTAGAATAGGTTTTATACCACAAACCATGTCATGTGAATAAAATTTGACACAATCTAACTCTATCGAGTGTTTCACAAAAATCGTGTACTATCCCTTTGAGTTTTATTGAAGACAAGATGTCCAAAATACGTGTTTAAATCGAGATTCAATGAACCAAAATAGTTCAATATGTGCGTTGAATAGTTTTTATACCACAAACCATGTCATGTGAATATAATTTGACACAAACTAACCCCATTGAGTGTTTTCACATAAAACTGTGTACTAACCCCTTTGGGTTTTCTCGAAAACTAGACGTCTCAAAAATACGTTTTTTAAATTGAGGTTCGATCACCAAAATAGTTCAATATAAGTTGAATAGGTTTTATACCACAAACCATGTCATGTGAATAAAATTTGACACAACTAACTCTATTGAGTGTTTTCACAAAAATCGTGTACTAACCCCTTTGGGTTTTCTGAAAACAAGATGTCTCAAAAATCGTTTTTAAATCGAGGTTCGATGAACCAAAATAATTCAATATGTGCGTAGAATAGGTTTTATACCACAAACCATGTCATGTGAATAAAATTTGACACAACTAACTCTCGAGTGTTTCACAAAAAAAATGTACTACCCCTTTGAGTTTTATTGAAGACAACATGTCACGAAATACGTTTTAAATCGAGGTTCGAACCAAAATAGTTCAATATGCGTAGAATAGGTTTTATACCACAAACCATGTCATGTGAATAAAATTTGACACAATCTAACTCTATCGAGTGTTTCACAAAAAAAAATGTACTACCCCCCTTTTTTTTTTTTATCAACACACAAAGTCAATTTTAAATCGAGATTCCATGAACCAAAATAGTTCAATATGTGCGTTGAATATTTTTTATACCACAAACAATGTCATGTGAATAAAATTTGACACAAACTAACCCCATTGAGTGTTTTCAAAAAAAACCGTGTACTAACCCCTTTGGGTTTTCTCGAGAACTAGATGTCTCAAAAATTCATTTTTAATTCGAGGTTCGATCAACCAAAATAGTTCAACATGTGTGTAGAATAGGTTTTATACCACAAACCATGTCATGTGAATAAAATTTGACACAATCTAACTCTATCGAGTGTTTCACAAAAAATCGTGTACTATCCGCTTTGAGTTTTATTGAAGACAACAGATCACTGAAATACGTGTTTAAATCGAGATTCCATGAACCAAAATAGTTCAATATGTGCGTTGAATAGTTTTTATACCACAAACCATGTCATGTGAATATAATTTGACACAAACTAACCCCATGGAGTGTTTTCACAAAAAACCGTGTACTAACCCCTTTGGGTTTTCTCGGAAACTAGATGTCTCAAAAATACGTTTTTAATTCGAGGTTCGATCAACCAAAATAGTTCAACATGTGTGTAGAATAGGTTTTATACCACAAACCATGTCGTGTGAATAAAATTTGACACAAACTAACTCTATCGAGTGTTTCACAAAAAATCGTGTACTATCCCCTTTGAGTTTTATTGAAGAGAACAGGTCACTGAAATACGTGTTTAAATCGAGATTCCATGAACCAAAATAGTTCAATATGTGCGTTGAATAGTTTTTATACCACAAACCATGTCATGTGAATATAATTTGACACAAACTAACCCCATTGAGTGTTTTCACATAAAACCGTGTACTAACCCCTTTGGGTTTTCTCGAAAACTAGACGTCTCAAAAATACGTTTTTAATTCGAGGTTCGATCAACCAAAATAGTTCAACATGTGCGTAGAATAGGTTTTATACCACAAACCATGTCATGTGAATAAAATTTGACACAAACTAACTCTATCGAGTGTTTCACAAAAAATCGTGTACTACCCCCTTTGAGTTTTATTGAAGACTACAGTCACGAAATACGTTTTAAATCGAGGTTCCATGATCCAATATAGTTCAATATGTGCGTTGAATAGTTTTTATACTACAAACCATGTCATGTGAATAAAATTTGACACAATCTAACTCTATCGTGTGTTTCACAAAAAATCGTGTACTAGCCCCTTTGGATTTTCTCGAAAACCAGATGTCTAAAAAATACGTTTTTAATTCGAGGTTCGATCAACCAAAATAGTTGAATATGTGCGTAGAATAGGTTTTATACCACAAACCATGTCATGTGAATAAAATTTGACCCAAGCTAACTCTATCGAGTGTTTCACATAAAATCGTGTACTACCCCCTTTGAGTTTTATTGAAGGCAATAGGTCACGGAAATACGTTTTTAAATCGAGGTTCGATGAACTAAAATAGTTCAATATGTGCGTTGAATAGTTTTTATACCACAAACCATGTCATGTGAATAAAATTTGACACAAACTAACCCCATTGAGTGTTTTCATAAAAAACCGTGTACTAACACCCCTTTGGGTTTTCTAAAAAAACGATGTCTCAAAAATACGTTTTTAATTCGAGGTTCGATCAACCAAAATAGTTCAACATGTGCGTAGAATAGGTTTTATACCACAAACCATGTCATGTGAATAAAATTTGACACAATCTAACTCTATCGAGTGTTTCACAAAAAATCGTGTACTACCCCTTTGAGTTTTATTGAAGACAACAGGTCACGGAAATCCATTTTTAATTCGAGGTTCGATGAACCAAAATAGTTCAATATGTGCGATGAATAGTTTTTATACCACAAACCATGTCATTAGAATAAAATTTGACACAAACTAACCCCATTGAGTGTTTTCACAAAAAACTGTGTACTAACCCCTTTGGGTTTTCACGAAAACTAGATGTCTCAAAAATACGTTTTTAATTCGAGAGTCGAGCAACCAAAATAGTTCAACATGTGCATATGATAGGTTTTTTGTACCACAAACCATGTCATGTAAATAAAATTTGACAAAAACTAACTCTATCGAGTGTTTCACATAAAACCGTGTACTACCACCCCTTTGAGTTTTATTGAAGACAACAGATCACTGAAATACGTGTTTAAATCGAGATTCCATGAACCAAAATAGTTCAATATGTGCGTTGAATAGTTTTTATACCACAAACCATGTCATGTGAATATAATTTGACACAAACTAACCCCATTGAGTGTTTTCACATAAAACTGTGTACTAAACCCTTTTGGTTTTCTCGAAAACTAGACGTCTCAAAAATACATTTTTAATTCGAGGTTCGATCAACCAAAATAGTTCAACATGTGCGTAGAATAGGTTTTATACCACAAACCATGTCATGTGAATAAAATTTGACACAAGCTAACTCTATCGAGTGTTTCACAAAAAATCGTGTACTATCCCCTTTGAGTTTTATTGAAGACAACAGGTCACTGAAATACGTTTTTAAATCGAGATTCCATGAACCAAAATAGTTCAATATGTGCGTTGAATAGTTTTTATACCACAAACCATGTCATGTGAATAAAATTTGACACAAACTAACCCCATTGAGTGTTTTCACAAAAAATCGTGTATTAACCCTTTGGGTTTTCTCGAAAACTAGATGTCTCAAAAATTCATTTTTAATTCGAGGTTCGATCAACCAAAATAGTTCACCATGTGCGTAGAATAGGTTTTATACCACAAACCATGTCATGTCAATAAAATTTGACACTAACTAACTCTATCGAGTGTTTCACAAAAAATCGTGTACTATCCCCTTTGAGTTTTATTGAAGACAACAGGTCACTGAAATACGTTTTTAAATCGAGATTCCATGAACCAAAATAGTTCAATATGTGCGTTGAATAGTTTTGATACCACAAACCATGTCATGTGAATATAATTTGACACAAACTAACCCCATTGAGTGTTTCACAAAAACGTGTACTAACCCTTTGGTTTTCTCGAAAACTAGATGTCTCAAAAATACGTTTTTAATTGAGGTTCGATCAACCAAAATAGTTCAATATGTGCAGAATAGGTTTTATACCACAAACCATGTCATGTGAATAAAATTTGACACAACCTAACTCTATCGAGTGTTTCACAAAAAACCGTGTACCCCTTTGAGTTTTATTGAAGGCAATAGGTCACGGAAATACATTTTTAAATCGAGGTTCGATGAACTAAAATAGTTCAATATATGCGTTGAATAGTTTTTATACCACAAACCATGTCATGTGAATAAAATTTGACACAAACTAACCCCATTGAGTGTTTTCAAAAAAAACCGTGTACTAACCCCTTTGGGTTTTCTCGAAAACTAGACGTCTCAAAAATACGTTTTTAATTCGAGGTTCGATCAACCAAAATAGTTCAACATGTGCGTAGAATAGGTTTTATACCACAAACCATGTCATTTGAATAAAATTTGACACAATCTAACTCTATCGAGTGTTTCACAAAAAATCGTGTACTATACTAATTGAGTTTTATTGAAGACAATGTCACCGAAATACTTTTTTAAATCGAGATTCCATGAACCAAAATAGTTCAATATGTGCGTTGAATAGTTTTTATACCACAAACCATGTCATGTGAATATAATTTGACACAAACTAACCCCATTGAGTGTTTTCACAAAAAACGTGTACTAACCCTTTGGGTTTTCTCGAAAACTAGATGTCTCAAAATACGTTTTAATTCGAGGTTCGATCAACCAAAATAGTTCAATATGCGTTGAATAGGTTTTATACCACAAACCATGTCATGTAAATAAAATTTGTCACAAACTAACACAAACGAGTGTTTCAACAAAAATCGTGTACTAACCCCTTTGAGTTTTATCGAACACAAGATGTCTCAAAAATATGTTTTTAATTCGAGGTTCGACCAACCAAAATTGTTCAACATGTGCGTAGAATAGGTTTTATACCACAAACCATGTCATGTGAATAAAATTTGACACAAACTAACTCTAACGAGTGTTTCACAAAAAATCATGTGCTACCCACTTTGAGTTTTATTGAACACAACAGGTCACTGAAATACGTTTTTAAATCGAGATTCCATGAACCAAAATAGTTCAATATGTGCGTTGAATAGTTTTTATACCACAAACCATGTCATGTGAATATAATTTGACACAAACTAACCCCATTGAGTGTTTACACAAAAAACGTGTACTAACCCTTTGAGTTTTATGAAAACTAGATGTCTCAAAAATACGTTTTTAATTCGAGGTTCGATGAACCAAAATAGTTCAATATGTGCGTTGAATAGTTTTTATACCACAAACCATGTCATTAGAATAAAATTTGACACAAACTAACCCCATTGAGTGTTTTCACAGAAAACCGTGTACTAACCACTTTGGGTTTTCTCGAAAACTAGATGTCTCAAAAATACGTTTTTAATTCGAGGTTCGATCAACCAAAATAGTTGAACATGTGCGTAGAATAGGTTTTATACCACAAACCATGTCATGTGAATATAATTTGACACTAACTAACTCTATCGAGTGTTTCACAATAAATCGTGTACTATCCCTTTGAGTTTTATTGAAGACAACAGGTCACTGAAATACGTTTTTAAATCGAGATTCCATGAACCAAAATAGTTCAATATGTGCGTTGAATAGTTTTTATACCACAAACCATGTCATGTGAATATAATTTGACACAAACTAACCCCATTGAGTGTTTTCACATAAAACCGTGTACTAACCCCTTTGGGTTTTCTCGAAAACTAGACGTCTCAAAAATACGTTTTTAATTCGAGGTTCGATCAACCAAAATAGTTCAACATGTGCGTAGAATAGGTTTTATACCACAAACCATGTCATGTGAATAAAATTTGACACAACCTAACTCTATCGAGTGTTTCACAAAAAACCGTGTACTACCCCCTTTGAGTTTTATTGAAGGCAATAGGTCACGAAAATACGTTTTTGAATCGAGGTTCGATGAACCAAAATAGTTCAATATGTGCGTTGAATAGTTTTTATACCACAAACCATGTCATGTGAATAAAATTTGACACAAACTAACCCCATTGAGTGTTTTCAAAAAAAACCGTGTACTAACCCCTTTGGGTTTTCTCGAGAACTAGATGTCTCAAAAATTCATTTTTAATTCGAGGTTCGATCAACCAAAATAGTTCACCATGTGCGTAGAATAGGTTTTATACCACAAACCATGTCATGTCAATAAAATTTGACACTAACTAACTCTATCGAGTGTTTCACAAAAAATCGTGTACTATCCCCTTTGAGTTTTATTGAAGACAACAGGTCACTGAAATACGTTTTTAAATCGAGATTCCATGAACCAAAATAGTTCAATATGTGCGTTGAATAGTTTTTATACCACAAACCATGTCATGTGAATATAATTTCACACAAACTAACCCCATTGAGTGTTTACACAAAAAACGTGTACTAACCACTTTGGATTTTCTCGAAAACTAGATGTCTCAAAAATACGTTTTTAATTCGAGGTTCGATGAACCAAAATAGTTCAATATGTGCGATGAATAGTTTTTATACCACAAACCATGTCATTAGAATAAAATTTGACACAAACTAACCCCATTGAGTGTTTTCACAAAAAACCGTGTACTAACCCCTTTGGGTTTTCTCGAGAACCAGATGTCTCAAAAATACGTTTTTAATTCGAGGTTCGACCAACCAAAATTGTTCAACATGTGCGTAGAATAGGTTTTATACCACAAACCATGTCATGTGAATAAAATTTGACACAATCTAACTCTATTGAGTGTTTCACAAAAAATCGTGTACTACCCCCTTTGAGTTTTATTGAAAACTAGATGTCTCAAAATACGTTTTTAAATCGAGATTCCATGAACCAAAATAGTTCAATATGTGCGTTGAATAGTTTTTATACCACAAATCATGTCATTAGAATATAATTTGACACAAACTAACCCCATTGAGTGTTTACACAAAAAACCGTGTACTAACCACTTTGGATTTTCTCGAAAACTAGATGTCTCAATAATACGTTTTTAATTCGAGGTTCGATGCACCAAAATAGTTCAATATGTGCGTTGAATAGTTTTTATACCACAAACCATGTCATTAGAATAAAATTTGACACAAACTAACCACATTGAGTGTTTACACAAAAAACAGTGTACTAACCACTTTGGATTTTCTCGAAAACTAGATGTCTCAAAAATACATTTTTAATTCGAGGTTCGATCAACCAAAATAGTTGAATATGAGCGTAGAATAGGTTTTATGCCACAAACCATGTCATGTGAATATAATTTGACACAAACTAACTCTATCGAGTGTTTCACAAAAAATCGTGTAATACCCACTTTGAGTTTTATTGAAGACAACAGGTCACCGAAATACATTTTTAAATCGAGGTTCCATGATCCAAAATAGTTCAATATGTGCGTTGAATAGGTTTTATACTACAAACCATGTCATGTGAATATAATTTGACACAAACTAACCCCATTGAGTGTTTTCACATAAAACCGTGGACTAACCCTTTGGTTTTCTCGAAAACTAGATGTCTCAAAATACATTTTTAAATCGAGGTTCCATGATCCAAAATAGTTCAATATGTGCGTTGAATAGGTTTTATACTACAAACCATGTCATGTGAATAAAATTTGACACAATCTAACTCTATCGAGTGTTTAACAAAAAATCATGTGCTACCCACTTTGAGTTTTATTGAAGACAACAGGTCACGGAAATACGTTTTTAAATCGAGGTTCGATTAACCATAATAGTTCAATATGTGCGTTGAATAGTTTTTATACCACAAACCATGTCATGTGAATAAAATTTGACACAAACTAACCCCATGGAGTGTTTTCACAAAAAACCGTGTACTAACCCCTTTAGGTTTTCTCGAAAACCAGATGTCTCAAAAATATGTTTTTAATTCAAGGTTAGATCAACCAAAATAGTTTAACATGTGCGTAGAATAGGTTTTTTACCACAAACCATGTCATGTAAATAAAATTTGACACAAACTAACTCTAACGAGTGTTTCACAAAAAATCGTGTACTACCCCCTTTGAGTTTTATTGAAGACAACAGGTCACTGAAATACGTTTTTAAATCGAGATTCCATGAACCAAAATAGTTCAATATTTGCGTTGAATAGTTTTTATACCACAAACCATGTCATGTGAATATAATTTGACACAAACTAACCCCATTGAGTGTTTACACAAAAAACCGTGTACTAACCACTTTGGATTTTCTCGAAAACTAGATGTCTCAAAAATACGTTTTTAATTCGAGGTTCGATGAACCAAAATAGTTCAATATGTGCGTTGAATAGTTTTTATACCACAAACCATGTCATTAGAATAAAATTTGACAAAATCTAACCCCATTGAGTGTTTTCACAGAAAACCGTGTACTAACCCCTTTGGGTTTTCTCGAGAACCAGATGTCTCAAAAATATGTTTTTAATTCGAGGTTCGACCAACCAAAATTGTTCAACATGTGCGTAGAATAGGTTTTATACCACAAACCATGTCATGTGAATAAAATTTGACACAAACTAACTCTAACGAGTGTTTCACAAAAAATCATGTGCTACCCACTTTGAGTTTTATTGAACACAACAGGTCACTGAAATACGTTTTTAAATCGAGATTCCATGAACCAAAATAGTTCAATATGTGCGTTGAATAGTTTTTATACCACAAACCATGTCATGTGAATATAATTTGACACAAACTAACCCCATTGAGTGTTACACAAAAAACTGTGTACTAACCACTTTGGATTTTCTCGAAAACTAGATGTCTCAAAAATACGTTTTTAATTCGAGGTTCGATGAACCAAAATAGTTCAATATGTGCGTTGAATAGTTTTTATACCACAAACCATGTCATTAGAATAAAATTTGACACAAACTAACCCCATTGAGTGTTTTCACAGAAAACCGTGTACTACCCCCTTTGAGTTTTATTGAAGACTAGATGTCTCTTTAATACGTTTTTAAATCGAGGTTCGATTAAACAAAATAGTTAAATATGTGCGTATACCACAAACCATGTCATGTGAATAAAATTTGACACAAACTAACTCTCCAGTGTTTTCAAAAAATCGTGTACTACCCCTTTGGGTTTTATTGAAAACTAGATGTCTCAAAATCCATTTTTAAATCGAGGTTCGATGAACCAAAATACTTCAATATGTGCGTAGAATAGGTTTTATACCACAAACCATGTCATGTGAATAAAATTTGACACAATCTAACTCTATCGAGTGTTTCACAAAAAATCGTGTACTACCCCCTTTGAGTTTTATTGAAGACAGGTCACGAAAATACGTTTTTGAATCGAGGTTCGATGAACCAAAATAGTTCAATATGTGCGTTGAATAGTTTTTATACCACAAACCATGTCATGTGAATAAAATTTGACACAAACTAACCCCATTGAGTGTTTTCACATAAAACTGTGTACTAACCCCTTTGGGTTTTCACGAAAACTAGATGTCTCAAAAATACGTTTTTGAATCGAGATTCCATGAACCAAAATAGTTCAACATGTGTGTAGAATAGGTTTTATACCACAAACCATGTCATGTGAATAAAATTTGACACAATCTAACTCTATCGAGTGTTTCACAAAAAATCGTGTACTATCCCCTTTGAGTTTTATTGAAGACAACAGGTCACTGAAATACGTTTTTAAATCGAGATTCCATGAACCAAAATAGTTCAATATGTGCGTTGAATATTTTTTATACCACAAACCATGTCATGTGAATATAATTTGACACAAACTAACCCCATTGAGTGTTTTCACATAAAACCGTGTACTAACCCCTTTGGGTTTTCTCGAAAACTAGACGTCTCAAAAATACGTTTTTAATTCGAGGTTCGATCAACCAAAATAGTTCAACATGTGCGTAGAATAGGTTTTATACCACAAACCATGTCATGTGAATAAAATTTGACACAACCTAACTCTATCGAGTGTTTCACAAAAAACCGTGTACTACCCCCTTTGAGTTTTATTGAAGGCAATAGGTCACGGAAATACGTTTTTAAATCGAGGTTCGATGAACTAAAATAGTTCAATATGTGCGTTGAATAGTTTTTATACCACAAACCATGTCATGTGAATAAAATTTGACACAACCTAACTCTATCGAGTGTTTTCACATAAAACTGTGTACTAACAACCCCTTTGGGTTTTCTCGAAAACTAGACGTCTCAAAAATACGTTTTTATTTCGAGCTTCGATCAACCAAAATTGTTCAACATGTGCGCAGAATAGGTTTTATACCACAAACCATGTCATGTGAATAAAATTTGACACAAGCTAACTCTATCGAGTGTTTCACAAAAAATCGTGTACTACCACCCCCTTTGAATTTTATTGAAGACAACAGGTCACGGAAATACATTTTTAAATCGAGGTTCGATGAACCAAAATAATTCAATATGTGCGTAGAATAGTTTTATACCACAAACCATGTCATGTGAATATAATTTGACACAAACTAACCCATTGAGTGTTTTCACAAAAACGTGTACTAACCACTTTGGATTTTCACGAAAACCAGATGTCTCAAAAATACGTTTTTAATTCGAGGTTCGATCAACCAAAATAGTTCAACATTTGTGTAGAATAGGTTTTATACCACAAACCATGTCATGTGAATAAAATTTGACACTAACTAACTCTATCGAGTGTTTCACAAAAAATCGTGTACTATCCCGTTTGAGTTTTATTCGAAATACGTACTTAAATCGAGGTTCGATGAACCAAAATAATTCAATATGTGCGTAGAATAGGTTTTATACCACAAACCATGTCATGTGAATAAAATTTGGTAAAAACTAATCCCATGGAGTGTTTTCACAAAAAACCTTGTACAAACCCCTTTGGGTTTTCTTGAAAACCAGATGTCTGAAAAATACGTTTTTAATTCGAGGTAAGATCAACCAAAATAGTTCAACATGTGCGTAGAATAGGTTTTATACCACAAACCATGTCATGTGAATAAAATTTGACACAAAATAACTCTATCGACTGTTTCACAAAAAATCGTATACTACCCCCTTTGAGTTTTATTGAAGACTAGATGTCTCAAAATACGTTTTCAAATCGAGGTTCGATCAACTAAAATAGTTTAATATGTGCGTTGAATAGTTTTTATACCACAAACCATGTCATGTGAATAAAATTAGACACAATCTAACCCATTGATTGTTTTCACAAAAACCGTGTACTAACCCCTTTGGGTTTTCACGAAAACCAGATGTCTCAAAAATACGTTTTTAATTCGAGGTTCGATCAACCAAAATAGTTCAACATGTGTGTAGAATAGGTTTTATACCACAAACCATGTCATGTGAATAAAATTTGACACTAACTAACTCTATCGAGTGTTTCACAAAAAATCGTGTACTATCCCCTTTGAGTTTTATTGAAGACAACAGGTCACGGAAATACGTACTTAAATCGAGGTTCGATGAACCAAAATAATTCAATATGTGCGTAGAATAGGTTTTATACCACAAACCATGTCATGTGAATAAAATTTGACACAAACTAACTCTATCGAGTCTTTCACAAAAAATGTGTAATACCCCTTTGGGTTTTTTATTGAAAACTAGATGTCTCAAAATACGTTTTTAAATCGAGGTTCGATCAACCAAAATAGTTCAATGTGCGTAGAATAGGTTTTATACCACAAACCATGTCATGTGAATAAAATTTGACACAAAATAACTCTATCGACTGTTTCACAAAAATCGTGTACTAACCCTTTGGGTTATTGAAAACTAGATGTCTCAAAAATACGTTTTAAATCGAGGTTCGATGAACCAATATACTTCAATATGTGCGTAGAATAGTTTTTATACCACAAACCATGTCATGTGAATAAAATTTGACACAAACTAACCCCATCGAGTGTTTTCACAAAAAAATGTGTACTAACCCTTTGGGTTTTATTGAACTAGATGTCTCAAAATACGTTTTTAAATCGAGGTTCCATCAACCAAAATAGTTCAATATGCGTTGAATAGTTTTTATACCACAAACCATGTCATGTGAATAAAATTTGAAACAACCTAACTCTATCGAGTGTTTTCACAAAAAATCGTGTACTATCCCTTTGAGTTTTGAAAGACAATGTCACTGAAATACGTTTTTAAATCGAGATTCCATGAACCAAAATAGTTCAATATGGGCGTTGAATAGTTTTATACCACAAACCATGTCATGTGAATATAATTTGACACAAACTAACCCATTGAGTGTTTTCACAAAAAACGTGTACTAACCCTTTGGGTTTTCGAAAACTAGATGTCTCAAAAATACGTTTTAATTCGAGGTTCGATCAACCAAAATAGTTCAACATGTGCGTAGAATAGGTTTTATACCACAAACCATGTCATGTGAATAAAATATGACACAACCTAACTCTATCGAGTGTTTCACAAAAATCGTGTACTATCCCTTTGAGTTTTATTGAAGACAACAGTCAACGAAATACGTTTTAAATCGAGATTCCATGAACCAAAATAGTTCAATATGTGCGTTGAATAGTTTTTATACAACAAACCATGTCATGTGAATATAATTTGACACAAACTAACCCCATTGAGTGTTTACACAAAAAACCGTGTACTAACCCCTTTGGGTTTTCTCGAAAACTAGATGTCTCAAAAATACGTTTTTAATTCGAGGTTCGAGCAACCAAAATAGTTCAACATGTGCGTAGGATAGGTTTTTTGTACCACAAACCATGTCATGTAAATAAAATTTGACACAAACTAACTCTAACGATTGTTTCACAAAAAATCATGTGCTACCCACTTTGAGTTTTATTGAAGACAACAGGTCACGGAAATACGTTTTTAAATCGAGGTTCGATGAACCAAAATAGTTCAATATGGGCGTTGAATATTTTTTATACCACAAACCATGTCATGTGAATATAATTTGACACAAACTAACCCCATTGAGTGTTTTAACATAAAACCGTGTACTAACCCCTTTGGGTTTTCTCAAAAACTAGACGTCTCAAAAATACGTTTTTAATTCGAGGTTCGATCAACCAAAATAGTTCAACATGTGCGTAGAATAGGTTTTATACCACAAACCATGACATATAAATAAAATTTGACACAAACTAACTCTATCGAGTGTTTCACAAAAAATCGTGTACTATCCCCTTTGACTTTTATTGAGGACAACAGGTCACTGAAATACGTTTTTAAATCGAGATTCCATGAACCAAAATAGTTCAATATGTGCGTTGAATAGTTTTTATACCACAAACCATGTCATGTGAATAAAATTTGACACAAACTAACCCCATGGAGTGTTTTCACAAAAAACCGTGTACTAACCCCTTTGGGTTTTCTCGGAAACTAGATGTCTCAAAAATACGTTTTTAATTCGAGGTTCGATCAACCAAAATAGTTCAACATTTGTGTAGAATAGGTTTTATACCACAAACCATGTCATGTGAATAAAATTTGACACTAACTAACTCTATCGAGTGTTTCACAAAAAATCGTGTACTATCCCCTTTGAGTTTTATTGAAGACAACAGGTCACTGAAATACGTTTTTAAATCGAGATTTCATGAACCAAAGTAGTTCAATATGTGCGTTGAATAGTTTTTATACCACAAACCATGTCATGTGAATATAATTTGACACAAACTAACCCCATTGAGTGTTTTCACATAAAACCGTGTACTAACCCCTTTGGGTTTTCTCGAAAACTAGACGTCTCAAAAATACGTTTTTAATTCGAGGTTCGATCAACCAAAATAGTTCAACATGTGCGTAGAATAGGTTTTATACCACAAACCATGTCATGTGAATAAAATTTGACACAAACTAACTCTATCGAGTGTTTCACAAAAATCGTGTACTATTCCCTTTGAGTTTTATTGAAGACAACAGGTCACTGAAATACGTTTTTAAATCGAGATTCCGTGAACCAAAATAGTTCAATATGTGCGTTGAATATTTTTTATACCACAAACCATGTCATGTGAATATAATTTGACACAAACTAACCCCATTGAGTGTTTTCACATAAAACCGTGTACTAACCCCTTTGGGTTTTCTCGAAAACTAGACGTCTCAAAAATACGTTTTTAATTCGAGGTTCGATCAACCAAAATAGTTCAACATGTGCGTAGAATAGGTTTTATACCACAAACCATGTCATGTGAATAAAATTTGACACAACCTAACTCTATCGAGTGTTTCACAAAAAATCGTGTACTATCCCCTTTGAGTTTTATTGAAGACAACAGATCACTGAAATACGTGTTTAAATCGAGATTCCATGAACCAAAATAGTTCAATATGTGCGTTGAATAGTTTTGAAACCACAAACCATGTCATGTGAATATAATTTGACACAAACTAACCCCATTGAGTGTTTTCACATAAAACTGTGTACTAACCCCTTTGGGTTTTCTCGAAAACTAGACGTCTCAAAAATACGTTTTTAATTCGAGGTTCGATCAACCAAAATAGTTCAACATGTGCGTAGAATAGGTTTTATACCACAAACCATGTCATGTGAATAAAATTTGACACAACCTAACTCTATCGAGTGTTTCACAAAAAATCGTGTACTATCCCGTTTGAGTTTTATTGAAGACAACAGGTCACTGAAATACGTTTTTAAATCGAGATTCCATGAACCAAAATAATTCAATATGTGCGTAGAATAGGTTTTATACCACAAACCATGTCATGTGAATAAAATTTGGTAAAAACTAATCCCATGGAGTGTTTTCACAAAAAACTGTGTACTAACCCCTTTGGGTTTTCACGAAAACCAGATGTCTCAAAAATACATTTTTAATTCGAGGTTCGATCAACCAAAATAGTTCAACATGTGTGTAGAATAGGTTTTATACCACAAACCATGTCATGTGAATAAAATTTGACACAATCTAACTCTATCGAGTGTTTCACAAAAAATCGTGTACTATACTACTTGAGTTTTATTGAAGACAACAGTTCACTGAAATACGTGTTTAAATCGAGATTCCATGAACCAAAATAGTTCAATATGTGCGTTGAATAGTTTTTATACCACAAACCATGTCATGTGAATATAATTTGACACAAACTAACCCCATTGAGTGTTTTAACATAAAACCGTGTACTAACCCCTTTGGGTTTTCTCAAAAACTAGACGTCTCAAAAATACGTTTTTAATTCGAGGTTCGATCAACCAAAATAGTTCAACATGTGTGTAGAATAGGTTTTATACCACAAACCATGTCATGTGAATAAAATTTGACACAAACTAACTCTATCGAGTGTTTCACAAAAAATCGTGTACTACCCCCTTTGAGTTTTATTGAAGACAACAGGTCACTGAAATACGTTTTTAAATCGAGATTCCATGAACCAAAATAGTTCAATATGTGCGTTGAATAGTTTTTATACCACAAACCATGTCATGTGAATATAATTTGACACAAACTAACCCCATTGAGTGTTTTCACATAAAACCGTGTACTAACCCCTTTGGGTTTTCTCGAAAACTAGACGTCTCAAAAATACGTTTTTAATTCGAGGTTCGATCAACCAAAATAGTTCAACATGTGTAGAATAGGTTTTATACCACAAACCATGTCATGTGAATAAAATTTGACACAAACTAACTCTATCGAATGTTTCACAAAAATTCGTGTACTATCCCTTTGAGTTTTATTGAAGACAACAGTCACTGAAATACGTTTTTAAATCGAGATTCCATGAACCAAAATAGTTCAATATGTGCGTTGAATAGTTTTTATACCACAAACCATGTCATGTGAATATAATTTGACAAAAACTAATCCCATGGATTGTTTTCACAATAAACTGTGTACAAACCTCTTTGTGTTTTCACGAAAACTAGATGTCTCAAAAATACGTTTTCAATTCGAGGTTCGAGCAACCAAAATAGTTCAACATGTGCGTAGAATAGGTTTTATACCACAAACCATGTCATGTAAATAAAATTTGACACAAACTAACTCTATCGATTGTTTCACAAAAAATCGTGTACTATCGCCTTTGAGTTTTATTGAAGACAACAGGTCACTGAAATACGTTTTTAAATCGAGATTCCATGAACCAAAATAGTTCCATATGTGCGTTGAATAGTTTTTATACCAAAAACCATGTCATGTGAATATAATTTGACACAAACTAACCCCATTGAGTGTTTTCAAATACTAAGCCCTTTGGGTTTTCTCGAAAACTAGACGTCTCAAAAATACGTTTTTAATTCGAGGTTCGAATAACCAAAATAGTTCAACATGTGCGTAGAATAGGTTTTATACTACAAACTATGTCATGTGAATAAAATTTGACACAAACTAACTCTATCGAGTGTTTCACAAAAAATCGTGTACTATCCCCTTTGAGTTTTATTGAAGACAACAGATCACTGAAATACGTGTTTAAATCGAGATTCCATGAACCAAAATAGTTCAATATGTGCGTTGAATAGTTTTGAAACCACAAACCATGTCATGTGAATATAATTTGACACAAACTAACCCCATTGAGTGTTTACACAAAAAACCGTGTACTAACCCCTTTGGGTTTTCTCGAGAACCAGATGTCTCAAAAGTACGTTTTTAATTCGAGGTTCGACCAACCAAAATAGTTCAACATGTGCGTAGAATAGGTTTTATACCACAAACCATGTCATGTGAATAAAATTTGACACAAACTAACTCTATCGAGTGTTTCACAAAAAATCGTGTACTACCCCCTTTGAGTTTTATTGAAGACAACAGGTCACGGAAATACGTTTTTAAATCGAGGTTCGATGAACCAAAATAGTTCAATATGTGCGTTGAATAGTTTTTATACCACAAACCATGTCATGTGAATATAATTTGACACAAACTAACCCCATTGAGTGTTTTCACATAAAACCGTGTACTAACCCCTTTGGGTTTTCTCGAAAACTAGACGTCTCAAAAATACGTTTTTAATTCGAGGTTCGATCAACCAAAATAGTTCAACATGTGCGTAGAATAGGTTTTATACCACAAACCATGTCATGTGAATAAAATTTGACACAAACTAACTCTATCGAGTGTTTCACAAAAAATCGTGTACTATCCCCTTTGAGTTTTATTGAAGACAACAGATCACTGAAATACGTGTTTAAATCGAGATTCCATGAACCAAAATAGTTCAATATGTGCGTTGAATAGTTTTGAAACCACAAACCATGTCATGTGAATATAATTTGACACAAACTAACCCCATTGAGTGTTTTCACAAAAGCGTGTACTAACCCTTTGTGTTTTCTCGAAAACTAGATGTCTAAAAAATAGGTTTTTAATTCGAGGTTCGATCAACCAAAATAGTTGAATATGCGTAGAGTAGGTTTTATACCACAAACCATGTCATGTGAATAAAATTTGACACAAACTAACTCTATCGAGTGTTTCACAAAAAATCGTGTACTACCCCCTTTGAGTTTTATTGAAGACAACAGGTCACTGAAATACGTTTTTAAATCGAGATTCCATGAACCAAAATAGTTCAATATGTGCGTTGAATAGTTTTTATACCACAAACCATGTCATGTGAATATAATTTGACACAAACTAACCCTATTGAGTGTTTTCAAATAAAACCGTGTACTAACCCCTTTGGGTTTTCTCGAAAACTAGACGTCTCAAAAATACGTTTTTAATTCGAGGTTCGATCAACCAAAATAGTTCAACATGTGCGTAGAATAGGTTTTATACTACAAACTATGTCATGTGAATAAAATTTGACACAAACTAACTCTATCGAGTGTTTCACAACAAATCGTGTACTACCCCCTTTGAGTTTTATTGAAGACAACAGGTCACTGAAATACGTTTTTAAATCGAGATTCCATGAACCAAAATAGTTCAATATGTGCGTTGAATAGTTTTTATACCACAAACCATGTCATGTGAATATAATTTGACACAAACTAACCCTATTGAGTGTTTTCAAATAAAACCGTGTACTAACCCCTTTGGGTTTTCTCAAAAACTAGACGTCTCAAAAATAAGTTTTTAATTCGAGGTTCGATCAACCAAAATAGTTCAACATGTGCGTAGAATAGGTTTTATACCATAAACCATGTCATATGAATAAAATTTGACACAAACTAACTCTATCGAGTGTTTCACAAAAAATCGTGTACTATCCCCTTTGACTTTTATTGAAGACAACAGGTCACTGAAATACGTTTTTAAATCGAGATTCCATGAACCAAAATAGTTTAATATGGGCGTTGAATATTTTTTATACCACAAACCATGTCATGTGAATATAATTTGACACAAACTAACCCCATAGAGTGTTTTAACATAAAACCGTGTACTAACCCCTTTAGGTTTTCTCAAAAACTAGACGTCTCAAAAATAAGTTTTTAATTCGAGGTTCGATCAACCAAAATAGTTCAACATGTGCGTAGAATAGGTTTTATACCATAAACCATGTCATGTGAATAAAATTTGACACAAACTAACTCTATCGAGTGTTTCACAAAAAATCGTGTACTACTCCCTTTGAGTTTTCTTTAAGACAACAGGTCACTGAAATACGTTTTTAAATCGAGATTCCATGAACCAAAATAGTTCAATATGTGCGTTGAATAGTTTTTATACCACAAACCATGTCATGTGAATAAAATTTGACACAAACTAACCCCATTGAGTGTTTTCATAAAAAACCGTGTACTAACCCCTTTGGGTTTTCAGGAAAACCAGATGTCTCAAAAATAAATTTTTAATTCGAGGTTCGATCAACCAAAATAGTTCAACATGTGTGTAGAATAGGTTTTATACCACAAACCATGTCATGTGAATAAAATTTGACACAATCTAACTCTATCGAGTGTTTCACAAAAAATCGTGTACTATCCCCTTTGAGTTTTATTGAAGACAACAGTCACCAAAAATCGTTTTAAATCGAGATTCCATGAACCAAAATAGTTCAATATGTGCGTTGAATAGTTTTGATACCACAAACCATGTCATGTGAATATAATTTGACACAAACTAACCACATTGAGTGTTTACACAAAAAACAGTGTACTAACCACTTTGGATTTTCTCGAAAACTAGATGTCTAAAAAATACGTTTTTAATTCGAGGTTCGATCAACCAAAGTAGTTGAATATGTGCGTAGAATAGGTTTTATACCACAAACCATGTCATGTGAATAAAATTTGACCCAAGCTAACTCTATCGAGTGTTTCACAAAAAATCGTGTACTACCCCGTTTGAGTTTTTTTGAAGACTACAGGTCACTGAAATAGATTTTTAAATCGAGGTTCCATGATTAAAAATAGTTCAATATGTGCGTTGAATAGTTTTATACCACAAACCATGTCATGTGAATAAAATTTGACACAACCTAACTCTATTGAGTGTTTTACAAAACCGTGTACTAACCCCTTTGGATTTTCTCGAAAACTAGACGTCTCAAAAATACGTTTTTAATTCGAGGTTCGATCAACCAAAATAGTTCAACATGTGCGTAGAATAGGTTTTATACCACAAACCATGTCATGTGAATAAAATTTGACACAACCTAACTCTATCGAGTGTTTCACAAAAAACCGTGTACCCCTTTGAGTTTTATTGAAGGCAATAGGTCACGGAAATACATTTTTAAATCGAGGTTCGATGAACTAAAATAGTTCAATATATGCGTTGAATAGTTTTTATACCACAAACCATGTCATGTGAATAAAATTTGACACAAACTAACCCCATTGAGTGTTTTCAAAAAACCGTGTACTAACCCCTTTGGGTTTTCTCGGAAACTAGATGTCACGAAAAAACGTTTTTAAATTGAGGTTCGATCAACCAAAATAGTTCTACATGTGCATAGAGTAGGTTTTATACCACAAACCATGTCATGTGAATAAAATTTGACACAAACTAACTCTATCGAGTGTTTCTCAAAAAATCGTGTACTATCCCTTTGAGTTTTATTGAAGACAATGTCACCGAAATACGTTTTAAATCGAGATTCCATGAACCAAAATAGTTCAATATTTGCGTTGAATAGTTTTTATACCACAAACCATGTCATGTGAATATAATTTGACACAAACTGACGCCATTGAGTGTTTACACAAAAAACCGTGTACTAACCACTTTGGGTTTTCTCGAACACTAGATGTCTCAAAAATACGTTTTGAATTTGAGGTTCGATCAACCAAAATAGTTGAACATGTGCGTAGAATAGGTTTTATACCACAAACCATGTCATGTGAATATAATTTGACACAAACTAACTCTAACGAGTGTTTCACAAAAATCATGTACTACCCCTTTGAGTTTTATTGAAGACAATGTCCCGAAATACGTTTTTAAATCGAGATTCCATGAACCAAAATAGTTCAATATGTGCGTTGAATATTTTTTATACCACAAACCATGTCACGTGAATATAATTTGACACAAACTAACCCCATTAAGTGTTTTCACATAAAACTGTGTACTAACCCCTTTGGGTTTTCTCGAAAACTAGACGTCTCAAAAATACATTTTTATTTCGAGCTTCGATCAACCAAAATTGTTCAACATGTGCGCAGAATAGGTTTTATACCACAAACCATGTCATGTGAATAAAATTTGACACAGTCAAACTCTATCGAGTGTTTCACAAAAAATCGTTGAATTTTATTGAAGACAACAGATCACTGAAATACGTGTTTAAATCGAGATTCCATGAACCAAAATAGTTCAATATGTGCGTTGAATAGTTTTGAAACCACAAACCATGTCATGTGAATATAATTTGACACAAACTAACCCCATTGAGTGTTTTCACATAAAACTGTGTACTAACCCTTCGGGTTTTCTCGAAAACTAGACGTCTCAAAAATACGTTTTTAATTCGAGGTTCGATCAACCAAAATAGTTCAACATGTGCGTAGAATAGGTTTTATACCACAAACCATGTCATGTGAATAAAATTTGACACAAACTAACTCTATCGAGTGTTTCACAAAAATCATGTACTACCCCTTTGAGTTTTATTGAAGACAACAGATCACGGAAATACATTTTTAAATCGAGGTTCGATGAACCAAAATAGTTCAATATGTGCGTTGAATAGTTTTTATACCACAAACCATGTCATGTGAATATAATTTGACACAAACTAACCCCATTGAGTGTTTTCACATAAAACCGTGTACTAACCCCTTTGGGTTTTCTCGAGAACCAGATGTCTCAAAAGTACGTTTTTAATTCGAGGTTCGACCAACCAAAATAGTTCAACATGTGCGTAGAATAAGTTTTATACCACAAACCATGTCATGTGAATAAAATTTGACACAATCTAACTCTATCGAGTGTTTCACAAAAAATCGTGTACTACCCCCTTTGAGTTTTATTGAAGACAACAGGTCACTGAAATACGTTTTTAAATCGAGGTTCCATGAACCAAAATAGTTCAATATGTGCGTTGAATAGTTTTTATACCACAAACCATGTCATGTGAATATAATTTGACACAAACTAACCCCATTGAGTGTTTACACAAAAAACCGTGTATTAACCACTTTGGATTTTCTCGAAAAGTAGATGTCTAAAAAATAAGTTTTTAATTCGAGGTTCGATCAACCAAAATAGTTGAATATGTGCGTAGAATAGGTTTTATACCACAAACCATGTCATGTGAATAAAATTTGACACAAGCTAACTCTATCGAGTGTTTCACAAAAAATCGTGTACTACCCCCTTTGAATTTTATTGAAGACAATGTCTCAAAATACGTTTTTAAATCGAGGTTCCATGAACCAAAATAGTTCAATATGCGTTGAATAGTTTTATACCACAAACCATGTCATGTGAATAAAATTTGACACAACTAACCCCATTGAGTGTTTTCACAAAAATCGTGTACTACCCCTTTGGGTTTCTTGAAACTAGATGTCTCAAAAATACGTTTTTAAATCGAGGTTCGATGAACCAAAATACTTCAATATGTGCGTAGAATAGGTTTTATACCACAAACCATGTCATGTGAATAAAATTTGACACAATCTAACTCTATCGAGTGTTTCACAAAAAATCGTGTACTACCCCCTTTGAGTTTTATTGAAGACAACAGGTCACGGAAATCCATTTTTAAATCGAGGTTCGATGAACCAAAATAATTCAATATGTGCGTAGAATAGGTTTTATACCACAAACCATGTCATGTGAATAAAATTTGATAAAAACTAATCCCATGGAGTGTTTTCACAAAAAACTGTGTACTAACCCCTTTGGGTTTTCACGAAAACTAGATGTCTCAAAAATACGTTTTTAATTCGAGGTTCGAGCAACCAAAATAGTTCAACATGTGTGTAGAATAGTTTTTGTACCAGAAACCATGTCATGTGAATAAAATTTGACACAATCTAACTCTATCGAGTGTTTCACAAAAAATCGTGTACTATCCCCTTTGAGTTTTATTGAAGACAACAGATCACTGAAATACGTGTTTAAATCGAGATTCCATGAACCAAAATAGTTCAATATGTGCGTTGAATAGTTTTGAAACCACAAACCATGTCATGTGAATATAATTTGACACAAACTAACCCCATTGAGTGTTTTCACATAAAACTGTGTACTAACCCCTTTGGGTTTTCTCGAAAACTAGACGTCTCAAAAATACGTTTTTAATTCGAGGTTCGATCAACCAAAATAGTTCAACATGTGTGTAGAATAGGTTTTATACCACAAACCATGTCATGTGAATAAAATTTGACACAAGCTAACTCTATCGAGTGTTTCACAAAAAATCGTGTACTATCCCCTTTGAGTTTTATTGAAGACAACAGGTCACTGAAATACGTTTTTAAATCGAGATTCCATGAACCAAAATAGTTCAATATGTGCGTTGAATATTTTTTATACCACAAACCATGTCATGTGAATATAATTTGACACAAACTAACCCCATTGAGTGTTTTCACATAAAACCGTGTACTAACCCCTTTGGGTTTTCTCGAAAACTAGACGTCTCAAAAATACGTTTTTAATTCGAGGTTCGATCAACCAAAATAGTTCAACATGTGCGTAGAATAGGTTTTATACCACAAACCATGTCATGTGAATAAAATTTGACACAATCTAACTCTATCGAGTGTTTCACAAAAAATCGTGTACTACCCCTTTGAGTTTTATTCAAGGCAACAGGTCACTGAAATAGGTTTTTAAATCGAGGTTCCATGATCCAAAATAGTTCAATATGTGCGTTGAATAGTTTTTATACCACAAACCATGTCATGTGAATATAATTTGACACAAACTAACCCCTTTGGGTTTTCTCGAAAACTAGACGTCTCAAAAATACGTTTTTAATTCGAGCTTCGATCAACCAAAATTGTTCAACATGTGCGTAGAATAGGTTTTATACCACAAACCATGTCATGTGAATAAAATTTGACACAAGCTAACTCTATCGAGTGTTTCACAAAAAATCGTGTACTACCCCCTTTGAGTTTTATTGAAGACAACAGGTCACTGAAATAGGTTTTTAAATCGAGGTTCCATGATCCAAAATAGTTCAATATGTGCGTTGAGTAGTTTTTATACTACAAACCATATCATGTGAATAAAATTTGAAACAATCTAACCCCATTGAGTGTTTTCATAAAAAACCGTGTACTAACCCCTTTGGGTTTTCTCGAGAACCAGATGTCTCAAAAGTACGTTTTTATTTCGAGCTTCGATCAACCAAAATTGTTCAACATGTGCGCAGAATAGGTTTTATACCACAAACCATGTCATGTGAATAAAATTTGACACAAGCTAACTCTATCGAGTGTTTCACAAAAAATCGTGTACTACCCCCTTTGAATTTTATTGAAGACAACAGGTCACGGAAATACGTTTTTAAATCGAGATTCCATGAACCAAAATAATTCAATATGTGCGTAGAATAGGTTTTATACCACAAACCATGTCATGTGAATAAAATTTGGTAAAAACTAATCCCATGGAGTGTTTTCACAAAAAACTGTGTACTAACCCCTTTGGGTTTTCACGAAAACTAGATGTCTCAAAAATACGTTTTTAATTCGAGGTTCGAGCAACCAAAATAGTTCAACATGTGCATATGATAGGTTTTATACCATAAACCATGTCCTGTGAATAAAATTTGACACAAACTAACTCTATCAAGTGTTTCACAAAAATCTTGTACTACTACCCCTTTGAGTTTTATTGAAGACAACAGGTCGCCGAAAATACGTTTTTGAATCGAGGTTCGATGAACCAAAATAGTTCAATATGTGCGTTGAATAGTTTTTATACCACAAACCATGTCATGTGAATAAAATTTGACACAAACTAACCCCATTGAGTGTTTTCATAAAAAACCGTGTACTAACCCCTTTGGGTTTTCACGAAAACCAGATGTCTCAAAAATACGTTTTTAATTCGAGGTTCGATCAACCAAAATAGTTCAACATGTGTGTAGAATAGGTTTTATACCACAAACCATGTCATGTGAATAAAATTTGACACAAACTAACTCTATCGAGTGTTTCACAAAAAATCGTGTACTACCTCCTTTGAGTTTTATTGAAGACAACAGGTCGCTGAAATACGTTTTTAAATCGAGGTTCGATTAACCAAAATAGTTCAATATGTGCGTTGAATAGTTTTTATACCATAAACCATGTCATTTGAATAAAATTTGATACAAACTAACCCCATTGAGTGTTTTCACAAAAAACCGTGTACTAACTACTTTGGGTTTTCTCGAAAACTAGATGTCTCAAAAATACGATTTTAATTCGAGGTTCGATCAACCAAAATAGTTGAACATGTGCGTAGAATAGGTTTTATACCACAAACCATGTCATGTGAATATAATTTGACACAAACTAACTCTAACGAGTGTTTCACAAAAAATCATGTGCTACCCACTTTGAGTTTTATTGAACACAACAGGTCACTGAAATACGTTTTTAAATCGAGATTCCATGAACCAAAATAGTTCAATATGTGCGTTGAATAGTTTTTATACCACAAACCATGTCATGTGAATATAATTTGACACAAACTAACCCCATTGAGTGTTTACACAAAAAACCGTGTACTAACCCCTTTGGGTTTTCTCGAGAACCAGATGTCTCAAAAATACGTTTTTAAATCGAGATTCCATGAACCAAAATAGTTCAACATGTGCGTAGAATAGGTTTTATACCACAAACCATGTCATGTGAATAAAATTTGACACAATCTAACTCTATCGAGTGTTTCATAAAAAATCGTGTACTACCCTCTTTGAGTTTTATTGAAGACAACAGGTCACGGAAATCCATTTTTAAATCGAGGTTCGATGAACCAAAATACTTCAATATGCGTTGAATAGTTTTGAAACCACAAACCATGTGATGTGATTATAATTTGACACAAACTAACCCCATTGAGTGTTTTCACAAAACCGTGTACTAACCACTTTGGGTTTTCTCGAAAACTAGATGTCTCAAAAATACGTTTTTAATTCGAGGTTCAATCAACCAAAATAGTTGAACATGTGCGTAGAATAGGTTTTATACCACAAACCATGTCATGTGAATATAATTTGACACTAACTAACTCTATCGAGTGTTTCACAAAAAATCGTGTACTATCCCATTTGAGTTTTATTGAAGACAACAGGTCACTGAAATACGTTTTTAAATCGAGATTCCATGAACCAAAATAGTTCAATATGGCGTTGAATAGTTTTTATACCACAAACCATGTCATGTGAATATAATTTGACACAAACTAACCCCATTGAGTGTTTACACAAAAAACCGTGTACTAACCACTTTGGATTTTCTCGAAAACTAGATGTCTCAAAATTACGTTTTTAATTCGAGGTTCGATCAACCAAAATAGTTGAACATGTGCGTAGAATAGGTTTTATACCACAAACCATGTCATGTGAATATAATTTGACACTAACTAACTCTATCGAGTGTTTTCAAAAAATCGTGTACTATCCCATTTGAGTTTTATTGAAGACAACAGGTCACTGAAATACGTTTTTAAATCGAGATTCCATGAACCAAAATAGTTCAATATGTGCGTTGAATAGTTTTTATACCACAAACCATGTCATGTGAATATAATTTGACACAAACTAACCCCATTGAGTGTTTACACAAAAAACGTGTACTAACCACTTTGGGTTTTCTCGAAAACTAGATGTCTCAAAAATACGTTTTTAATTCGAGGTTCGATCAACCAAAATAGTTGAACATGTGCGTAGAATAGGTTTTATACCACAAACCATGTCATGTGAATATAATTTGACACTAACTAACTCTATCGAGTGTTTCACAAAAAATCGTGTACTATCCCATTTGAGTTTTATTGAAGACAACAGGTCACTGAAATACGTTTTTAAATCGAGATTCCATGAACCAAAATAGTTCAATATGGCGTTGAATAGTTTTTATACCACAAACCATGTCATGTGAATATAATTTGACACAAACTAACCCCATTGAGTGTTTACACAAAAAACCGTGTACTAACCACTTTGGATTTTCTCGAAAACTAGATGTCTCAAAATTACGTTTTTAATTCGAGGTTCGATCAACCAAAATAGTTCAACATGTGCGTAGAATAGGTTTTATAACACAAACCATGTCATGTGATTAAAATTTGACACAAACTAACTCTATCGAGTGTTTCACAAAAATTCGTGTACTACTCCCTTTGAGTTTTCTTGAAGACAACAGGTCACTGAAATACGTTTTTAAATCGAGATTCCATGAACCAAAATAGTTCAATATGTGCGTTGAATATTTTTTATACCACAAACCATGTCATGTGAATATAATTTGACACAAACTAACCCCATTGAGTGTTTTCACATAAAACCGTGTACTAACCCCTTTGGGTTTTCACGAAAACCAGATGTCTCAAAAATACGTTTTTAATTCGAGGTTCGATCAACCAAAATAGTTCAACATGTGTGTAGAATAGGTTTTATACCACAAACCATGTCATGTGAATAAAATTTGACACAATCTAACTCTATCGAGTGTTTCACAAAAAATCGTGTACTACCCCCTTTGAGTTTTATTGAAGACAACAGGTCACTGAAATACGTTTTTAAATCGAGATTCCATGAACCAAAATAGTTCAATATGTGCGTTGAATAGTTTTTATACCACAAACCATGTCATGTGAATATAATTTGACACAAACTAACACCATGGAGTGTTTTCACAAAAAACCGTGTAGTAACCACTTTGGATTTTCTCGGAAACTAGATGTCTCAAAAATACGTTTTTAATTCGAGGTTCGATCAACCAAAATAGTTCACCATGTGCGTAGAATAGGTTTTATACCACAAACCATGTCATGTCAATAAAATTTGACACTAACTAACTCTATCGAGTGTTTCACAAAAAATCGTGTACTATCCCCTTTGAGTTTTATTGAAGACAACAGGTCACTGAAATACGTTTTTAAATCGAGATTCCATGAACCAAAATAGTTCAATATGTGCGTTGAATAGTTTTTATACCACAAACCATGTCATGTGAATATAATTTGACACAAACTAACCCCATTGAGTGTTTACACAAAAAACCGTGTACTAACCACTTTGGATTTTCTCGAAAACTAGATGTCTCAAAATTACGTTTTTAATTCGAGGTTCGATCAACCAAAATGGTTGAATATGTGCGTAGAATAGGTTTTATGCCACAAACCATGTCATGTGAATATAATTTGACACAAACTAACTCTATCGAGTGTTTCACAAAAAATCATGTGCTACCACTTTGAGTTTTATTGAAGACAACAGGTCACGGAAATACGTTTTTAAATCGAGGTTCGATTAACCATAATAGTTCAATATGTGCGTTGAATAGTTTTTATACCACAAACCATGTCATGTGCATAAAATTGGACACAAACTAACCCCATGGAGTGTTTTCACAAAAAACCGTGTACTAACCCCTTTAGGTTTTCTCGAAAACCAGATGTCTCAAAAATATGTTTTTAATTCAAGGTTCGATCAACCAAAATAGTTCAATATGTAGAATAGGTTTTATACCACAAACCATGTCATGTGAATATAATTTGACAAACTAACCCCATCGAGTGTTTCACAAAAATCGTGTACTAACCACTTTGAGTTTCTTGAAAACTAGATGTCTCAAAAATACGTTTTAATTCGAGGTTCGATCAACCAAAATAGTTCAATATGTGCGTAGAATAGGTTTTATACCACAAACCATGTCATGTGAACATAATTTGACACAAACTAACTCTATCGAGTGTTTCACAAAAATCGTGTACTATCCCTTTGAGTTTTATTGAAAACAAGATGTCTCAAAATACGTTTTTAAATCGAGATTCCATGAACCAAAATAGTTCAATATGTGCGTTGAATAGTTTTTATACCACAAACCATGTCATGTGAATATAATTTGACACAAACTAACCCCATTGAGTGTTTACACAAAAAACCGTGTACTAACCACTTTGGATTTTCTCGAAAACTAGATGTCTCAAAATTACGTTTTTAATTCGAGGTTCGATCAACCAAAATGGTTGAATATGTGCGTAGAATAGGTTTTATACCACAAACCATGTCATGTGAATATAATTTGACACAAACAAACTCTAACGAGTGTTTCACAAAAAATCATGTGCTACCCACTTTGAGTTTTATTGAAGACAACAGGTCACGGAAATACGTTTTTAAATCGAGGTTCGATTAACCATAATAGTTCAATATGTGCGTTGAATAGTTTTTATACCACAAACCATGTCATGTGCATAAAATTGGACACAAACTAACCCCATGGAGTGTTTTCACAAAAAACCGTGTACTAACCCCTTTAGGTTTTCTCGAAAACCAGATGTCTCAAAAATATGTTTTTAATTCAAGGTTCGATCAACCAAAATAGTTTAACATGTGCGTAGAATAGGTTTTTTACCACAAACCATGTCATGTGAATATAATTTGACACAAACTAACCCCAGTGAGTGTTTACACAAAAAACGTGTACTAACCACTTTAGGTTTTCTCGAAAACTAGATGTCTCAAAAATACGTTTTTAATTCGAGGTTCGATCAACCAAAATAGTTCAACATATGCGTAGAATAGGTTTTATACCACAAACCATGTAATGTGAATATAATTTGACACAAACTAACTCTATCGAGTGTTTCACAAAAATCGTGTACTATCCCTTTGAGTTTTATTGAAGACAACAGTCACCGAAATACGTTTTTAAATCGAGATTCCATGAACCAAAATAGTTCAATATGCGTTGAATAGTTTTATACCACAAACCATGTCATGTGAATATAATTTGACACAAACTAACCCCATTGAGTGTTTCACAAAAACGTGTACTAACCACTTTGGGTTTTCTCGAAAACTAGATGTCTCAAAATACGTTTTTAATTCGAGGTTCGATGAACCAAAATACTTCAATATGTGCGTAGAATAGGTTTTATACCACAAACCATGTCATGTGAATAAAATTTGACACAAACTAACTTTATCTAGTGTTTCACAAAAAATCGTGTACTACCCCCTTTGAGTTTTATTGAAGGCAATAAGTCACGAAAATACGTTTTTGAATCGAGGTTCGATGAACCAAAATAGTTCAATATGTGCGTTGAATAGTTTTTATACCACAAACCATGTCATGTGAATATAATTTGACACAAACTAACCCCATGGAGTGTTTTCACAAAAAACCGTGTACTAACCCCTTTGGGTTTAACGAAAACCAGATGTCTCAAAAATATGTTTTTAATTCAAGGTTCGATCAACCAAAATAGTTTAACATGTGCGTAGAATAGGTTTTTTACCACAAACCATGTCATGTAAATAAAATTTGACACAAACTAACTCTAACGAGTGTTTCACAAAAAATCGTGTACTACCCCCTTTGAGTTTTATTGAAGACAACATGTCACTGAAATACGTTTTTAAATCGAGATTCCATGAACCAAAACAGTTCAATATGTGCGTTGAATAGTTTTTATACCACAAACCATGTCATGTGAATAAAATTTGACACAAACTAACCCCATGGAGTGTTTTCACAAAAAACCGTGTACTAACCCCTTTGGGTTTTCTCGGAAACTAGATGTCTCAAAAATACGTTTTTAATTCGAGGTTCGGTCAACCAAAATAGTTCAACATGTGCGTAGAATAGGTTTTATACCACAAACCATGTCATGTGAATATAATTTGACACTAACTAACTCTATCGAGTGTTTCACAAAAAATCGTGTACTATCCCCATTGTGTTTGTGAAGACAACAGGTCACTGAAATATGTTTTTAAATCGAGATTCCATGAACCAAAATAGTTCAATATGTGCGTTGAATATTTTTTATACCACAAACCATGTCATGTGAATATAATTTGACACAAACTAACCCATTGAGTGTTTTCACATAAAACTGTGTACTAACCCCTTTGGGTTTTCTCGAAAACTAGACGTCTCAAAAATACGTTTTTAATTCGAGGTTCGATCAACCAAAATAGTTCAACATGTGCGTAGAATAGGTTTTATACCACAAACCATGTCATGTGAATAAAATTTGACACAACCTAACTCTATCGAGTGTTTCACAAAAAATCGTGTACTATCCACTTTGAGTTTTATTGAGGACAACAGATCACTGAAATACGTGTTTAAATCGAGATTCCATGAACCAAAATAGTTCAATATGTGCGTTGAATAGTTTTTATACCACAAACCATGTCATGTGAATAAAATTTGACACAAACTAACCCCATTGAGTGTTTTCATAAAAAACCGTGTACTAACCCCTTTGGGTTTTCTCGAAAACTAGACGTCTCAAAAATACGTTTTTAATTCGAGGTTCGATCAACCAAAATAGTTCAACATGTGCGTAGAATAGGTTTTATACCACAAACCATGTCATGTGAATAAAATTTGACACAAACTAACTCTATCGAGTGTTTCACAAAAAATCGTGTACTATCCCTTTGAGTTTTATTGAAGACAACAGGTCACTGAAATACGTTTTTAAATCGAGATTCCATGAACCAAAATAGTTCAATATGTGCGTTGAATAGTTTTTATACCACAAACCATGTCATGTGAATATAATTTGACACAAACTAACCCCATTGAGTGTTTTCACATAAAACTGTGTACTAACCCCTTTGGGTTTTCTCGAAAACTAGACGTCTCAAAAATACGTTTTTAATTCGAGGTTCGATCAACCAAAATAGTTCAACATGTGCGTAGAATAGGTTTTATACCACAAACCATGTCATGTGAATAAAATTTGACCCAAGCTAACTCTATCGAGTGTTTCACATAAAATCGTGTACTACCCCCTTTGAGTTTTATTGAAGACAACAGGTCACTGAAATACGTTTTTAAATCGAGATTCCATGAACCAAAATAGTTCAATATGTGCGTTGAATAGTTTTTATACCACAAACCATGTCATGTGAATATAATTTGACACAAACTAACCCCATTGAGTGTTTTCACATAAAACCGTGTACTAACCCCTTTGGGTTTTCTCGAAAACTAGACGTCTCAAAAATACGTTTTTAATTCGAGGTTCGATCAACCAAAATAGTTCAACATGTGCGTAGAATAGGTTTTATACCACAAACCATGTCATGTGAATAAAATTTGACACTAACTCTATCGAGTGTTTCACAAAAAATCGTGTACTATCCCATTTGAGTTTTATTGAAAACAACAGGTCACTGAAATACGTTTTTAAATCGAGATTCCATGAACCAAAATAGTTCAATATGCGTTGAATAGTTTTTATACCACAAACCATGTCATGTGAATATAATTTGACACAAACTAACCCTATTGAGTGTTTTCAAATAAAACCGTGTACTAACCCCTTTGGGTTTTCTCGAAAACTAGACGTCTCAAAAATACATTTTTAAATCGAGGTTCCATGATCCAAAATAGTTCAATATGTGCGTTGAATAGGTTTTATACTACAAACCATGTCATCTGAATAAAATTTGACACAATCTAACTCTATCGAGTGTTTAACAAAAAATCATGTACTACCCCCTTTGAGTTTTAATGAAGACAACAGGTCACTGAAATACGTTTTCAAATCGAGATTCCATGAACCAAAATAGTTCAATATGTGCGTTGAATAGTTTTTATACCACAAACCATGTCATGTGAATAAAATTTGACACAAACTAACCCCATGGTGTGTTTTCACAAAAAACCGTGTACTAACCCCTTTGGGTTTTCTCGGAAACTAGATGTCTCAAAAATACGTTTCTAATTCGAGGTTCGGTCAATCAAAATAGCTCAACATGTGCGTAGAATAGGTTTTATACCACAAACCATGTCATGTGAATAAAATTTGACACAAGCTAACTCTATCGAGTGTTTCACAAAAAATCGTGTAATACCCACTTTGAGTTTTATTAAAGACAACAGGTCACCGAAATACATTTTTAAATCGAGGTTCCATGATCCAAAATAATTCAATATGTGCGTAGAATAGGTTTTATATCACAAACCATGTCATGTGAATAAAATTTTATAAAAACTAATCCCATGGAATGTTTTCACAATAAACTGTGTACTAACCTCTTTGGTTTTTCACGAAAACTAGATATCTCAAAAATACGTTTTTAATTCGAGGTTCGGTCAACCAAAATAGTTCAACATGTGCGTAGAATAGTTGTTGTACCACAAACCATGTCATGTAAATAAAATTTAACACAAACTAACTCTATCGAGTGTTTCACAAAAAATCGTGTTCTACCTCCTATGAGTTTTATTGAACAAACAGTCAACGAAATACGTTTTTAAATCGAGGTTCGATGAACCAAAATAGTTCAATATGTGCGTTGAATAGTTTTTTACCACAAACCATGTCATGTGAATAAAATTTGACACAAACTAACCCCATTGAGTGTTTTCACAAAAAATCGTGTACTAACCCCTTTGGGTTTTCTCGAAAACTAGATGTCTCAAAAATACGTTTTTAATTCGAGGTTCGATCAACCAAAATAGTTCAACATGTGCGTAGAATAGGTTTTATACCACAAACCATGTCATGTGAATAAAATTTGACACAATCTAACTCTATCGAGTGTTTCACAAAAAATCGTGTACTATCCACTTTGAGTTTTATTGAGGACAACAGATCACTGAAATACGTGTTTAAATCGAGATTCAATGAACCAAAATAGTTCAATATGTGCGTTGAATAGTTTTTATACCACAAACCATGTCATGTGAATATAATTTGACACAAACTAACCCCATTGAGTGTTACACAAAAAACTGTGTACTAACCACTTTGGATTTTCTCGAAAACTAGATGTCTCAAAAATACGTTTTTAATTCGAGGTTCGATCAACCAAAATAGTTCAACATGTGCGTAGAATAGGTTTTATACCACAAACCATGTCATGTGAATAAAATTTGACACAAACTAACTCTATCGAGTGTTTCACAAAAAATCGTGTACTATCCCATTTGAGTTTTATTGAAGACAACAGGTCACTGTAATACGTTTTTAAATCGAGATTCCATGAACCAAAATAGTTCAATATGTGCGTTGAATAGTTTTTATACCACAAACCATGTCATGTGAATATAATTTGACACAAACTAACCCCATTGAGTGTTTTCACAGAAAACCGTGTACTAACCACTTTGGGTTTTCTCGAAAACTAGATGTCTCAAAAATACGTTTTTAATTCGAGGTTCGATCAACCAAAATAGTTCAACATGTGCGTAGAATAGGTTTTATACCACAAACCATGTCATATAAATAAAATTTGACACAAACTAACTCTATCGAATGTTTCACAAAAAATCGTGTACTATCCACTTTGAGTTTTATTGAAGACAACAGGTCACTGAAATACGTTTTTAAATCGAGATTCCATGAACAAAAATAGTTCAATATGGGCGTTGAATATTTTTTATACCACAAACCATGTCATGTGAATATAATTTGACACAAACTAACCCCATTGAGTGTTTACACAAAAAACCGTGTACTAACCACTTTGGATTTTCTCGAAAACTAGATGTCTCAAAATTACGTTTTTAATTCGAGGTTCGATCAACCAAAATGGTTGAATATGTGCGTAGAATAGGTTTTATACCACAAACCATGTCATGTGAATATAATTTGACACAAACAAACTCTAACGAGTGTTTCACAAAAAATCATGTGCTACCCACTTTGAGTTTTATTGAAGACAACAGGTCACTGAAATACGTTTTTAAATCGAGATTCCATGAACCAAAATAGTTCAATATGTGCGTTGAATAGTTTTTATACCACGAACCATGTCATGTGAATATAATTTGACACAAACTAACCCCATTGAGTGTTTACACAAAAAAATATGTTTTTAATTCAAGGTTCGATCAACCAAAATAGTTTAACATGTGCGTAGAATAGGTTTTTTACCACAAACCATGTCATGTGAATATAATTTGACACAAACTAACCCCATTGAGTGTTTACACAAAAAACGTGTACTAACCACTTTAGGTTTTCTCGAAAACTAGATGTCTCAAAAATACGTTTTTAATTCGAGGTTCGATCAACCAAAATAGTTCAACATGTGCGTAGAATAGGTTTTATACCATAAACCATGTCATGTGAATAAAATTTGACACAAACTAACTCTATCGAGTGTTTCACAAAAAATCGTGTACTACTCCCTTTGAGTTTTCTTGAAGACAACAGGTCACTGAAATACGTTTTTAAATCGAGATTCCATGAACCAAAATAGTTCAATATGTGCGTTGAATAGTTTTTATACCACAAACCATGTCATGTGAATATAATTTGACACAAACTAACCCCATTGAGTGTTTTCACAAAAAACCGTGTACTAACCCCTTTGGGTTTTCTCGGAAACTAGATGTCTCAAAAATACGTTTTTAATTCGAGGTTCGGTCAACCAAAATAGTTCAACATGTGCGTAGAATAGGTTTTATACCACAAACCATGTCATGTGAATATAATTTGACACTAACTAACTCTATCGAGTGTTTCAGAAAAAATCGTGTACTATCCCCATTGTGTTTGTGAAGACAACAGGTCACTGAAATACGTTTTTAAATCGAGATTCCATGAACCAAAATAGTTCAATATTTGCGTTGAATAGTTTTTATACCACAAACCATGTCATGTGAATATAATTTGACACAAACTAACCCCATTGAGTGTTTACACAAAAAACCGTGTACTAACCACTTTGGATTTTCTCGAAAACTAGATGTCTAAAAAATACGTTTTTAATTCGAGGTTCGATCAACCAAAATAGTTCAACATGTGCGTAGAATAGGTTTTATACCACAAACCATGTCATGTGAATATAATTTGACACAAACTAACTCTAACGAGTGTTTCACAAAAAATCATGTGCTACCCACTTTGAGTTTTATTGAACACAACAGGTCACTGAAATACGTTTTTAAATCGAGATTCCATGAACCAAAATAGTTCAATATGTGCGTTGAATAGTTTTTATACCACAAACCATGTCATGTGAATATAATTTGACACAAACTAACCCCATTTAGTGTTTACACAAAAAACGTGTACTAGTTACACTTTGGGTTTTCTCGAAAACTAGATGTCTCAAAAATACGTTTTTAATTCGAGGTTCGATCAACCAAAATAGTTGAACATGTGCGTAGAATAGGTTTTATACCACAAACCATGTCATGTGAATATAATTTGACACTAACTAACTCTATCGAGTGTTTCACAAAAAATCGTGTACTATCCCATTTGAGTTTTATTGAAGACAACAGGTCACTGAAATACGTTTTTAAATCGAGATTCCATGAACCAAAATAGTTCAATATGGCGTTGAATAGTTTTTATACCACAAACCATGTCATGTGAATATAATTTGACACAAACTAACCCCATTGAGTGTTTACACAAAAAACCGTGTACTAACCACTTTGGATTTTCTCGAAAACTAGATGTCTCAAAATTACGTTTTTAATTCGAGGTTCGATCAACCAAAATAGTTGAACATGTGCGTAGAATAGGTTTTATACCACAAACCATGTCATGTGAATATAATTTGGCACAAACTAACTCTAACGAGTGCTTCACAAAAAATCATGTGCTACCCACTTTGAGTTTTATTGAACACAACAGGTCACGGAAATACGTTTTTAAATCGAGGTTCGATTAACCATAATAGTTCAATATGTGCGTTGAATAGTTTTTATACCACAAACCATGTCATGTGAATAAAATTTGACAGAAACTAACCCCATGGAGTGTTTTCACAAAAAACCGTGTACTATAACCCCTTTAGGTTTTCTCGAAAACCAGATGTCTCAAAAATATGTTTTTAATTCAAGGTTCGATCAACCAAAATAGTTCAACATGTGCGTAGGATAGGTTTTTTGTACCACAAACCATGTCATGTAAATAAAATTTGACACAAACTAACTCTATCGAGTGTTTCACAAAAAATCGTGTACTATCCCCTTTGAGTTTTATTGAAGACAACAGGTCACTGAAATACGTTTTTAAATCGAGATTCCATGAACCAAAATAGTTCAATATGTGCGTTGAATAGTTTTGAT
This sequence comes from Plantago major, assembly GCA_026545765.1. Taxonomy (NCBI): domain Eukaryota; kingdom Viridiplantae; phylum Streptophyta; class Magnoliopsida; order Lamiales; family Plantaginaceae; genus Plantago; species Plantago major. The sequence continues at coordinate 73,496,830 of CM048844.1, read as the reverse complement.
ACCACAAACCATGTCATGTGAATATAATTTGACACAAACTAACCACATTGAGTGTTTACACAAAAAACAGTGTACTAACCACTTTGGATTTTCTCGAAAACTAGATGTCTCAAAAATACATTTTTAATTCGAGGTTCGATCAACCAAAATAGTTGAATATGTGCGTAGAATAGGTTTTATACCACAAACCATGTCATGTGAATAAAATTTGACCCAAGCTAACTCTATCGAGTGTTTCACATAAAATCGTGTACTACCCCCTTTGAGTTTTATTGAAGACAACAGGTCACTGAAATACGTTTTTAAATCGAGATTCCATGAACCAAAATAGTTCAATATGTGCGTTGAATAGTTTTTATACCACAAACCATGTCATGTGAATATAATTTGACACAAACTAACCCCATTGAGTGTTTACACAAAAAACGTGTACTAACCACTTTGGGTTTTCTCGAAAACTAGATGTCTCAAAAATACGTTTTTAATTCGAGGTTCGATCAACCAAAATAGTTGAACATGTGCGTAGAATAGGTTTTATACCACAAACCATGTCATGTGAATATAATTTGACACAAACTAACTCTAACGAGTGTTTCACAAAAAATCATGTGCTACCCACTTTGAGTTTTATTGAACACAACAGGTCACTGAAATACGTTTTTAAATCGAGATTCCATGAACCAAAATAGTTCAATATGTGCGTTGAATAGTTTTTATACCACAAACCATGTCATGTGAATATAATTTGACACAAACTAACCCCATTGAGTGTTTACACAAAAAACGTGTACTAACCACTTTGGGTTTTCTCGAAAACTAGATGTCTCAAAAATACGTTTTTAATTCGAGGTTCGATCAACCAAAATAGTTGAACATGTGCGTAGAATAGGTTTTATACCACAAACCATGTCATGTGAATATAATTTGACACTAACTAACTCTATCGAGTGTTTCACAAAAAATCGTGTACTATCCCATTTGAGTTTTATTGAAGACAACAGGTCACTGAAATACGTTTTTAAATCGAGATTCCATGAACCAAAATAGTTCAATATGTGCGTTGAATAGTTTTTATACCACAAACCATGTCATGTGAATATAATTTGACACAAACTAACCCCATTGAGTGTTTACACAAAAAACCGTGTACTAACCACTTTGGATTTTTTTTAATTCGAGGTTCGATCAACCAAAATGGTTGAATATGTGCGTAGAATAGGTTTTATACCACAAACCATGTCATGTGAATATAATTTGACACAAACAAACTCTAACGAGTGTTTCACAAAAAATCATGTGCTACCCACTTTGAGTTTTATTGAAGACAACAGGTCACGGAAATACGTTTTTAAATCGAGGTTCGATTAACCATAATAGTTCAATATGTGCGTTGAATAGTTTTTATACCACAAACCATGTCATGTGCATAAAATTGGACACAAACTAACCCCATGGAGTGTTTTCACAAAAAACCGTGTACTAACCCCTTTAGGTTTTCTCGAAAACCAGATGTCTCAAAAATATGTTTTTAATTCAAGGTTCGATCAACCAAAATAGTTTAACATGTGCGTAGAATAGGTTTTTTACCACAAACCATGTCATGTAAATAAAATTTGACACAAACTAACTCTAACGAGTGTTTCACAAAAAATCGTGTACTACCCCCTTTGAGTTTTATTGAAGACAACAGGTCACTGAAATACGTTTTTAAATCGAGATTCCATGAACCAAAATAGTTCAATATGTGCGTTGAATAGTTTTTATACCACAAACCATGTCATGTGAATATAATTTGACACAAACTAACCCCATTGAGTGTTTACACAAAAAACGTGTACTAACCACTTTGGGTTTTCTCGAAAACTAGATGTCTCAAAAATACGTTTTTAATTCGAGGTTCGATCAACCAAAATAGTTGAACATGTGCGTAGAATAGGTTTTATACCACAAACCATGTCATGTGAATATAATTTGACACAAACTAACTCTAACGAGTGTTTCACAAAAAATCATGTGCTACCCACTTTGAGTTTTATTGAACACAACAGGTCACTGAAATACGTTTTTAAATCGAGATTCCATGAACCAAAATAGTTCAATATGTGTGTTGAATAGTTTTTATACCACAAACCATGTCATGTGAATATAATTTGACACAAACTAACCCCATTGAGTGTTTACACAAAAAACCGTGTACTAACCACTTTGGATTTTCTCGAAAACTAGATGTCTCGAAATTACGTTTTTGATTCGAGGTTCGATCAACCAAAATGGTTGAATATGTGCGTAGAATAGGTTTTATACCACAAACCATGTCATGTGAATATAATTTGACACAAACAAACTCTAACGAGTGTTTCACAAAAAATCATGTGCTACCACTTTGAGTTTTATTGAAGACAACAGGTCACGGAAATACGTTTTTAAATCGAGGTTCGATTAACCATAATAGTTCAATATGTGCGTTGAATAGTTTTTATACCACAAACCATGTCATGTGCATAAAATTGGACACAAACTAACCCCACTAACTCTATCGAGTGTTTCACAAAAAATCGTGTACTATCCCATTTGAGTTTTATTGAAGACAACAGGTCACTGAAATACGTTTTTAAATCGAGATTCCATGAACCAAAATAGTTCAATATTTGCGTTGAATAGTTTTTATACCACAAACCATGTCATGTGAATATAATTTGACACAAACTAACGCCATTGAGTGTTTACACAAAAAACCGTGTACTAACCACTTTGGGTTTTCTCGAAAACTAGATGTCTCAAAAATACGTTTTTAATTCGAGGTTCGATCAACCAAAATAGTTGAACATGTGCGTAGAATAGGTTTTATACCACAAACCATGTCATGTGAATATAATTTGACACAAACTAACTCTAACGAGTGTTTCACAAAAAATCATGTGCTACCCACTTTGAGTTTTATTGAACACAACAGGTCACTGAAATACGTTTTTAAATCGAGATTCCATGAACCAAAATAGTTCAATATGTGCGTTGAATAGTTTTTATACCACAAACCATGTCATGTGAATATAATTTGACACAAACTAACCCCATTGAGTGTTTACACAAAAAACGTGTACTAACCACTTTGGGTTTTCTCGAAAACTAGATGTCTCAAAAATACGTTTTTAATTCGAGGTTCGATCAACCAAAATAGTTGAACATGTGCGTAGAATAGGTTTTATACCACAAACCATGTCATGTGAATATAATTTGACACTAACTAACTCTATCGAGTGTTTCACAAAAAATCGTGTACTATCCCATTTGAGTTTTATTGAAGACAACAGGTCACTGAAATACGTTTTTAAATCGAGATTCCATGAACCAAAATAGTTCAATATGTGCGTTGAATAGTTTTTATACCACAAACCATGTCATGTGAATATAATTTGACACAAACTAACCCCATTGAGTGTTTACACAAAAAACCGTGTACTAACCACTTTGGATTTTCTCGAAAACTAGATGTCTCAAAATTACGTTTTTAATTCGAGGTTCGATCAACCAAAATGGTTGAATATGTGCGTAGAATAGGTTTTATACCACAAACCATGTCATGTGAATATAATTTGACACAAACTAACTCTATCGAGTGTTCCACAAAAAATCGTGTACTATCCCCATTGAGTTTTATTGAAGACAACAGGTCACTGAAATACGTTTTTAAATGGAGATTCCATGAACCAAAATATTTAAATATTTACGTTGAATACTTTTTATACCACAAACCATGTTATGTGAATATAATTTGACACAAACTAACCCCATTGAGTGTTTACACAAAAAACCGTGTATTAACCACTTTGGATTTTCTCGAAAACTAGATGTCTAAAAAATACGTTTTTAATTCGAGGTTCGATCAACCAAAATAGTTGAATATGTGCGTAGAATAGGTTTTATACCACAAACCATGTCATGTGAATATAATTTGACACAAACTAACCCCATTGAGTGTTTACACAAAAAACCGTGTACTAACCACTTTGAGTTTTATTGATGACAACAGGTCACTGAAATACGTTTTTAAATCGAGATTCCATGAACCAAAATAGTTCAATATGTGCGTTGAATAGTTTTTATACCACAAACCGTGTCATGTGAATAAAATTTGACACAAACTAACCCCATGGAGTGTTTTCACAAAAAACCGTGTACTAACCCCTTTGGGTTTTCTCGGAAACTAGATGTCTCAAAAATACGTTTTTAATTCGAGGTTCGGTCAACCAAAATAGTTCAACATGTGCATAGAATAGGTTTTATACCACAAACCATGTCATGTGAATATAATTTGACACAAGCTAACTCTAACGAGTGTTTCACAAAAAATCATGTGCTACCCACTTTGAGTTTTATTGAAGACAACAGGTCACCGAAATACGTTTTTAAATCGAGGTTCCATGATCCAAAATAGTTCAATATGTGCGTTGAATAGGTTTTATACTACAAACCATGTCATGTGAATAAAATTTGACACAATCTAACTCTATCGAGTGTTTCACAAAAAATCGTGTACTACCCCCTTTGAGTTTTATTGAAGACAACATGTCACGGAAATACGTTTTTAAATCGAGGTTCGATGAACCAAAATAATTCAATATGTGCGTAGAATAGGTTTTATACCACAAACCCTGTCTTGTGAATAAAATTTGACACAAACTAATTCTATCGAGTGTTTCACAAAAAATCGTGTAATACCCCTTTGAGTTTTATTGAAGACAACAGGTCACCGAAATACGTTTTTAAATCGAGGTTCCATGATCCAAAATAGTTCAATATGTGCGTTGAATAGGTTTTATACTACAAACCATGTCATGTGAATAAAATTTGACACAATCTAACTCTATCGAGTGTTTCACAAAAAATCGTGTACTACCCCCTTTGAGTTTTATTGAAGAGAACAGGTCACGGAAATATGTTTTTAAATCGAGGTTTGATAAACCAAAATAATTCAATATGTGCGTAGAATAGGTTTTATACCACAAACCATGTCATGTGAATAAAATTTTATAAAAACTAATCCCATTGAATGTTTTCACAAAAAACTGTGTACTAACCCCTTTGGGTTTTCACGAAAACTAGATGTCTCAAAAATACGTTTTTAATTCGAGGTTCGATCAACCAAAATAGTTCAACATGTGCGTAGAATAGTTTTTGTAACACAAACCATGTCATGTAAATAAAATTTAACACAAACTAACTCTATCAAGTGTTTCACAAAAAATCTTGTACTACCACCCCCTTTGAGTTTTATTGAAGGCAATAGGTCACGGAAATACGTTTTTAAATCGAGGTTCGATTAACCAAAATAGTTCAATATGTGCGTTGAATAGTTTTTATACCATAAACCATGTCATGTGAATAAAATTTGACACAAACAAACCCCATTGAGTGTTTTCACAAAAAACCGTGTACTAACCCCTTTGGGTTTTCTAGAAAACCAGATGTCTCAGAAATACGTTTTTAATTCGAGGTTCGATCAACCAAAATAGTTCAACATGTGCGTAGAATAGGTTTTATACCACAAACCATGTCATGTGAATAAAATTTGACACAAACTAACTTTATCGAGTGTTTCACAAAAAATCGTGTACTACCTCCTTTGAGTTTTATTGAAGACAACAGGTCGCTGAAATACGTTTTTAAATCGAGGTTCGATTAACCAAAATAGTTCAATATGTGCGTTGAATAGTTTTTATACCACAAACCATGTCATGTGAATAAAATTTGACACAAACTAACCCCATTGAGTGTTTTCACAAAAAACCGTGTACTAACCCCTTTGGGTTTTCTAGAAAACCAGATGTCTCAAAAATACGTTTTTAATTCGAGGTTCGATCAACCAATATAGTTCAACATGTGCGTATAATAGGTTTTATACCACAAACCATGTCATGTAATTAAAATTTGACACAAACTAACTCTATCGAGTGTTTCACAAAAAATCGTATACTACCCCCCTTTGAGTTTTATTGAAGACAAAGGGCACGGAAATACGTTTTTAAATCGAGGTTCGATGAACCAAAATAGTTCAATATGTGCGTAGAATAAGTTTTATACCACAAACCTTGTCATTTGAATAAAATTTGACACAAACTAACCCCATGGAGTGTTTTCACAAAAAACTGTATACTGACCCCTTTGGGTTTTCTCGAAAACTAGATATCTCAAAAATACGTTTTTAATTAGAGGTTCGATCAACCAAAATAGTTGAATATGTGAGTAGAATTGGTTTTATACCACAAACCATGTCATGTGAACATAATTTGACACAAACTAACTCTAACGAGTGTTTCACAAAAAATCATGTGCTACCCACTTTGAGTTTTATTGAAGACAACAGGTCACGGAAATACGTTTTTAAATCGAGGTTCGATTAACCAAAATAGTTCAATATGTGCGTTGAATAGTTTTTATACCACAAACCATGTCATGTGAATAAAATTTGACACAAACTAACCCCATGGTGTGTTTTCACAAAAAACCGTGTACTAACCCCTTTGGGTTTTCTCGAAAACCAGATGTCTCAAAAATACGTTTTTAATTCAAGGTTCGATCAACCAAAATAGTTTAATATGTGCGTAGAATAGGTTTTATACCACAAACCATGTCATGTAATTAAAATTTGACACAAACTAACTCTATCGAGTGTTTCTCAAAAAATCGTGTACTACCCACTTTGAATTTTATTGAAGACAACAGGTCACTGAAATACATTTTTAAATCGAGCTTCCATGAACCAAAATAGTTCAATATGTGCGTAGAATAAGTTTTATACCACAAACCTTGTCATTTGAATAAAATTTGACACAAACTAACCCCATGGAGTGTTTTCACAAAAAACTGTATACTGACCCCTTTGGGTTTTCTCGAAAACTAGATGTCTCAAAAATACGTTTTGAATTAGAGGTTCGATCAACCAAAATAGTTGAATATGTGCGTAGAATTGGTTTTATACCACAAACCATGTCATGTGAACATAATTTGACACAAACTAACTCTAACGAGTGTTTCACAAAAAATCATATGCTACCCACTTTGAGTTTTATTGAACACAACAGGTCACGGAAATACGTTTTTAAATCGATGTTCGATTAACCAAAATAGTTCAATATGTGCGTTGAATAGTTTTTATACCACAAACCATGTCATGTGAATAAAATTTGACATAAACTAACCCCATGGAGTGTTTTCACAAAAAACCGTGTACTAACCCCTTTGGGTTTTCTCGAAAACCAGATGTCTCAAAAATATGTTTTTAATTCAAGGTTCGATCAACCAAAATAGTTTAACATGTGCGTAGTGTTGATACGGAAATATGTCCAATCCGTTAAGGGTGCCATAGAGCGTGTCCTAAAGCGCATCACGGCTTAACTAGTCAATTCAGTACTGGTCCGACCTCACATGGTCCGACCAAAGTGAATCGGCCAGTACGCTGAAGTCACTATATCTCCACAGCTAGTCCGAGCTATCTAAGGAAAGAACTTCCAAACCTGACCATGTCAGTACAGAGATGCCTAACGGACCATACGAGAGAATCTCGGACGCCACCATTACTTTAAGACCAAACGTATATAACAGAACCACTAAGATACTTCCGTGAGACTCTAGGCTCGGACATCCAGAGTCACCCAAGGGCAGATCAACCAAGCAGACAGGTCTGTCCGAGGGACTAACACGGACCCAACATGCGGAACAGTACTTGTTGATACGGAAATATGTCCAATCCGTCATAAAGGACCTAGGAACGAATCCTAAGGCATCCCAAGTCATCCAATGGATCCGAGACACTTTGGTCCGAGCCAACGGTCCGATCCGGGCAGACCAACCATGGTCCGACCCACATTGAAAGAAAGGGACGAAGGATTTGGACCTACAAGGCCCGACCCGGAACCATAGGTCCGAGCCTCTCTGGGAAAGGAGCATAGTGCTAAGTCAGTACCCTCTCCGACCCAAGGACTCCGATCCGGATGTCAACTCGGATCCAGCATGACCATCTCATAAAGCAACCAAGCAAATGGGCACCAAAGAGTGAGATGTCCGAACCCAGGAGCTCCGAATCGGAAGAGTTGGACAGGCAGGAGAACTTCCTCAGCTGACAACCAAATATGGTCCGGACCAATCGTCCGGACCCATCTCTCCGAACCTGGGAACTCGGAAGAACTAGTCACATCCTCAAGAACTCTCCCAATAATGACCAAACTACCCTAAAGCCTAAGATGGCATGGGCTAAAGCTTCATTATTGGGCTATGGGCCTCATATTAGCATTGGTGGCTCAATCGTAGCCTTACACTTGGCGCAATCCTAGCAAGGCCTTCCATTTTGATGATAGCCTATAAATAAGGCACACATCCCCACAAGTAAGTAATCGGACAAGTCACATCACGACCTCAATCCCGAATATTATACAGAGTTGATCTTCAGTCACTCTCGAGTAAAGTCTCATCCCGGTTTGACACTTAGCAAACCCGGCACTAACCCCCCCCCCCCCCACACTCAAGTGTGCAGGTCCTTACCGAAGTAGTTGGTCGCTGGTTCTTACGCATTGGTCCTTACCTAGCAAGGAGCTTCTTACCTTGGCACCCATTAGTGGAGTTGAAATAAATCTAAGTAGTTGGGGAGTTACACCCTCAACATTTTGGCGCCATCTGTGGGAAACTTTACAAAAAGTCCCGTTCTCTTCAGTAATGGCAAGAACAAGAAGGTCCACAAGAACCAACGCCACTACTATTGGTACGCCTGCTCCAAGACAAAGGGGAAGACCTCTCACTAGAAGAGGTGGGGTAGCAAGAGTTTCAACAAGAGAAGTAATAGATGATCCAAGTGATGGCCATACCGCTAGTCTTTCTTCTGGTGAGGAAAGAGCCATTAATCCACCAGTAAGGATCCAGACACTTGGGGACGAAGGACAGGTTCCTCCGTCAGGAACACATGGTCCTCCTCGAGGAAGAAACTTTACCCTTCCGAATGGACAGATCATTCGTCCTAGTGAGTTCGGGATGAATGAGAATCAGTTTGGCCTCTTACTCACCACTATCCAAGGATGCTTTGGATCAAACAATCTCCAGCCTCCTCAGCCCACCCCGCCTACGCCGATCCCAAGGCAAGCTGAACCCGCTCAATCAAGAAATGAGCACCGTCCTATCCAACAAAGGCTGCGGGAACAAGCTCAACCAGAAGACCTGAGACATCTTCTCAATAGAAGAGCCGCTGCTTCTCATGAACAACGAGGGAGAAGTCCAGAGGTGCCACGAGTAGACGAAGTGGGAACCAGTCGGCGAGGAGCTCAACAACAAGCGCCTAGAGATCAAATGGCGGAAAGCATCCCGATAGTTCCAATCGGTGATCTTCCTCCAGATGTAGCTATCAACCCAGGCGGTGAAAGATTGACAGCTGAGCAGATCTACCTCCAACAGAAGGCCCTGGAAACACAAATTGCCACCTTGAGCAAGATGGTCAAAGCACATGAGAAGGTGGTAGTTAAAACTCCCCAACCCTCTGTGCGATGAGATCAGAAGAGAAAGAAAGCGCCCCGACTGTGTTATCCCAAACCTTGAGCATTACTATGGAGATACTTGCCCTGTAGGGCATCTTACTAGATACGAAAGTAAGATGGAAAGCAATGGACTCAACGGCAACATGAAAGCTCTCAACTTTTCCACCACACTCTTTGGAGAAGTAATGGATTGGTGGACCTCACTACCTAATGGTTCCATCAAATCTTATGCGGACATCGCCTCCCTTTTCTTGAAAAGGTTTGAGAAAGCAAAGAGAAGGAAGAGGTCAGTTGAGCACCTGGCAGGCATAATCCAGAAAGAGCATGAGGACCTTAGAACCTTCCTTGACCGCTTCAACGCTGAAGTACGACAGGTGGAGCCTCATAGCATCAAAGAGCGGGTCCGACACCTATATGCTAACACTTATAATGATGAGCTTAGAAGGAAGCTTTCCAACGAAGAAATCACCACTGAAAAGTATCTAGAAGAGATCTGCGAAGGAGTCTTGTATGGAGAAGATTACCGAAGAAATGTCCCGATAAGAGCAGGAATAAAGAAGGGGAAAGAACAAGTACGACAGGAACTCCCTCCTCGTCAAGGGAAGTTCGAGCAAAAAAGAGATCTCAGGGACAGGAAAGAATTCCGTAGAGAAAGAACTCCACCTAGGAGATACGCCGAGTATACTCGCCTCAACAGACCAAGATCCGACATCTTGGCTTCTATTGTTGAAAAGGACTTAGATATACAATGGCCTAAACCTGTCAAGAGCAGCAAGAAGAGTAAATTTTCTAAAGACTACTGTAGGTTCCACAAGCGAAAGGTCACCGTCGAGGATTGCATCCGGTGAAGACAATCGAAGACTAGTGAGAAGTGGGAAGATGAAAGAACCAGCGGTGAAGAAGAACCCTCCGGGCATAGAAAGACCGAGCAAAGAAGAGGTGTGATTCAACCTCGACAGATCTTTACCACCACCTCGGTGAAATCCCACCTCGGCATGCCCAAAGATACCAAGGGTACCGCGAAGATACAGAAATGGAGAACCTCCCTTACAGTGGAATTATCAACGCCATTGCAGGAGGACCAACAGGGGGAGATAGCAGAAATGCAAGGGAAAGGACCGCGCAACACTTGAGAAACAACGACAGAGCTTACGGTCCACCAGCCTTGAAAGGCACAAATGCAATTACCTTTGACGATAGCGAGATCCCCCCACCAACGTCTGGCGGAGGAGATCTCAAGGACCCCGATGTCCCTTTGGTTGTTTCTCTAGTGATTGCCACTTACAAGGTCAACAAGGTACTAATCGACACAGGAAGCTCCTCCAATGTCATATCCAAAAGGACCGTGGAGCAAATGCACCTGGGGCAAATACAATATGGACGAGTATACACTTCATTGGTAGGTTTTGGAGGGTCTGTAGTACGCCCCATTGGAAGTATACCACTACAAGTCTCTATGGGCACCTTTCCGACAAGGGTGACCAAGACAATCCTCTTCGTGGTAGTAGATAGCACCTTCGACTATAACGTGATCTTGGGCCGCCCGGGACTTAACCAATTCAGAGCAATTGCTTCTCCCTTACACAACAGGGTAAAGTTTCCAACCCCGAACGGCGTGGGGGAAGAAATGGGCAACGTTAGAGAAGCCTGGGAGTGCTATATCATGTCAACCAGAGGAGCCACAGTACCTGTCCTTTCGGTCACTAAGGGCCCTCATGGCCATTCTTCCATTACTCTAACGCCACCAAAGGAAGAAATCGGTATTGGGTCGCTCAGAGAAAAGTTCCCCAAGACAGCTAGAATAGAATCCCATGAAGCCTTGAAAGAGGTCCAACTGGTCGAAGGAAATTCGGAAAAAACAACTCGGATTGGAACGGAGATGAGTACGGAAGTAGAGCGGAAGCTCATCGCTTGCCTTCGTGACAATCGCGACATCTTTGCTTGGAGCACAGATGATCTCAAGGGGATAGACCCAAGGATCGCAGTTCACCGTCTGAACATGGATCCGACGGTCAAGCACATCCGGCAAAAGAGGAAAGACTTTGGACCAGTTGAGGATGCTATCATAGCAGGGGAAGTTGACAAGTTGATGAAAGCAGGTCATATTGAAGAAGTCAGATACTCCGATTGGGTCTGCAACGTGGTCCTCGTCGAAAAAGCTCCAGGAAAGTGGAGAATGTGCAATGACTTCACTAGACTCAACAAATTTTGTCCAAAGGATCCTTATCCATTGCCACGCATAGACCAGCTGGTTGATTCCATCGCGGGATGTGCGCTTAAGCTTCATGGATGCATATCAAGGCTTCTACCAAATTAGGATGGCTCAAGAAGACATCAAGAAAACGCATTCTTTTGGCGGAGGAGTCTATTGCTTCAAGGTCATGCCCTTTGGCCTCAAGAATGCAAGAGCTACTTACCAACGGCTGGTAAATAAGATGTTCAAGGAAGAATTGGGAAAAACCATGGAAGTCTATGTGGATGACATGCTTGTGAAAAGCAAGACTGAAGAGGAACACATTGAACACCTTAACAATTGTTTTTCTATTCTCCGGAAATCGGAATGAAGTCGAACCTGAAAAGTGCACTTTTGGGGTGAAAGGAGGAAAATTCCTTGGTTACATGGTCACGTAAAGAGGCATCGTGCTAACCCGGAGAAAATAAAAGCAATCAGAGATCTACCACAGCCCAAGGTATCAATGAAGTTCGAAGCTTCTAGGAAAGGTGATGGCATTGAGCCGTTTTATCTCAAGATCCGCCGAGAAGAACCTTCCCTTCTTTAAGATCTTACGAAAAGGAACTAAGTTCGAATGGACAAAGGAGTGTGAAGAGGCCCTGGAAAACTTGAAAAAGTATCTCCTCTCGCCGCCCCTTTTGTCTAAACCAACGGAGGCTGAAACTCTTTACCTCTATTTGGCCACCACTGATGAAGCAATGAGTTCTGTACTGGTACGGATACAAGAAAACGAGCATTTACCAATTTACTATTTGAGCAAAGCCCTTGCAGGCTCTGAGACCAGATATGTCAAAGTTGAGAAGCTTGCCTTCAGCCTTTGGTTTACACTTGCAATGAAGCCTTACTTCAAGTCGCATCGGATTGTGGTCCTTACAAATGAGCCACTCAAACATGTCTTGGACAAACGGATCGGTCGGGGCCTTTGTCAAATGGGCTATTGAGCTGAGTGAATATGATATTGGGTATCAAGCCCCATCTGCCAAGAAAGCGCAAGTTCTGGCCGACTTCCTGGTAGACTATCCAGAGAAAGGAGAAGGAGAGAACGGAAACTCCCAGGAAAAGGCTAGCCATGTGGTGATAGCCCAAATCAAGGAATCAAGTGGAAAGAAAGAAGCAGAAGAGACCTGAAAGAGGCGAGATCCGACTTGTGACTAAGTATCACCAACCTATGGATGATTCACTGAGAGTAAGGCACATGTTTCTGTTGGACGAAGAACTCAATACCTTGACAACTGCATCTTCCGACAAGAAGCAGGAGGTTGGGAAAGCACTCAATCCCACTTCGGGAGGAAAGGAAAGAAACAAAGAATGTTGGACATTACAAGTGGACGGATCATCAACCGGACGGTTGGGAGGAATAGGAATTTTCCTTGAAAGTCCTGAAGGAGCCAAGCTAGAGTACGCCATCACCCTCAATTTTAAGTTGACGAACAACGAAGCCGAATATGAAGCACTTATCACCAGCCTGAGAATGGCAAAAGCCCTTCAGGTAAAAAGGATCAAAGCTTTACACATGCAGCTCGTACAATCCCAGTTCTCCGGGTCCTTTGCCACCAAAGGACCTAACATGATCAAATACTTGGAGCTCCTCAAGAAAGAGGCTGAGCACTTTGAAGAATTTACTCTTGACCAATTTCACAGAGAATGGAATGAAAAAGCCGACGCCCTCTCCAAGTACACCTCAGCCTTAGGAGCTTTGGACACAAGAAGTGTCACCCTAATGACCCGCGCGGAATCCTCCCTGGCAAACCCCAACGGACAGATGTTTCTCTTGAGCACAGAAAGAAACTGGATGACTGATATATTCCGTTACCTCAAGGATGGTACTTTACCTGTGGATCCTAGAGAGGCCAGGAAGATTCAATGTCGAGCTAACAGATACTTTATTCTGGAAGAAGATCTCTACAAAAGATCCTACAGCGGAACTCACCTGAGGTGCCTAGATCCTCAAGAGGCGAAAACTGCGATGGAAGAAATCACGCGGAAGTTGTGGAAGTCATTCGGAGGAAGAACTTTGGTATGAAAAGATCATAAGGCAAGGATACAATTGGCAACTATTGACATTGATCTTGCCAACATCGCGCTTTGTGAAGACTGCCAATACTATGCCAACATACCACACCGCCCGACCAACCCTATGATTCCGTCAATCATAGCATGCCCATTTGATCAATGGGGCATAGACATAGTTGGTCCCTTTCCGCGAGGAACACATCAAAAGAAGTTCTTGATAGTGGCAGTGGAATACTTCACTAAGTGGGTCGAAGCGATGTCGGCCATCACAGTGCGAGGTTCGGACATTCATCCGGAAGAACATCATCGCGGTTTGGACTCCCACGAGTGCTAGTTTGGACAATGGAGCACAATTTATGGGTCAAGACCAAGGAGTGGCTTTCCTTCAAAATAGAACAACGCTTTACTTATTGGCCACCCCTGCCAATGGTCAGGTGGAAGCCACCAACAAGACCATAGTCAAAATTTTGGAGAAAAGGTTGAGAACTTCCCAAGACAGTTGGGCGGATGATCTCGACGCGGTCCTTTGGGCGCATCGAACGACAGCCCGGACTGCCACACAAGAAACACCTTTCTCCCTGGTCTATGGATCCGAGGCGGTCATCCCTTCGGAGACGGTGGTGGCAACCTAGAGAATCCAGCAATACAACCCAGTTGATAATGAGATCGCAAGGATCTATGACCTTGAGCTCCTTGAAGACAAGCGCGATAAGGCATTGGCCAACATCCTTTGGTACCAAGCCATGACCGCTCGAGCCTACAATAAACGTGTCTTTCCCAAGGACATACAAGTTGGAGACTTAGTCCTCAGAAGAGCTGATATACTAAGTCATGTGGGGAAACTTAAGCCCAAGTGGGAAGGACCGTACAAAGTTACTGGGACAATATTTAATGGAAGCTTTGAACTAGAAGATGAGCAAGGGCGGGCCTTGAAGAGAACTTGGAATGCCAAGAATCTCCAAAAGTTTTACACTTAGAGAAGGAGCCTGGCAACGACTGTCACCTTCCTTTATCTTGTCGATCTGTTTTTTGTGTTTGTTTTTTTAAAAAGCCTCGAAGCCCTCAAGTTGTAATTCGATTTCCGTCAAATCAATACAACTGTGATTTCATAAACATTGTTAATAATCATGTCCTTCGAATCTCATGATTCGAACAGGCCATGAAGATATTTGACTACTCGATCCGAAACTAGATCATACACTGATCCGGATCGGATTAACACAATCAAACAGTATCCGACCTTGACAAAGGCAAAAACGCTTTTATTGAAACAGAAGTACAGAATTACAAAGTCAGGGTCCGAAGAGCCCTAATCGCGCTTACAGAAACAAGCTCCTATTCTATCTCTTTTCTACTTCTACAGCGAAGCTTCTAATTAACCCTGGTCTACCGAACCAAGCCCCGTCCGAGCACTATTAACTTTATCTGTGGGCGCTCCGAAGGAAGAAGGAATTCCACCATCCCAACTTTGATTGCTTACTGACAAAGATTCCGAAGCCCCCTTCGGACGATCTAAAGACTAACAGCAGCCGGACGAGATAACTGGGGCCATTCAATGCTTTCGGAAAGGATACTTCATCACTTCCGAACGAAAGAGAGCTCCGAAGAAAGCAAGAAGCACTATAACAATCCGGATCGCCTCTTACCAAATACTATAAATACATCTCAGATTCAGAGTATTGGGAAGGCGACCGACCCGGATAGTCGGAATAACCCAAGTCACTCCGGAGGCTCCCGTTGGTCCGAGTCCCAACAAGACCGGCATTGTCAGGAACACCGTCCCAGAATTGCAAGTCGCTCCCTCGAGCCTTCAATTCTGGAACGCAGCCACCAACAAAGCCGAGCTGCTCGGACGAAAGACCATAGGTGTAAGACAAACGAGTTACCAGAAAGGTTACTTCCGGAAGTCCCCAATGATCCGACTCCAAACAAGCTCAGCACTGTCGGGGACTCCTTTCCAGAATTGCAAGTAGCTCCCTCGAGCCTTCAATCCTGGAAACAAAGTCACCAACAGAACCGAACTGCTCGGATACGTATCTTCAAGGGCGAGCTGGAAGATCTACTAAAAAGGATACATCCGGAGCTCCCTCAATCCGAGAAACGGACAACTAGACACAACAGGATTGGTAGAAAGCCTTCCAACATCTCGGGCGGTTTTTTACGACCGAACCACGAAATACTGGAAGGGATTCTACCAAACCAATTATGCCGACTTGTCGCCCCCCGGGCACATACCCAGAGCAGAATGCTTCGGATGCATTGAGGTTCAAAAACAACTATTTGAAGATCCCCAAACCATCCAGCTAATCTACCTCTCCATCATAAATGTTGATACGGATGCCGAGGGACTAACACGGACCCAACATGCGGAACAGTACTTGTTGATACGGAAATATGTCCAATCCGTCATAAAGGACCTAGGAACGAATCCTAAGGCATCCCAAGTCATCCAATGGATCCGAGACACTTTGGTCCGAGCCAACGGTCCGATCCGGGCAGACCAACCATGGTCCGACCCACATTGAAAGAAAGGGACGAAGGATTTGGACCTACAAGGCCCGACTCGGACCATAGGTCCGACCCACCTTGGTCCGAGCCTCTCTGGGAAAGGAGCATAGTGATAAGTCAGTACCCTCTCCGACCCAAGGACTCCGATCCGGATGTCAACTCGGATCCAGCATGACCATCTCATAAAGCAACCAAGCAAATGGGCACCAAAGAGTGAGATGTCCGAACCCAGGAGCTCCGAATCGGAAGAGTTGGACAGGCAGGAGAACTTCCTCAGCTGACAACCAAATATGGTCCGGACCAATCGTCCGGACCCATCTCTCCGAACCTGGGAACTCGGCAGAACTAGTCACATCCTCAAGAACTCTCCCAATAATGACCAAACTACCCCTAAAGCCCAAGATGGCATGGGCTAAAGCATCATTATTGGGCTATGGGCCTCATATTAGCATTGGTGGCTCAATTGTAGCCTTACACTTGGCGCAATCCTAGCAAGGCCTTCCATTTTGATGATAGCCTATAAATAAGGCACACATCTCCACAAGTAAGTAATCGGACAAGTCACATCACGACCTCAATCCCGAATATTATACAGAGTTGATCTTCAGTCACTCTCGAGTAAAGTCTCATCCCGGTTTGACACTTAGCAAACCGGGCACTAACCCCCCCACTCAAGTGTGCAGGTCCTTACCGAAGTAGTTGGTCGCTGGTTCTTACGCATTGGTCCTTACCTAGCAAGGAGCTTCTTACCTTGGCACCCATTAGTGGAGTTGAAATAAATCTAAGTAGTTGGGGAGTTACACCCTCAACAGTACTCTCAGAGGGAAAGGACCAAACTACCCTCCTGGCCCATTAATTAGTATTGGATTACTATTCACTAATGGGCCATGGGCCAAAGGTAGCATTGGTGTCCATATCTGAATCATACACTTGGCATCATCTTATGAACCTCTTCATAAGTACATGATAACTATAAATATAGCACAAGGTCCAAGACCTTAAGGTAAGTGACGTTAAAAGGGAGATTTAAGTGATAAGTGATAGGTGATATCCATAATACCTTTCCCATTACTATTGCATTGAGAGCTATCATCTCTCCTTTGAGTAAAGCCTCCTTCCGGATTGACCTTGGCAATCTGGGTAACCCGTTCTAACCCCCCCCCCCCCCCCTTAGTCCTTTCAGGTGCTCTTTCTCGGACAAGCCTTTTCCCGGACTTCAAGTTGGAGGTGGAGCTTAGATTAGGTTACTTGCAGTAGTAGTGTTGGTGTTCGAGGTTTACCCCTCAACATTTTGGCGCCGTCTGTGGGAAACTGTACAAAAAAGGATCTGTGTTTGTGTTTTGCTGATGGCTAGAACAAGACGAACAGTCGAACTACATCGCTGATGGGAACACCACCACCACGCATACGAGGCGTCCCCCACCCGAGGGGCGAAGGCTGGGAGGAACGCTGAAGGAGATAACCGAGCGGCAATGATCGCCACTGTCCTCGGATGAGGAAAGAGACGCCCCGCTTAGAGGAGGCCAAAGCGTCCCTGTGAATATCGTGCCTACGGACCATGGAGAAGGTATACGAGCTTCTCGGCGAAGCTCAAGGCCCAACCACAGTCAGCGATTACGATGCCGATGGTCGCTGTCCGCCTGGCGACCTCGGACTAAGCGAAACTTCGATTTGATAGGTTGCTCACGATTATCCAAGGATGCCTAGGTCTAACAATGCCCACCTCGGAAGCCACTCCGCCGATGGTTCTGCGGTTCAAGCGAGCCCGCCTTGTCAAAGCATGACATCCGATCCAACAGAGATTAGGAGATCAGCTGCCCCAGGAGGATTTGCAAAACCTTCTAGACCGACGGGCCTCTGCTTCGCAAGTCCGGGGTGAGGGAAGAGAATCCCAAGAAGGAGGTAACAGTACCGGGAGTTCGCGACAAGCTCCCATGAGGGACAGAGATCATGTAGCAGAAACCATTCCAGTCGTCCAGCTAGACGAGCTCCCCGCGGATGTCGCAGTCCATCCATGGATAGGAGAGGTCATGACAGCGGATGAAATATACGCCCAGCAAAAAGCTTTAGAAACCCAAATCCTGAACCTCGGACGCCTGGTAAAGGACCATGAGCGAATCACTACAAGTGCGCGAATCCTCTCTGTGATGATATCATGAGGAGAAGGAAAGAAATAGGAACTCGGATCAAGTGATTCCGAACTTGGAATACTACTACGGGATACTTGTCCGTGGGTCACTGACAAGGTACAACAAAGAAGATGGATTCAAGGGTGGTGACAATACTAAAGCCCTTACGTTCTCCTCCACCCTCTTCGACATGCTATGGATTGGTACCGCTTTGCCAAACAAGTCAATAAGGTCGTATCGGTCATCTTCAAAGTTCTTGCACGATTCGGAAAATCAAAAGAAGAAAATGTCTTGTCGAGCACTGGTCAAGTCATCCAAAGGGAGCAGGAAGATCTTCGAACTTTCCTAGATCGCTTCAATACGGAAGTACTCCGGGTTAAGCCCCATAGTATTAAGGAACGGGTCCGTCACCTGTATGCTAATACTTACAACTCCGAGCTGAGGAGGAAGCTCTCCAGTCAGGAAGTGAGGAACGAAAAGCACTTGGATGACATCTGTGAGGAGGTGATGTACGGAGAAGAATACCGAAGGAATGTACCAGTCCGAGCAGGATCGAGGAAAGGAAAGGAACCGCAGAAACAAGAGCAACGCCAGGGGAAGTTTGATCCGAAGAAAGATCACAGAGACAAAGGCATTTACAGGGAGAGGAGTCCACCCAGGAGATTTGCGGATTACACGCGCCTCAATAAGCCGAGATCCGACATCTTGGCCACTATAGTTGAGAAGAAGTTGGACGTCCAATGACAAAGCCATCTCATAATCGGAGAAATAGAAACGCGAAGGGATATTGCAAATTTCACAAGAGCAGAGGCCATGAGACTGACGACTGTGTCCAGTTAAAAACAGAGGTTGAGCACCTGGTGTGAAAAGGCAAGTTGAAGGAGCACATATATGCGGACGAGCCCTCCAGGCACGATAGGACGGAGCGAAGGAGGGAGGATAACGCTGCTGACCCACTATCTTTCCCACCTCTGCCAGTAGGCTATCCGCCGCGCAGGGGAGGACATCCGTACGGATACGGCGATGAGGCGGAAATGGAGAACCTTCCGTACAGCGGAGTGATCAACACTATCGCAGGTGGACCCTCTGGAGGTGATAGCAGGAATGCAAGGGAGCGGACCGCCCAAAACCTCCGGAACAATGACAGGGCGTGCGGTGCCCCCGCAATTCGAGGAACAAATGCAATATCTTTCGATGATAGCGAAATCCCCCCTCCTACGGCAGGAGGCGAGGAGATTGACGACCCGGACGTTCCTCTTGTGGTTTCATTGACCATCGCGACTTATCGAGTGAACAAAATTCTGGTGGATACCGGGAGTTCTTCGAATATCATCTCTAAGAAGACGCTAGATCAGATGGAGTTGGGAAGAATCCGCTACGACAGAGTTCACACCTCAATACTGGGGTTTGGAGGGGGAACTGTGCGACCACTAGGAAGTGTTACGTTACACGTTTCACTCGGAACCTTCCCGGCCAGGATAACGCAATCGGTCCGATTTGTCGTGGTTGATCGGACCTTCGACTATAACGCCATCTTTGGATGCCCAGGACTCAATCAATTCCGGGCTATTTCATCCACCTTACACAACAGAATGAAATTTTCCAACTCCCTTCGGAGTAGGAGAAGAGCGAGGAAATATCCGAGAAGCTTGGGAGTGTTACATTATGTCCACGAGAAGGGCATCTGCCCCCGTTTTGGCAATGACGATGACCTCCGATCCGATAGTTGTTCTCCCGCCCAAACAGGAGAATCCGCAGATAGGGGTAGGAAGCCCGAAGGAGAAATTCCCCAGGACTGCACGGATCGAGCCTCACGAAACTCTCAAGGAAATCGAGATTGTTGTTGGAAGCCCGGATAAGAGGACAAGAATCGGAACAGAGATGAGCACAGAAGTGGAGATGAAACTTATTGCTTGTCTCCGAGACAACAGGGATGTATTTGCTTGGAGTACTGATGATTTGAAGGGAATAGATCCGAGAATCACTGTTCACCGTCTGAACATGGATCCCTCGATCAGGTATATCCGACAGAAGAGGAAAGACTTTGGCCCGGTCAAGGATGCAATTATATCTGCGAAAGTTGACCGACTCTTGAAAGCCGGGCACATTGAAGAAGTTAGATACTCGGACTGGGTCTGTAATGTGGTACTCGTCGAGAAGGCCCCTGGAAAGTGGAGGATGTGCAATGACTTCACAAGACTCAACAAGTTTTGCCCAAAGGATCCTTATTCCCTACCTCGCATAGACCAGTTGGTAGATTCTACCGCGGGATGTGCGCTCCTAAGCTTCATGGACGCATACCAGGGCTTCTATCAAATCCGGCTGGCCAAGGAAGACATCAAGAAAATAGCCTTCTTCGCGGCAAGAGGAGTATACTGTTTCAAGGTGATGCCATTCGGATTGAAGAACGCGGGAGCTACATACCAGCGATTGGTGAATAAAATGTTCAAGGAGGAGTTGGGCAAGACTATGGAAGTCTACGTAGACGACATGCTTGTTAAAAGTAAGACTGAAGAAGAGCATATTGAGCATCTCAACAATTGCTTTTCCATTCTGCGGAAGTATGGGATGAAGTTGAATCCCGAAAAGTGTACGTTC
Organism: Plantago major; assembly: GCA_026545765.1. Taxonomy (NCBI): domain Eukaryota; kingdom Viridiplantae; phylum Streptophyta; class Magnoliopsida; order Lamiales; family Plantaginaceae; genus Plantago; species Plantago major. The sequence continues at coordinate 73,475,831 of CM048844.1, read as the reverse complement.
GGGGTGAAGGGAGGAAAGTTTCTGGGATACATGGTTACAGAAAGAGGGATAAGTGCAAACCCCGAGAAGATCAAAGCAATCCTGGATCTGCCCCATCCGAAGAATCTCAACGAGGTACAACAGCTTATTGGACGTCTGATGTCCTTAAGTCGTTTCATTTCCCGATCAGCGGAAAAGAATCTTCCGTTCTTCAAAATCCTCCGGAAAGGAGAGAACTTTGTGTGGACTGCGGAATGTTCTGAGGCTTTCGAGAAACTGAAAGAGTACCTCCATTCCCCTCCACTGCTCTCCAAACCCGTCGAAGGAGAACCGCTCTACCTCTACCTAGCAATCACGGAAGAGGCAATGAGCTCCGTGTTAGTACGGATTCAAGCTAACGAGCATTTGCCGATCTACTATCTTAGCAAAGCCCTTGCTGGGGCGGAGACAAGATACGTGAAGATCGAGAAACTCGCATACGCTTTGGTTTACACCGCCAGACGGTTAAAACCTTACTTTAAGTCTCACAAAATAGTGGTACTAACTGCGGAACCTTTGAAACAGGTCCTAGGAAAGCCCGAGCAATCAGGACGACTCTCTAAGTGGGCGATCGATCTAAGCGAATACGACATTTGCTACGAGCTCAAATCGAAAAGGCTCAGGTCCTTGCCGACTTTTTAGCGGACTATCCAGAGAAGGATTCGGAGAAAGTCCCTGACAAGCAAGTGTTCGAGTGCTTAATCACCAAGCATATAATCCAAAATCCAATCCCGCCAATGTTCAACCCAGAAAACCTCGAGGAAGCCCAGTTCATCAATCGTCCCCTCCCTTTGTCAGAGGGGGAAACTCGGGTCAACCAAATGTTTCTACTTGGTGATGTTCCCAGAAACCCCAGTTCGGACAACATCAGAACGAAAATCACTGGAGGGGATGAACCAAGAGCGGAACCTCAGCAGCTCGCAGGATATCTCCAAATCAAAAAACATCCTTTCGATATCTGGACATTGGAAGTCGATGGTTCTTCCACTGGAAGAGTGGGAGGAATTGGAATCTACCTTAAGAGCCCAGATGGCGCGGAACTCGACTATGCGATTTCCTTGGATTTCAAAGTTACCAATAATGAGGCAGAGTATGAGGCACTTTTAGTGGTCATGGCTAGCCAAGTCACCCAAGCCCGAAGGTCAAAGCTTACACGGACTCACAATGCCGAGGCCCAATTTTCAGGAAGTTTTGCCAAAAAAGGTCCTTCGATGATCAAGTATCTTGAGCTACTCAAGAATGAGGCCAGCCACTTCGAGGAATTCACCTTGGAAAAGTTTGACAGAGCTTGGAACGAAAGGGCTGATGCCTTGGCAAAATACGCATCTGCTACAGCGGCTTTGGACATAAGGAGAGTAATTCTACTCACCATTACTGACTCAACCGTCATGGGTCCCAGTTCGGCGGTCATGATACTTGACACAGGAAGAAACTGGATGACTGACATTTTTAACTATCTCAAGGACGGATCTTTGCCAGCCGATCCGAAAGAATCAAGGAGTGTTCAATGCCGAGCAAATAGATATTTTATAATGGGTGATGATCTGTACAAAAGATCTTTTTACGGGACCCACCTGAGATGCTTGAACCCACAAGAAGCACAGACCGTGCTGGAAGAGATACACAATGGAAGCTGTGGGAGTCATTCCGGGGGGAGGACCCTCGCCCAGAAAATTATACGACAAGGCTATTATTGGCCCACCATCGGTAAAGATTCCGCCGACCACGCCCGAAGATGTCAGGATTGCCAATATTACGCAAACATCCCACATCGTCCGATGAACCCTATGATTCCGTCAATCATAGCGTGTCCGTTCGATCAGTGGGGTATCGACATTGTCGGACCATTTCCGAGGGGTACCCAGCAGAAAAAGTTTCTCATTGTGGAGTACTTTACCAAATGGGTAGAAGCCGAGGAAATTTGCAACCATTACGTGAAAGTCGAGTGCGGACCTTTATCGGAAGAATATCATCGCTTTGGCAGCCAGATTCTCGTCTCGGACAATGGTGCCCAGTTCTCAGGACATAGGCTCAAGGAATGGCTGGCGTCTTTCAAAATCGAGCAACGATTTACATCTGTTGGATACCCGCAAGCCAATGGACAGGCTGAGTCCACAAACAAAACAATAGTCAAGATCCTCGAGAAGCGGTTAAGAACTTCGCAAGAAAGCTGGGCGGACGACCTGGAAGGCATGCTATGGGCGCATCGCACCAATGCACGGACTGCGACCAAAGAAACTCCTTTCTCCTTGTTGTATGGTTCAGAGGCAGTCATACCATCCGAGATTGCTGTAGAGATTTTGAGAATCCAAGAGTTCGGAGACAAGGCAAACCAAGAAGCTCGGATATTCGAGCTGGACATGCTTGAACAGAAAAGGTCTGATGCACTGGCGAATATCCTTAGGTATCAGGCAACCGCTGCCCGAGCCTACAACAGGAACGTTCATGCGGCGAACTTGCAAGTCGGGGACCTAGTACTCCGACGAGCCGACATTTTGAGCAATATTGGGAAACTCAAACCCAAGTGGGAAGGTCCCTACAAGATTGTTGGGGCAAAAGTAAATGGGAGTTATGAATTAGAAGATGAGAATGGACATCCCCTCAAGCGTCCGTGGAATGCTAGAAACCTTCAGAAATTCTATGCATAAAGATAATTGCGCGGAGCTCCATCGTGTCGATTGATCATCTCAATTTCAACTATTTATTACACGGAACTCCGTCAGTTCTGTTTCTTTTTTGATCCTTTTGTCATTGGCCATAGAGCCCGCAAGTTGTAATTGAATTTCCGGCAAATCAATACAACCTCTATCTTTCGATTTGTGATTTTTTGATTTACGCATCTGAGATTTAATGTTCGATTAATGACAAGGAAAGCAAGAGATTTCATTCATACAAAGACGAGTTATACATAATCTTGTCTGTACAGTTTACAATCCCGGATCAATTATCCGAACTTACGGACGCAACACGATAAATGCAGAAAAACGTCTCTGGAGATACGCCATCTCCCAGCGAAGATCGTTCCCCCGCCGAGAAAAACTTCTTCCGTGTCGAGCGGCCAGTTTGATTTCCACGGAGGTCAGGAACTCGATCTACCTGCGCACGAGAAAATGGTTAAACGTGCTGGAATCCTTCGGGATACCGCCAAAACGTGGCGATGCAAATCCTGTGTCCGGGTAAAACAAGGTGCAGACAAGGAGAGATTTCCGCCTCACCGGCTTTAAAGACTCAAACTCTCTTGAAATTAGGAGACCGTTTCCAATATAAGAGAGATTTGAGCCAGTAAAGTGGGGTTGGCAGAAAGCAAAGGAGACGGACGGACATACATTTAAAATCGAGATCTATGCCTTTCGGTGTCTGATCTTCAACAATTTTCCCCTCTAGACCCACGCCACTCTCAAACTCAGGATGGACGCCGACTTGAGAGTGGACTGGAGTCAAGAGGGGGAAACTATTCAAGAGATCGTCCTCTTGCTATTGAGTAGATTTGGAAAGTGGAAGTTGGATCTGCACGACTAAGGCTAAGAGGGATCCGCAGTATTTATGGAAGTGACGAACCAATAGGCGTCCGACACGTCAGAACTTCGACGTCGACAATGGGCCTAAACTAAGGCTAAGAGGGATCCACAGTATTTATGGAAGTGATGAACCAATAGGCATCCGACACGTCAGAACTTCGACGTCGACAATGGGCCTAAACTATTCATTTGGGCCGAACAGTATTGGGCAAGACAGGTTTATCCAATCAAGCCTAAACAAGCCCATCAACTACGTTCGAGTTTCTTAGCCATTTTTACAAAAATATATGCGTCAATATCATCCGACGAAGTCTGCACAAGAAAAAGATGGAAATCCCATCCGAGGAAAAATAGTTCGAATTTTATAAACAAAATTATCCGAACATTTACATAACAGAAGTACAATCTGGAAGGATCCAAGAATAAGTACATGCATCCACGGGGCATACCCCGCCTTGTTCCTTCACCAGACTCCGGAAGTCGAGCCTTGGGACTCCGAGCCTCCACCTCGGCCCTGACGAGCTTGCTGTTGCGCACGGATCTTCATACGAATCAACCTCAGCGTCCGCTCTCTCTCCTCCTCAGCCAATCTCCTAGCTATTCCTGGACATTGAGGGGGATCTCCTTCAAAATCCAGGACAATCGGGTCTTCTGCGGTGCCTCTACCCGGGTAAATGGGCGGATGCATGTTCCCTTGAAGCGATTCACCCAAAGGACTATACTCTTCATCGCCCGATTCTGACATTCTAAAGCACACTGACTCCCGCGGGATAATAAAGTGGATAAAGCACAAGAAAGAGTGAGGGAAAGTACAACAGTGAAAAAGGGAGAATTACCACACCCTTATTTATAGTGGCAAGGAGTCTTTCAGATCTCGCCATCTGTCGATCATCCGACGACTGAGAAGATGAAAAGACGTAGTCATAACTGTTTCACCTTCCTCCTTCTAGAAGGATTAGACATCCCAAAGGGCGAATGGCCCGAGTATCGAAAAGATGATGGTCTGATTTCTACATCAGATGCCGTCTACAGCGGTCCGTGCTCTTAAGAGATGGACAATTTATAAAAACTCAGCGTATGAGAAACAGATAAAAGGAGCGAAGAGAGCAAGTAATAGTTTGGAAGCATAGGAGGTTCAACTCCTCGGATAAAATACGAAACATTGTTATAGTATGTAAGGACATTCCGAGTTATCAAAAGATGCAAATACAACAGAAAAAGTCAACAAATACAGAATTTCAACGGGGCATACCCCGGACTTCTCACTGAGGCCCATCTTGGCTCGGACCAGCTTCACCAGTTTGAGGCGGATCGACTGGAGGCATATTGGAGGTAGCTTGTGTAGCAATGGACTCAACAACATTGAACAAGTTGAAATCCGCGGGATAGCCAACAACCCGGCAAGGCAGGGCGAACCACTTCTTCAGGAAAGCACGGTAATTGTCGAAGGGTACAAAGCATACCTTCCGGAGAGCATCTGGGACCCATCTTGGGAGGAAGGGCCCGCCATTTCGGATCTCGATCTCACCTTCCTCAGTGACGAGTTCTGCAAACTCGCACGCGGCCAACTGTTCATCCGAGACACTGTCAACGGGGACTTCCACGCCATTAGCATCCGCAGAAGGGATTAATCCTTCCGTCTTCCAGTTAAAGTCCGGAGGAAGTAGTCCCTTGGACTGCAGTTGTCCGATAGCGGACACGAACCCATCCAGGCGAGAAGCATCGGATTTGTCCGCCATCAAGAACTTGAAGGAGTCGGACTCCAAGAAGTCACGGCCAGCTTGAAGACGGGCATATTGGAGGCCTCCGAGCAGTATATCCTTGGAATCCAGAAAAGCCTTCATCGACTTGTGGACAAAGTTCTCCTGCCAATCGAGGTCCGCCTTGGTTTCTTCCCAGCTGGCCTTCAGCTTATGGAACTTCACTTCTTGTTCCTTCAGCCGCATCTCCAATTGTTTCGCCTTCTCAGCCTCATCCGCGGAAGTGGCCACAGCCTTGTGGAGATCCTCCTCAATGGTAGCGCGTTCAGCGTCCTTCCATTGCATGGCCCTGATGAAACAGCCGAGCTGCGAGAAGTCCGTAAGAATATAAGTTGCACTTTTATCATACTAAGAACAAACTAAGGAGAGCATCCAAAGATTACTTACCCGTTGGTATAGCCCATCCAGCCCTCCGACCCGCTCAACCTCAGGGAGCCCGCAAGCCAGCTCGTACTCCTTGTCAAGAGCAGCTTGATCAACAGGAAGAACAGCGGACAATTGTTGTCTCTTTGCTGTGGGAGGAGCCTCCGAGGTTGCTCCTCTCTTGCGCCCCGAGGTAATGGCGTCCCGCATCAACACCTCCCGTTGTGGTGCAGCAATGAGGCACAGGACTTCGAAGCAGTGGCGCTCCGAGTGAGGGGGGCTTTACCCTTGTCGGGCACCGCCAAGGCCTGAGAATCCTCTCCGGCCTTGTTCTGCCTTTCTTCCTCCGCAGCAAAAACCGCGGCATTCTTCGGATCGGGCATGGGAAGACCCGCGGAAGTGTTAATGATCTTGGTCCTTTGACCAGCGGCTACCTCCAAGGCTTGCTGCTCTCTCTGCAACTTCTTCTTCTCGCGGAGTGTCGACATGATATAGTCGAACCAATAAGCTACACAATAAACCAGAGGCGTTAGATACAGTTGGAATAAAGAAGAATTATCAGAATTGCAGAAATACCTAATCAAAATAGAGTATATTGAAAAAGAAAAGACGCCAAGTCTCAAGTCAACGAATCCTTACTGAAGTCCGTCTTCCCTCCAACATCTACTTCACCTGTTAGTCCGCAAAGGTATGGAAGTGGCTGACAGATTAATCCGTGAAACGGATAAGTAGGTGGGTCATACTTTTTATGGATTGCCGCCACCCACGGAGCCACGTTCTTCGGAAGGGGGCGCCAATCCGGGATACTCTCTCTAAGGAATTTTTTGGGCAGCCCCCATTGTTCCCTCTGTCTCTCGGACATCCCTGACTTCAAAGCCATCCGTACAAAAACGTACCTATCCCACCAGTTGATCCCAACGACGAAATGGAGTCCAAGATAAAGTTGTAAGGTTTCCTATTCATGAAAGTATAGAATAGTGGATTCCCCAGACTGAACGAGACATGGAAGAGCTGCCTGAAGTTCTCAAAATTCACCGGCTGCCCTTTCTTCTTGCAAAAAACTACAAAGCAAATAAGGTTACCCAGGGACTTGGGGATAACCTGACTCGGACCTATACCAATATGGTTCAGAATGTTTTTCAGCTCTGTGGCAATGGGGATCTTCCATCCGCAGGAGAAGGCCACCTCATGCACGCACATATATCCAGCGGGAGGGTTATAGAATGCATGCCCGGGCTCGGGAACCATGATTTCTATGGAGTCAGGGATCTCCCATTTTTGCCTCCATTCCGAAATCTCCTCAGGTTTGACCCTCGATGGACAGGTGGGAAGAATCCCGTCCGCGTTTAGCTCTCCGGACTCGTCTGCTATCACTACTGCGGATGCGGGACGAGGAAATTTGATCCTTGCCGCCTTGGCACCACGACCCTCAATTAATGGAAGACCGGACTGAACGGGCGCGGCAGGGTGTAATGCAATCCGCTGACTGGATCGTCTAGAGGGACGAGTGACAGGAGATCCTTCTCCTTCTTCCTCCTCGCCCTCATCTTCCTCTTCCTCACCATCTTCTTCGTCCTCGAGGACACCTTCGGGTCTCCCGGATGTGCTTGGCCTGGACGGACCCGTCTCTACTAGAACACGGTCCTCCACTCCAGCCTCGAACATCTCCACGTCATCAGCCTCATGCTCGCTATCGCCTGCCCGTTCAAGTTGAAGCTCATTCGGATCTATAGGCCCTCCCACACCGCCTACAGTCCGAGATTGGACCAACGTTCTCGCCTCATCAATACCTTCTTCGACCACTGGCCCGTCCGTCGGAGGATTAACTGTTTCATGGGTTCCGTGCCTAGCGTCGGAATCTCTGGAAGAAAGGACATCCATGAGATAGTCTTCTACGGACACGTTCACGTCCACGGATTCACCGCCCGAACCTACTTCATCCTGGTAATCCCGCACCTCGTGAACGTTTTGAATATCGCTCCCGGACATCCTAGGGCAGAAGGAAACGGATCAGAAACGATGATTATTATTGTCCGAGAGTTCATTTATATGTCTTATTAAGTCCAGAGGTCCGCGGAAAAGTTTAAACCCTAAGATTTTCTATACATAGAAGGACAGGGACCCCAAGACCCTGGCACACGAAGCTGTGCCACTGGCACCACGATATGCCCCTTATGGCACGACAGTAAAAGAAACAATTTATGGGCGAACACCACAACCAAGATGCGATTTACAAGTAAGCATACATTGTCAAGACGGGTTGTGTCGGACCGGACTTACTAAATAAGAGTACAAGACATCAATGAGGAAAATTGGCATATTATAAGCATGCAGCCGAAACACATCAACTATCATCTAAACCAAAGTTATCGCAAGAGACAATTACTAAAGACAAGCATAATTACGGGCGACAGGGAAGCTACACTAGACATGCAATGGGCGTATAGCGAATACAGGCAACTTTAACAAAGCCAAAGAATGAGGGGTACTTACTTGCTAATATTCAAGCAGGGAAGTTTGTCGCGGACGATCGAACTTGGATAATGTCCCGAGGTTACGGATCTCAGCTTGATGGCCCAAAGTCTTACAAGTCCCAGTTGCTCGGATCGATCTTGCATTATTTGAATTGCTTAAAGATTGCTCAGCGTTTCAATTTGGCTAAAGTATGAAAGTGACCAATCGCCTAACTATTTATAGGGGCAAAGTGGGAAGGCCAAGCGTCACATCACTTAGGATTAAATCATGACCGTTGATCTCTTCAAATCCAACGGTCATGACGATTCACGAATAGATGGCCAACAGCGCATTACGTCTGGTGCCTAACCGAGGAGTCGCATCGCTTGAATTTAAATCCCAGCCGTTGGTCCTCTCCAATCCAAGGGTTGGGCCACTTCGCGAGTGGATGGCTGTCTGTACGTCGCATTTAATGCTTGACAGACGCATCACATCAATCGGACTTGGAACCCCAACCGTTGATGTCGTCCTGATCCAACGGTCACATCCCTTGACTCGGGATCTTTCCCCCGTGGGCCGAACGGACAACCTATTGGGCCTCTTGGGCTTACGGGAGGACCAATTCAACAATCGGTCCAACTGACTTCCGAGGGCTACGTCGAGATCCTAACCGCATCGGACATATATATCTCGGATAAATACCTTTTCCTCTCTCGGTCCCGATTATGTGATAACTTTCATTGTAGACGGAAAAGAGAGAGATATATTGAATCCTCGAGGACACGACGGATCCCGGCGAAGGACTTTTCTTTTCTTTTAACTAACGATTCGGACACGCTCCACGTATACATCGATCCCTCATAGTTACCAACTATCTTCTACTAAGATACTTGGAAACTGGGGGGACATATGTTGATACGGAAATATGTCCAATCCGTTAAGGGCGCCATAGAGCGTGTCCTAAAGCGCATCACGGCTTAACTAGTCGATTCAGTACTGGTCCGACCTCACATGGTCCGACCAAAGTGAATCGACCAGTACGCTGAAGTCACTATATCTCCACAGCTAGTCCGAGCTGGCTAAGGAAAGAACTTCCAAACCTGACCATGTCAGTACAGAGATGCCTAACGGACCGTACGAGAGAATCTCGGACGCCACCATTACTTTAAGACGAAACGTATATAACAGAACCACTGAGATACTTCCGTGAGACTCTAGGCTCGGACATCCAGAGTCACCCAAGGGCAGATCAACCAAGCAGACAGGTCTGTCCGAGGGACTAACACGGACCCAACATGCGGAACAGTACTCTCAGAGGGAAAGGACCAAACTACCCTCCCGGCCCATTAATTAGTATTGGATTACTATTCACTAATGGGCCATGGGCCAAAGGTAGCATTGGTGTCCATATCTGAATCATACACTTGGCATCATCTTATGAACCTCTTCATAAGTACATGATAACTATAAATATAGCACAAGGTCCAAGACCTTAAGGTAAGTGACGTTAAAAGGGAGATTTAAGTGATAAGTGATAGGTGATATCCATAATACCTTTCCCATTACTATTGCATTGAGAGCTATCATCTCTCCTTTGAGTAAAGCCTCCTTCCGGATTGACCTCGGCAATCCGGGTAACCCGTTCTAACCCCCCCCCCCCCCCCCCACTTAGTCCTTCAGGTGCTCTTTCTCGGACAAGCCTTTTCTCGGACTTCAAGTTGGTTGGAGGTGGAGCTTAGATTAGGTTACTTGTAGTAGTAGTGTTGGTGTTCGAGGTTTACCCCTCAACACGTAGAATAGGTTTTTTACCACAAACCATGTCATGTAAATAAAATTTGACACAAACTAACTCTAACGAGTGTTTCTCAAAAAATCGTGTACTACCCCCCTTTGAGTTTTATTGAAGACAATAGGTCACTGAAATACGTTTTTAAATCGAGATTCCATGAACCAAAATAGTTCAATATGTGCGTTGAATAGTTTTTATACCACAAACCAAGTCATGTGAATAAAATTTGACACAAACTAACCCCATTGAGTGTTTTCACAAAAAACCGTGTACTAACCCCTTTGGGTTTTCTCGAAAACCAGATATCACAAAAATACGTTTTTAATTCGAGGTTCGATCAACCAAAATAGTTCAACATGTGCGTATAATAGGTTTTATATCGCAAACCATGTCATGTAAATAAAATTTGACGCAAACTAACTCTATCGACTGTTTCACAAAAAATCGTATACTACCCCCTTTGAGTTTTATTGAAGACAATAGGTCTCGGAAAGACGTTTTAAATCCAGGTTCGATGAACCAAAATAGTTCAATATGTGCGTAGAATAAGTTTTATACCACAAACCTTGTCATTTGAATAAAATTTGACACAAACTAACCCCATGGAGTGTTTTCACAAAATACTGTATACTAACCCCTTTGGGTTATCTCGAAAACTGGATGTCTCAAAAATACGTTTTTAATTCGAGGTTCGATCAACTAAAATAGTTGAATATGTGCGTAGAATAGGTTTTATACCACAAACCATGTCATGTAAATAAAATTTAACACAAATCTATCGAGTGTTTCACAAAAAAATCATGTACTACCCCCTTTGAGTTTTATTGAAGTCAACAGGTCACGGAAATACGTTTTTAAATCGAGGTTCGATTAACCAAAATAGTTCAATATGTGCGTTGAATAGTTTTTATACCACAAACCATGTCATGTGAATAAAATTTGACACAAACTAACCCCATTAAGTGTTTTCACAAAAAACCGTGTACTAACCCCTTTGGGATTTCTCGAAAACCAGATGTCTCAAAAATACGTTTTTAATTCGAGGTTCGATCAGCCAAAATAGTTCAACATGTGCGTAGAATAGGTTTTGTACCACAAACCATGTCATGTAAATAAAATTTAACACAAACTAACTCTATCGAGTGTTTAACAAAAAATCGTGTACTACCCCCTTTGAGTTTTATTGAAGGCAATAGGTCACGGAAATACGTTTTTAAATCGAGGGTCGATTAACCAAAATAGTTCAATATGTGCGTTGAATAGTTTTTATACCACAAACCATGTCATGTGAATAAAATTTGACACAAACTAACCCCATTAAGTGTTTTCACAAAAAACCGTGTACTAACCCTTTCGATTTCTCGAAAACCGATGTCTCAAAATACGCTTTTAATTCGAGGTCTGATCAGCCAAAATAGTTCAACATGTGCGTAGAATAGGTTTTGTACCACAAACCATGTCATGTAAATAAAATTTAACACAAACTAACTCTATCGAGTGTTTAACAAAAAATCGTGTACTACCCCCTTTGAGTTTTATTGAAGTCAACAGGTCACGGAAATACGTTTTTAAATCGAGGTTCGATTAACCAAAATAGTTCAATATGTGCGTTGAATAGTTTTTATACCACAAACCATGTCATGTGAATAAAATTTGACACAAACTAACCCCATTAAGTGTTTTCACAAAAAACCGTGTACTAACCCCTTTGGGATTTCTCGAAAACCAGATGTCTCAAAAATACGTATTTAATTCGAGGTTCGATCAGCCAAAATAGTTCAACATGTGCGTAGAATAGGTTTTGTACCACAAACCATGTCATGTAAATAAAATTTAACACAAACTAACTCTATCGAGTGTTTAACAAAAAATCGTGTACTACCCCCTTTGAGTTTTATTGAAGGCAATAGGTCACGGAAATACGTTTTTAAATCGAGGTTCGATTAACCAAAATAGTTCAATATGTGCGTTGAATAGTTTTTATACCACAAACCATGTCATGTGAATAAAATTTGACACAAACTAACCCCATTAAGTGTTTTCACAAAAAACCGTGTACTAACCCCTTTGGGATTTCTCGAAAACCAGATGTCTCAAAAATACGTTTTTAATTCGAGGTTCGATCAGCCAAAATAGTTCAACATGTGCGTAGAATAGGTTTTGTACCACAAACCATGTCATGTAAATAAAATTTAACACAAACTAACTCTATCGAGTGTTTAACAAAAAATCGTGTACTACCCCCTTTGAGTTTTATTGAAGTCAACAGGTCACGGAAATACGTTTTTAAATCGAGGTTCGATTAACCAAAATAGTTCAATATGTGCGTTGAATAGTTTTTATACCACAAACCATGTCATGTGAATAAAATTTGACACAAACTAACCCCATTAAGTGTTTTCACAAAAAACCGTGTACTAACCCCTTTGGGATTTCTCGAAAACCAGATGTCTCAAAAATACGTTTTTAATTCGAGGTTCGATCAGCCAAAATAGTTCAACATGTGCGTAGAATAGGTTTTGTACCACAAACCATGTCATGTAAATAAAATTTAACACAAACTAACTCTATCGAGTGTTTAACAAAAAATCGTGTACTACCCTCTTTGAGTTTTATTGAAGGCAATAGGTCACGGAAATACGTTTTTAAATCGAGGTTCGATTAACCAAAATAGTTCAATATGTGCGTTGAATAGTTTTTATACCACAAACCATGTCATGTGAATAAAATTTGACACAAACTAACCCCATTAAGTGTTTTCACAAAAAACCGTGTACTAACCACCCCTTTGGGATTTCTCGAAAACCAGATGTCTCAAAAATACGTTTTTATTTCGATGTTCGATCAGCCAAAATAGTTCAACATGTGCGTAGAATAGGTTTTGTACCACAAACCATGTCATGTAAATAAAATTTAACACAAACTAACTCTATCGAGTGTTTAACAAAAAATCGTGTACTACCCCCTTTGAGTTTTATTGAAGGCAATAGGTCACGGAAATACGTTTTTAAATCGAGCTTCCATGAACCAAAATAGTTCAATATGTGCGTAGAATACGTTTCATACCACAAACCATGTCATGTGAATAAAATTTGATAAAAAATATTCCCATGGAATGTTTTCACAAAAAACTGTGTACTAACCCCTTTGGGTTTTCACGAAAACTAGATGTCTCAAAAATACGTTTTTTATTCGAGGTTCGATCAGCCAAAATAGTTCAACATGTGCGTAGAATAGGTTTTGTACCACAAACCATGTCATGTAAATAAAATTTAACACAAACTAACTCTATCGAGTGTTAAACAAAAAATCGTGTACTACCCCCTTTGAGTTTTATTGAAGGCAATAGGTCACGGAAATACGTTTTTAAATCGAGGTTCGATTAACCAAAATAGTTCAATATGTGCGTTGAATAGTATTTATACCACAAACCATGTCAGTTGAATAAAATTTGACATTAACTAACCCCATTGAGTGTTTTCACAAAAAACCGTGTACTAACCCCTTTGGGTTTTCTAGAAAACCAGATGTCTCAAAAATACGTTTTTAATTCGAGGTTCGATCAACCAAAATAGTTCAACATGTGCGTCGAATAGGTTTTATACCTCAAACCATGTCATGTGAATAAAATTTGACACAAATTAACTCTATCGAGTGTTTCACAAAAAATCATGTACTACCTCCTTTGAGTTTTATTGAAGACAACAGGTCGCTGAAATACATTTTTAAATCGAGATTCCATGAACCAAAATAGTTCAATATGTGCGTTGAATAGTTTTTATACCACAAACCATGTCATTTGAATAAAATTTGACACAAACTAACCCCATTGAGTGTTTTCACAAAAAACCGTGTACTAACCCCTTTGGGTTTTCTCGAAAACTAGATGTCTCAAAAATATGTTTTTAATTCGAGGTTCGATCAACCAAAATAGTTCAACATGTGCGTAGAATAGGTTTTTATACCACAAACCATGTCATGTGAATAAAATTTGACACAAACTAACTCTATCAAGTGTTTCACAAAAAATCGTGTACTACCTCCTTTGAGGTTTATTGAAGACAACAGGTCACGAAAATAGGTTTTTAAATCGAGGTTCGATGAACCAAAATAATTCAATATGTGCGTAGAATAGGTTTTATACCACAAACCATGTCATGTGAATAAAATTTGATAAAAACTAATACCATGGAATGTTTTCACAAAAAACTGTGTACTAACCCCTTTGTGTTTTCACGAAAACTAGATGTCTCAAAAATACGTTTTTAATTCGAAGTTCGATCAACCAAAATAGTTCAACATGTGCATAGAATAGGTTTTGTACCACAAACCATGTCATGTAAATAAAATTAAACACAAATTAACTCTATCGAGTGTTTCACAAAAAATCATGTACTACCTCCTTTGAGTTTTATTGAAGACAACAGGTCGCTGAAATACATTTTTAAATCGAGATTCCATGAACCAAAATAGTTCAATATGTGCGTTGAATAGTTTTTATACCACAAACCATGTCATTTGAATAAAATTTGACACAAACTAACCCCATTGAGTGTTTTCACAAAAAACCGTGTACTAACCCCTTTGGGTTTTCTCGAAAACTAGATGTCTCAAAAATATGTTTTTAATTCGAGGTTCGATCAGCCAAAATAGTTCAACATGTGCGTAGAATAGGTTTTGTACCACAAACCATGTCATGTAAATAAAATTTAACACAAACTAACTCTATCGAGTGTTAAACAAAAAATCGTGTACTACCCCCTTTGAGTTTTATTGAAGGCAATAGGTCACGGAAATACGTTTTTAAATCGAGGTTCGATTAACCAAAATAGTTCAATATGTGCGTTGAATAGTTTTTATACCACAAACCATGTCAGTTGAATAAAATTTGACATTAACTAACCCCATTGAGTGTTTTCACAAAAAACCGTGTACTAACTAACCCCTTTGGGTTTTCTAGAAAACCAGATGTCTCAAAAATACGTTTTTAATTCGAGGTTCGATCAACCAAAATAGTTCAACATGTGCGTCGAATAGGTTTTATACCTCAAACCATGTCATGTGAATAAAATTTGACACAAATTAACTCTATCGAGTGTTTCACAAAAAATCATGTACTACCTCCTTTGAGTTTTATTGAAGACAACAGGTCGCTGAAATACATTTTTAAATCGAGATTCCATGAACCAAAATAGTTCAATATGTGCGTTGAATAGTTTTTATACCACAAACCATGTCATTTGAATAAAATTTGACACAAACTAACCCCATTGAGTGTTTTCACAAAAAACCGTGTACTAACCCCTTTGGGTTTTCTCGAAAACTAGATGTCTCAAAAATATGTTTTTAATTCGAGGTTCGATCAACCAAAATAGTTCAACATGTGCGTAGAATAGGTTTTTATACCACAAACCATGTCATGTGAATAAAATTTGACACAAACTAACTCTATCAAGTGTTTCACAAAAAATCGTGTACTACCTCCTTTGAGGTTTATTGAAGACAACAGGTCACGAAAATAGGTTTTTAAATCGAGGTTCGATGAACCAAAATAATTCAATATGTGCGTAGAATAGGTTTTATACCACAAACCATGTCATGTGAATAAAATTTGATAAAAACTAATACCATGGAATGTTTTCACAAAAAACTGTGTACTAACCCCTTTGTGTTTTCACGAAAACTAGATGTCTCAAAAATACGTTTTTAATTCGAAGTTCGATCAACCAAAATAGTTCAACATGTGCATAGAATAGGTTTTGTACCACAAACCATGTCATGTAAATAAAATTAAACACAAATTAACTCTATCGAGTGTTTCACAAAAAATCGTGTACTACCCCCTTTGAGTTTTATTGTAGGCAATAGGTCACGGAAATACATTTTTAAATCGAGGTTCGATCAACCAAAATAGTTCAATATGTGCGTAGAATAGGTTTTATACCACAAACCATGTCATGCGAATAAAATTTGACGCAAACTGATCCCATGGAGTGTTTTCACAAAAAACTGTGTACTAACCCCTTTGGTTTTCACGAAACCTACATGTCTCGAAAATACGTTTTTAATTCGAGGTTCGATCAACCAAAAAAGTTCAACATGTGCGTAGAATAAGTTTTAAACCACAAACCATGTCAGGTAAATAAAATTTGACACAAACTAACTATATCGAGTGTTTCACAAAAAATCGTGTACTACCCCCTTTGAATTTTATTGAAGCAACAGTTTACGGAAATACATTTTTAAATCGAGGGTCGTCGAACCAAAATAGTTCAATATGTGCGTAGAATAGGTTTTATACCACAAACCATGTCTTGTGAATAAAATTTGACACAAACTAATCCCATTGAGTGTTTTCACAAAAAACCGTGTACTAACCCCTTTGGGTTTCTCGAAAACTAGATGTTTCAAAAATACGTTTTTAATTCGAGGTTCGATTAACCAAAATAGTTCAACATGTGCGTAGAATAGGTGTTATACCACAAACCATGTCATGTAAATAAAATTTGACACAAACTAACTCTATCTAGTGTTTCACAAAAAATCGGGTACTACCCCCTTTGAGTTTTATTGATGACAATAAGTCACTGAAATACGTTTTTAAATCGAGGTTCATGAACCAAAATAGTTCAATATGTGTGTTGAATAGTTTTTATACCACAAACTAAGTCATGTGAATTAAATTTGACACAAACTAACTCTATCGAGTGTTTTCACAAAAAAAACCGTGTACTAACCCCTTTTGGGTTTTCTCGAAAACTAGATATCTCAAAAATACGTTTTTAATTCGAGGTTCGATCAACCAAAATAGTTCAACATGTGCGTAAAATAGGTTTTATACCACAAACCATGTCATGTGAATAAAATTTGACACAAGCTAACTCTATCGAGTGTTTCACAAAAAATTGTGTACTACCCCTTTGGGTTTTATTGAAGACAACAGGTCACTGAAATACGTTTTTAAATTGTGGTTCCAAGAACCAAAATAGTTCAATATGTGCGTTGAATAGTTTTTGTACAACAAATCATGTCATGTGAATAAAATTTGACACAAACTAATCCCATTGAGTGTTTTCACAAAAAACCGTGTACTAACCCCTTTGGGTTCTTTCGAAAACTGGATGTCTCAAAAACACGTTTTTAATTCAAGGTTTGATCAACCAAAATAGTTCAACAAGTGCGTAGAATAGGTTTTATACCACAAACCATGTCTTGTAAATAAAATTTGACACAAACTAACTCTATCGAGTGTTTCACAAAAAATCGTGTACTATCCCTTTTGAGTTTTATTGAAGGCAACAGGTTACGGAAATACGTTTTTAAATCGAGGTTCGATGAACCAAAATAGTTCAATATGTGCGTAGAATAGGTTTTATACCACAAACCATGTCATGTGAATAAAATTTTATACAAACTAAACCCATTGAATGTTTTTAACAAAAAACAGTGTACTAACCCCTTTGGGTTTTCTCGAAAATCAGATGTCTTAAAAATACATTTTTAATTTGAGGTTCCATCAACCAAAATAGTTCAACATGTGCGTAGAATAGGTTTTATACCACAAACCTTGTCATGTGAATAAAATTTAACACAAACTAACTCTATCGAGTGTTTCACAAAAATCGTATACTACCACCCCCTTCGAGTTTTATTGAAGACAATAGGTCAAAGAAATACATTTTTAAATCGAGGTTCGATGAACCAAAATAGTTCAATATGTGCGTAGAATACGTTTTATACCACAAACCTTGTCATGTGAATAAAATTTGACACAAACTAACCCATGGAGTGTTTTCACAAAAAACCGTGTATTAACCCCTTTGGGTTTTCTCGAAAACTGGATCTCTCAAAAATAAATTTTTAATTCGAGGTTCGATCAACCAAAATAGTTGAACATGTGCGTAGAATAGGTTTTATACCACAAACCATGTGATGTACATAAAATTTGACACAAACAAACTCTATCAAGTATTTCACAAAAAATCCTGTACTAACCCCTTTGAGTTTTATTGAAGGCAACAGGTTACAGAAATACGTTTTTAAATCGAGGGTCGATGAACCAAAAATTGCGTAGAGTAGGTTTTATACCACAAATCACGTCATGTGAATAAAATTTGACACAAACTAATCCCATTGAGTGTTTTCACAAAAAACCGAGTACTAACACCTTTGGGTTATCTTGAAAACTAGATTCTCAAAAATACGTTTTTTATTCGAGGTTCGATCAACCAAAATAGTTCAACATGTGCGTAGAATAGGTTTTATACCACAAACCATGTCATGTAAATCAAATTTGACACAAACTAACTCTATCTAGTGTTTCACAAAAAATCGTGTACTACCTACCCCCTTTGAGTTTTATTGAAGACAACAGGTCACTTAAATACGTTTTTAAATCGAGGTTCCATAAACCAAAATAGTTCAATATGTACGTTGAATAGTTTTTATACAACAAACCATGTCATGTGAATAAAATTTGACACAAACTAACTCCATGGAGTGTTTTCACAAAAAACCGTGTACTAACCCCTTTGGGTTTTCTCGAAAAGTAGGTGTCTCAAAAATACGTTTTTAATTCGAGGTTCGATCAACCAAAATAGTTCAACATGTGCGTAGAATAGGTTTTATAACACAAACCATGTCATGTAAATAAAATTTGACACAAACTAACTCTATCGAGTGTTTCACAAAAAATCGTGTACTACCCCTTTGAGTTTTATTGAAGACAACAAGTCACTGAAATACGTTTTTAAATCGAGGTTCCATGATCCAAAATAGTTCAATATGTGCGTTGAATAGTTTTTATACTACAAACCATGTCATTTGAATAAAATTTGACACAATCTAACTCAATCGAGTGTTTCACAAAAAATCTTGTACAACCCCCTTTGAGTTTTATTGAACACAACAGGTCACGGAAATACGTTTTTAAATCAAGGTTCAATGAACCAAAATAGTTCAATATGTGCATAGAATCGGTGTTATACCACAAACCATATCATGTGAATAAAATTTCATGCAAACTAATACCATTGAGTGTTTTCACAAAAAACTGTGTACTAACCCTTTGGGTTTTCACGAAAACTAGATGTCTAAAAAATACGATTTTAATTCGAGATTCGATCAACCAAAATAGTTCAACATGTGCGTAGAATAGGTTTTATACCACAAAACATGTCATGTAAATAAAATTTGACACAAACTAACTCTATCGAGTATTTCACAAAAAATCTTGTACTACCCCCTTTGAGTTTTATTGAAGGCAACAGTTTACGGAAATACATTTTTAAATCGAGGGTCGATGAACCAAAATAGTTCAATATGTGCGTAGAATAGGTTTTATACCACAAACCATGTCATTTGAATAAAATTTTCACACAAACTAATCCCATTGAGTGTTTTCACAAAAAACCGTGTACTTACCCCATTGGGTTTTCTCGAAAACTAGATGTCTCAAAAATACATTTTTAATTCGAGGTTCGATTAACCAAAATAGTTCAACATGTGCGTAGAATAGGTTTTATACCAGAAACCATGTCATTAAATAAAATTTGACACAAACTAACTCTATCGAGTATTTCACAAAAAATCCTGTACTAACCTCTTCGAGTTTTATTGAAGGCAACGGGTTACGAAAATACATTTTTAAATCGAGGGTTGATGAACCAAAAATTGCGTACAATAGTTTTTATACCACAAATCATGTCATGTGAATAAAATTTGACACAAACTAATCCCATTGAGTGTTTTGACAAAAAACCGAGTACTAAAACCTTTGGGTTTTCTCGAAAACTAGATTCTCAAAAATACGTTTTTAATTCGAGGTTCGATCAACCAAAATAGTTCAACATGTGCGTAGAATAGGTTTTATACCACAAACCATGTCATGTAAATAAAATTTGACACAAACTAACTCTATCGAGTGTTTCACAAAAAATCGTGTACTACTTGAGGTCTCTGAGCAAGCTCAAGCTAAACCTCCAGTTGCCAAGAGAAAGAGGACTCAAAGCAAAAGAGCCTCCAAGTCCCTAATCATAAAAGAGGCACAACCTTCTGGAGACAAGGTCTCAGAAGATGTTGGACGCCCAGAAAGGCAACTCCCGAATGCCCCAAGAGTCCTGAACCAGAATGCTCCAGAACTCTCCAGAGATGATAGAAATATCATAGATGGGTCTGCACCAACACAGAATAGTGACTCTGAGGATGATGAAGTACTTGCAAAAGTACTCAAAAGATTCAAGTATGAGACCCATGGAGGAGCATCAACCTCAGCTCTTCAGAAAGACAAGAGCCCTCCTTGTTGAAGAAGAAGGCCTGGGTGAGGAAGATAGAATGCTGGAAGATCCTGACATTGCTTCCACATTCACAATGCCAGCACTTAATGTTTCTGAAGAAAATCCTGTTTTAACACAGGTTCCTCAACCTTCTGAGAAAGCTCAACTCTCAGAAAGGGATCAAACTGAGATGGAGACTCAGAATGATACTGCAAAGGAGAACAACAATGAGCACAGAGAGACTGTGGAATCACCACAAGTCCAAGAGATTAATGATCAGCCTGACTCTATTCAGGACAACATGGAGACACACTTTCAGGGGAAAGAAAACCTGTCCACCCCCTTGAATCAAGAAGAGGTTCCTCCAACCTCAGAACATCAAGAAGAGCCTGTCCCACAGGTAGCGAAGTTGTCTCTGAACAAGAAATAACTGACTAAAAATGCTCTTATATTATGTTCTAATATTCTTAATGTCTCTTCTTAGGCTCCAACTGAGGAAGTAGTGGTGGTGGAACCAACACCCCAAAACCTAGAGATTCCAGAGGCTGAAAATCTTTCTGAGGAAGTATTTACTGAGCCTTCTGCTGAGAAGGTAAGTAATCAGTAATAGTCTCCTTCAAGAATGCTCAGGAAAACCCACTACTAAAATCTCTTATGTTTGTTCTTACAGGCTCAGTCAGAAGGACAATTGGATGAAGAAACCATTGTGTTATCTCTTCCAAAAGAAACTAAATCTGCTGAACAAGCAGTATCTGCAGAAAAGGTGACAGAAACCCCCAAGGTTTCTGATGAACATGCTACTGAGCTTCCTCACTTGGAAGTAAGTGAAGTCTCAGAAAGCACTTTTCCACCTATCTTTTTTGTTAACAGTTTCTAAACATATTTGATTTTAATTCTCAGGTTCAAGCAGAAAGAAAGGTTGATGAGGATAAAACTTCTCCTCACACCAAAGTATCTGAGGTCTCCGAGACCAAGCAAGCAGAAGTACAGGATAATGAGCCTAGTGTTTCTACACAGGTATGCTCAGAAAGCTTACTTTTGCACACAGATACTAACTCAAGTGGTTTGAACAAAACTAACTTGATCCCTTTCTTTCAGGCTCAAAGTCTAGTGCCAGTTGATTTACTCAAGGCTTTCCAGAAGCGCACTTTAAAGAAACATCTCAAGTGCTTCAAACAATGGCAGAAACTCAGAAAGGCTGACCTTTCAGAATTAGCCAGAGTAATTGACGTCCCAGAAAAGAAAACAATCGCCTTCAATCTGGAAGATTATATCCATGCATTGTTCCCAACGGAGTCCTACACATTTTCCACTCTGATGCATGAAGACTTCATTCATGAAGTAGCACAAAGACTTATGGCAGATTTCAAGTCTGCGGATGCTCAAACCCAAGAGCAGATGGTTACACATCCTGCCTTACCCAGCAAGCTCACTACTTATCCTGTTGAACAAGAAGAAGTTTGTTGAGGGATAAAACCTCAAACACCAACACTACTACTGCAAGTAACCTTATCTAAGATCCACCTCCAACTTGAAGTCCGAGAGAAGGCTTGTCCGAGCAAGAGTACCTGAAAGGACTAAGTGGGGGGGGGGGGGTTAGAACGGGTTACCCAGATTGCCAAAGTCAATCCGGAAGGAGGCTTTACTCAAAGGAGAGATGATAGCTCTCAATGCAATAGTAATGGGAAAGGTATTATGTCCTAGAAGACTTAGGGATTGTTGCCCCCCTTAAGGTCTTGGACCTTGTGCTATATTTATAGTTATCATGTACTTATGAAGAGGTTTATAAGATGATGCCAAGTGTATGATTCAGATTTGGACACCAATGCTCCCTTTGGCCCATAGCCCAATAGTGAACAGTAGTCCAATACCGATTAGTGGGCTTGGGAGGGTAGTTTGGACCTTTTCCCTCTGAGAGTACTGTTCCGCCTGTTGGGTCCGTGTTAGTCCCTCGGACAGATCTGTCTGCTTGGTTGATCTGCCCTTGGGTAACTCTGGATGTCCGAGCCAAGAGTCTCACGGAAGTATCTCAGTGGTTCTGTTATGTACGTTTGGGCTTATCGCGATGGTGGCGTCCGAGATTCTCTCGTCCGGTCCGTTAGGCATCTCTGTCTTGACATGGTCGTTTGGAAGTCCTTTCCTTAGCCAAATTTGGTTGTGGAGATGTAGTGACTTCAGCGTACTGGTCGATTCACTTTGGTCGGACCATGTGAGGTCGGACCAGTACTGAATTGGCTAGTTAAGCCGTGATGCGCTTTAGGACACGCTCTATGGCGCCCTTAACGGATTGGACACATTTCCGTATCAACATATGTCCCCCCAGTTTCCAAGTATCTTAGTAGAAGATAGTTGGTAACTATGAGGGATCAGTCGTGTCTGTGGAGCGTGTCCGAATCGTTAGTTAAAAGAAAAAGGAAAAAATCCTTTTTGTCGGGATCCGTCGTCCGTGTCCTCAAGGATTCAATATATCTCTTTCCCCCCCTTTTCCGTCTACAGTCCGAGTTATCACATAACTGGGACTGTAGAGGGAAAAGGTATTTGTTTCCGAGATATATTGGTCCGAGTACGGTTAGGATCTGACGTAGCCCTCTGGAAGCTGTCCGTTGGACCGATTGTTGAATTGGTCCTCTCGTAAGCCCAAGAGGCCCAATAGGTTGTCCGTTCGGCCCACGGGGGAAAGATCCCGCGTAAAGGGACGTGACCGTTGGATCAGGACGACATCAACGGTTGGGGTTCCAAGTCCGATTGATGTGACGCGTCTGTCAAGCATTAAATGCGACGTCTTGTGACCATCCACTCATGACGGCACAACCCTTGGATTGGAGAGGATCAACGGCTGGGATTCAAATCCAAGCGATGTGACTCTTGGCTTTTCCCAAATTGCCCTTATAAATAGTCAGCCCATCAATCACTTTCACACTTTTAGCAATCTCGAAATTCAGAGCAATCGCAAAGCAATCTGAGCATTTGAAGACACATCCGAGCAAGCAAGAGTCGCAAAATTTGAAAGTTTCTTCTTCGAATCCGTATCCTCGGAGAAGCAGCAAGGCTTAGTCGTCCGTTCGAACTTATCAAATCAACTTTATCAAGTACGTACATCTTCACCTTTGCTAAGTTGTCTCCTTTTCACGATATGCTTACTTCGTGCTCATATGTTTTTGCCCTGCTCGGGTATGAAATTGTCGAATCTGTTCTTGCCGATGTTGCGTGTGACAATTTCTCCTCCGTACTGTTGCATGCCAATTTATTGCCAGTATCTTGTTGATGCATCTCATGTGTATGCCGATTGTAACCAAAATTTGATTATGCATGCTTATTTGGTAATGTGTTGGTGCCAATTGGCACACAGTCTTCCGTAAATTTGCCCCGCTCAGCGTGCCGGGTAAGATAGGTGATAGTGCCAACGACGCGTTAAGTAGAAATCCGTATGCTTTCTTTGACTTAAGAAATTACCTAAACGAACTCTCGGACAATCAACACCATCATTCCTGACTTGTTTCCTTCTGCCCTAGGATGTCCGGGAGCGATAGTCAGAACCAGCACGAGGCCCCAGGTTATAATGACGCAGTAGATTTAGGGACCGGGTCCGTGGATCTGACCTTGTTCGCGAGAGATTTTGTAGTTGTGGAGCTTGGGTCGTCCAGAGATTCCGATGCTGGGCACGGAGTTCACGGTGCGACAGAAGCGCAGGCCGACGTTTCAGTGGACCGGGGTGACTTTGCTAGGACTAGGTCGTTAGTCCAATCTCGGACTATAGGTGGCATTGGGACATCCGGGGATCCGAGCGAACTGCGTGCGGAGCGGGAAGGCGACAGCGGTCGGGAGGCTGATGAAGTCGAGATGTTCGAGGCTGGGGTGGAGGACCGTGTTGTAGCGGAAACAGGTCCGTCCAACCCAAGCACATCCGGGAGACCCGAAGGTGTCATCGAGGAGGAAGAAGATGGTGAGGAAGAAGAAGATGAGGACGAGGAGGAAGAAGGAGAAGGATCTCCTGTCGCTCGTCCCCCTAGATGATCCAGTCGGTGGATTGCACTACACCCTGCTGCGCCCGTTCAGTCCAGTCTTCCATTAATTGAAGGTCGTGGTGCGAAAGCTGCCCGAATCAAGTTCCCCCGTCCTGCGTCTGCTGTTACAATAGCAGACGAATTTGGAGAACTAAACACGGACGGACTTCTTCCTACGTGTCCATCCAGGGTTAGGGCGGAGGACATCCCCGAGTGGAGGCGAAAGTGGGAGATCCCTGACTCCGTAGAAATCATGGTTCCCGAGCCCGGACAAGCCTTTTACAACCCGCTCGCCGGGTATATGTGTGTGCACGAGGTAGCTCTTGCTTGTGGGTGGAAGGTCCCCATTGCAACGGTGTTTAAGCACATTCTAAATCACATTGGGATTGGTCCGAGTCAGGTTATCCCGAAGTCCTTGGGTAATCTTATTTGCTTCGCCGTTTTTTGTAAGAAGAAAGGGCAGCCCGTAAATTTTGAGAACTTCAGGCAGCTCTTTCACGTTTAGATTCGGTCAAGGAATCCCCTCTTTTATACCTTTATGAATAGGAAACCTTATAACTTCATTTGTGACTCCATTTCGTCGCTGGGGTCGAAGTGGTGGGATAAGTTCATTTTTGTGCGGATGGCTCTGAAACCAGGGGAGTCCGAGAGGCAGCGAGAACAGTGGGGACTGCCAACAAAATTCCTAAGGGAGAGTATCCCGGATTGGCATCCCCTTCCGAAGAACGTGGCTCCGTGGGTGGCGGCAATCCACAAAAAGCATGACCCACCTACTTATCCGTTTCACGGATTAATCTGTCAGCCACTTCCCTACCTGTGCGGACTAACAGGCGCAGTGGATGTAGGAGGGAAGATGGACTTTAGTAAGGATTCGTTGTCTTGAAACTTGGCGTTCTTTCTTCTTCGATATACTCTATTTTGATGATGTATTTCCTCAATTCTGATAATTCTTCTTTAATCCGTCTGTATCTAACGCCTTTGGTTTATTGTGCAGCTCATTGGTTCGACTACATCATGTCGACACTCCGCGAAAAGAAAAAGTTGCAGAGAGAGCAGCAAGCCCTGGAGGTCGCCGCTGGTCAGAGGACCAAAATCATCAACACTTCCGCGGGTCTTCCCATGTTAGATCCGAAGAATGCCGCAGTTTTTGCCGCGGAGGAAGAAAGGCGGAACAAGGCTGGAGAGGATTCTCAGGCCTTGGCGGTGCCCGACAAGGGTAAAACCCCGTCACTCGGAGCGCCACCGCTTCGAAGTCCCGTGCTTCATTGCCGCACCACAACGGGAGGTGTTGATGCAGGATGCCATTACCTCGGGACGCAAGAGAGGAGCAACTTCGGAGGCTCCTCCCGCAGCAAAGAGACAGCAATTGTCCGCTGTCCTTCCTGTTGACCAAGTTGCTCTTGACAAGGAGTACGAGCTGGCTTGCGGACTCCCTTTGGTTGAGCGGGTCGGAGGGCTGGATGGGCTGTACCAACGAGTAAGTAATCTTTTGATGCTCTTCTTGGTTTGTTCTTAGTATGACGGAAGTGCAACTTATATTATTACGGACTTCTTGCATTTTTGTTTAAATCCATGCAATGGAAGGCCGCTGAACGCGCTACCATTGAGGAGGACCTCCACAAGGCTGTGGCCACTTCCGCGGATGAGGCGGAGAAGGTGAAGCAATTGGAGATGCGGCTGAAAGAGCATGAAGTGAAGTTCCGTAAGCTGAAGACTAGCTAGGAAGAGATTAAGGCGGACCTCGACTGGCAGGAGAACTTTGTCGACAAGTCGATGAAGGCTTTTCTGGATTCCAAGGATTTTCTGCTCGAAGGCCTCCAATATGCCCGTCTTGAGGCTGGTCATGACTTCATGGAGTCCGACTCCTTCAAGTTCTTGACGGCGGACAAATCCGACGCCTCCCGCCTGGATGGGTTCGTGTCCGCTATCGGACAACTGTAGTCCAAGGGACTACTTCCACCGGACTTTAACTGGAAGGCGGAAGGGTTAATCCCTTCTGCGGATGCTAATGGTGTGGAAGTCCCTGTTGACAGTGTCTCGGATGAACAGTTGGCCGCATGCGAGTTTGCAGAACTCGTCACTGAGGAAGGTGAGATCGAGATCCGAAATGGCGGGCCCTTCCTCCCGAGATGGGTCCCGGATGCTCTCCGAAAGGTATGCTTTGTACCTTTCGACAATTACCGGGCTTTCCTGAAGAAGTGGTTCTCCCTGCTTTGCCGGGTCGTTGGCCTTCCCGTGGATTTCAACTTGTTCAATATTGTTGAATCCCTTGCTGCGCAAGCCACCTCCAACACGCCCCCTGTCGTTCCGCCTCAAGCTGGTGAAGCTGGTCCGAGCCAAGCTGGACCTCAGTGAGAAGTCCGGGGTATGCCCCGTTGAAATTCTGTATTTGCTGAATCTTTCTGTTGGATTTGCATCTTTTGATAACTCGGAATGTCATTACATACTATAGCAATGTTTCGTATTTAATCCGAGGAGTTGAACCTCCTATGTTTCCGAACTATTACTTGCTCTCTTCTTCGTTCCTTTTTATCTGTTCATAAGTCGAGTTATTATAAATTACCCATCTCTTAAGAGCACGGACCATTGTAGATGGCATCGATGTAGAAATCGGACCATCATCTTTCCGATACTCGAATTTGTTAGCCTTGGGATATCTAATTCTTCTAGAAGGAGGAAGGTGAAACAGTGAAATAGTCATTATGACTACGTCTTTTCATCTCCCCCGTCGTCGGATTATCGACATGTGGCGAGATCTTGAGGACCCGTCGCAACTATAAATAAAGGTGTGGTAGTTCTTCCCTTTTTCACTGTTGTACCCTTCTTCGCTTTGTGTTTTGTTTTACTGATTCCAACCATCCACAAAAGCCGGAGTTCTCCAGGATGTCGGAATCTGATGACGAGGAATATCAGCACTGGGTAATTGTGCTTGTGGGCACATGCATCCACCGATTTACCCGGGTACGGGGACCGCGGATGACCCGATCATCCTTGATTTTGAAGGCGATCAACCTCTATGTCCGGGAATAGCTAGGAGGCGAGCCGAGGAAGAGAGGAAGCGGACGCTGAAGCTGATCCGTAGGAGGATCCGCATGCAGCAGCAAGCTCGTCAGGGCCGAGGTGGAGGCTCGGAGTCCCAAGGCTCGACTTACGGAGTCTGGTGAAGGAACAAGGCGGGGTATGCCCCGTGGATGCATGTTCTTATCCTTAGACCTTTTCACATTGTTCCTCTATTATGTAAATTTTCGGATAATTTTATCTATAAAATTCGAACCATTTTTCCTCGGGTGAGATCGCCATCTTTTTCTTGTGCAGACTTCGTCGGATTATATTGACGCACTTATCCTTAGACCTTTTCACATTGTTCCTCTATTATGACGATCTCTTGAATAGTTTCCCCCTCGAGACTCCCGTCCACTCTCGAGTCGGCGTTCGTCCTGAGCGTGAAAGTGGCGTGGGTCTAGAGGGGAAGATTGTTGAAGATCAGTCACCGAAAAGCATAGATCTCGGTTTAAATGTATATCTGTCCGTCTCCTCTACTTTCTTCCAACCCCACTTTAGTGGTTCAAATCTCTCTTATATTGGAAATGGTTTCCGAATTTCAAGAGAGTTTGAGTCTCTAAAGCCGGTGAGGCGGAAATCTCTTCTTGTCTGCACTTTATTTTCCCCGGACACGGGACTTGCATTGCCATGTTTTGTGGTATCCTGAAGGATTCCAGCACGTTTAACCATTCTCTTGTGTGCAGGTAGATCGAGTTCCTGGCCTCCGCGGAAACCAGACTTGCCGCTTGACACGGAAGAAGCTTTTCCCGACGGGGGAATGAACTTTGCTGGGAGATGACGTATCTCCTAGAGACGTTTTTATGCATTTTTCGTATTGCGTTCGTAAGTCCGGATAATCGATCCGGGATTGTAAATTGTACAGACAAGATTATGTATAATTCGTCTTTGTATGAATGAAATCTCTTGCTTTCGTTGTTGTTAAACGAACGGTAAATCTCAAATGCGTAAATCGAAAAATCACAAATCGAAAGATAGAGGTTGTATTGATTTGCCGGAAATTCAATTACAACTTGCGGGCTCTATGGCCAATGGCAAAAGGACCAAAAAGCAGGCGATGGAGTTCCGTGTAACAAGTAGTTGAAACTGAGATGATCAATCGACATGATGGAGATCCGCGCAGTTATCTCTATGCATAGAACTTCTGAAGGTTTCTAGCATTCCACGGTCGCTTGAGGGGATGTCCGTTCTCATCTTCTAATTCATAACTCCCATTCACTCTTGCCCCGACAATCTTGTAGGGTCCTTCCCACTTGGGCTTGAGTTTCCCAATATTGTTCAAAATGTCGGCTCGTCAAGCACCGTGTCTCCGATCCGCAAGTTAGCCGTCGAACATTCTGTTGTAGGTTCGGGCAAGATTTACGTACCTATGGATATTCGCCAGTGCCTCAGACCATTTCTGTTCGAGCAAGTCTAGGTCGGATATCCGAGCTTCTCGGTTTGCATTGGCTTCGAAC
The DNA here is from genome assembly GCA_026545765.1 of Plantago major. Taxonomy (NCBI): domain Eukaryota; kingdom Viridiplantae; phylum Streptophyta; class Magnoliopsida; order Lamiales; family Plantaginaceae; genus Plantago; species Plantago major. The sequence goes on along the minus strand of CM048844.1, from coordinate 73,447,134 downwards.
TCTTGGATCCTCAAAGTCTCAACGGCAATCTCAGACGGTATGACTACCTCCGAACCATATACCAAGGAGAATGGAGTTTCTTTGGTCGCAGTTCGTGCAGTGGTGCGATGAGCCCATAGCACGCCTTCCAGGTCGTCTGCCCAGCTTTCTCGAGAAGTTCTCAAATGCTTCTCCAGGATTTTGACTATTGTCTTGTTTGTGGATTCAGCCTGACCATTGGCTTGTGGGTATCCGACGAATGTGAAACGTTGTTCGATTTTGAAGGAGGCAAGCCGTTCCTTGAGCCTACTGCCTGAGAACTGAGCGCCGTTATCCGAGACTAGAACTCTTGGTAGGCCGAAGCGGCAAATGATGTTCTTCCAAATGAAGGTCCACACTCGACTTTCCGTGATGGTCGCTACAGCCTCCGCTTCTACCCACTTGGTAAAATATTCTACCGCCACAATGAGAAATTTTTTCTGTTGGGTACCCCTCGGAAATGGTCCGACAATATCGATACCCCACTGATCGAACGGACACGCTATGATTGACGGAATCATAGGGTTCGTCGGGCGATGTGGGATGTTTGCGTAATATTGGCAATCCTGACATCTCCGGGCGTGGTCGGCGGAATCTTTACCGATGGTAGGCCAATAGTAGCCTTGTCGTATGATTTTCTGGGCGAGAGTCCTCCCCCCGGAATGACTCCCAGACTTAGTTGTGTATCTCTTCCAGACGATGCATGCTTCTTGTGGGTTCAAGCATCTCAGGTGAGTCCCGGAAAAAGATCTCTTGTACAAATCATCACCCATTATAAAGTATCTATTTGCTCGGCATTGCACACTCCTTGATTCTTTCGAATCGACTGGCAAAGATCCATCCTTGAGATAGTTAAAAATGTCAGTCATCCAGTTTCTTCCTGTGTCAAGTATCATGACCGTCGAACTGGGACTCATGACGGATGAATCAGTAATGGTGAGTAGAATTACTCTCCTTGTGTCTAGAGCCGGTGTAGCAGATGCGTATTTTGCCAAGGCATCAGCTCTTTCGTTCCAAGCCCTATCAAACTTTTCCAAGGTGAATTCCTCGAAGTGGCTGGCCTCATTCTTGAGTAGCTCAAGATACTTGATCATCGAAGGACCTTTTGTGGCAAAAGTTCCTGAAAATTGGGCCTCGACGAGCTGTGAGTCCGTGTAAGCTTTGACCTTCCGGGCTTGGAGTGACTTGGCTAGACGCAGCCCCACTAAAAGTGCCTCATACTCAGCCTCATTATTGGTAACTTTGAACTCCAAGGAAATCGCATAGTCGAGTTCCGCGCCATCTGGGCTCTTAAGGTAGATTCCAATTCCTCCCACTCTTCCAGTGGAAGAACCATCCACTTCCAATGTCCAGATATCGGAAGGATGTTTTTGGGTTTGGAGATCTCCTGCGAGCTGCTGAGGTTCCGCTCTTGGTTCATCCCCTCCCGTGATTTCCGTTCTGATGTTGTCAGCACTGGAGTTTCTGGGAACATCACCAAGTAGAAACATTTGGTTGACCCGAGTTTCCCCATCTGACAAAGGAAAGGGCCGATTGATGAACTGGGCTTCCTCGAGGTTTTCCGGGTTGAATTTTGGCGGAACTGGCTTTCGGACAATATGCTTGGTGATTAAGCACTCGAGCACCTGCTTATCAGGGACTTTCTCTGAATCCTTCTCTGCTTCCTACCCCTATCTGCGGATTCTCCTGTTTGGGTGGGAGAACAACTCTCGGATCGGAGGTCACCGTGACTGCCAAAACGGGGGCAGATGCCCTTCTCGTGGACATAATGTAACACTCCCAAGCTTCTCGGATGTTTCCTACCTCTTCTCCTACTCCGAAGCGAGTAGGAAATTTCATTCTGTTGTGTAAGGTGGATGAAATAGCCCGGAATTGATTGAGTCCTGGGCGCCCAAAGATGGCGTTATAGTCGAAGGTCCGATCAACCACGACAAATCGGACCGACTGTGTTACCCTGGCCGGGAAGGTTCCGAGTGAAACGTGTAACGTAACACTTCCTAGTGGTCGAACAGTTCCTCCTCCAAACCTTAGTATAGAGGTGTGAACTCTGTCGTAGCGGATTCTTCCCAACTCCATCTGATCTAGTGTCCTCTTAGAGATGATATTCGAAGAACTCCCGGTATCCACCAGAATTTTGTTCACTCGATAAGTCGCTATGGTCAACGAAACTGCAAGAGGAACGTCCGGGTCGTCAATCTCCTCGCCTCCTGCCGTAGGAGGGGGAATTTCGCTATCGTCGAAAGATATTGCATTTGTTCCTCGAATCGCGGGGGCACCGTACGCCCAGTTATTGTTCCGAAGGTTTTGGGCGGTCCGCTCTCTTGCATTCCTGCTATCACCTCCAGAGGGTCCGCCTGCGATAGTGTTGATCACTCCGCTGTACGGAGGGTTCTCCATTTCCGTCTCATCGCCGTATCCGTACGGATGTCCTCCCATGCGTGGCGGATAGCCTACTGGTGGAGGTGGCAAAGATAGTGGGCGAGGTGGTGGGTCAGCAGCGTTATCCTCCCTCCTCCGCTCCGTTCTTTCGTGCCTGGAGGGCTCGTCCGCATATATGTGCTCCTTCAACTTGCCTTCTCTCACCAGGTGTTCGACCTCTGTTTTTAACTGGATACAGTCGTCAGTCTCATGGCCTCTGCTCTTGTGAAATTTGCAGTATCCCTTCGCATTTCTGTTTCTCCGATTGTGGGATGGCTTTGGCCATTGGACGTCCAACTTTTTCGCAACAATAGTGGCCAAGATGTCGGATCTCGGCTTATTGAGGCGCGTGTAGTCCGCGAATCTCCTGGGCGGACTTCTCTCCCTATAAATGCCTTTGTCTCTGTGATCTTTCTTCGGGTCAAACTTCCCCTGGTGTTTCTCTTGTTTTTACGGTTCCTTTCCCTTCTTCGATCCTGCTCGGACTGGTACGTTCCTTCGGTATTCTTCTCCGTACATCACCTCCTCACAGATGTCATCCAAGTGCTTTTCGCTCCTCACTACCTGACTAGAGAGCTTCCTCCGCAGCTCGGAGTTGTAAGTATTAGCGTACAGGTGACGGACATGTTCTTTAATACTATGGGGCTCAACTCGGAGTACTTCCGTATTGAAGCGATCTAGGAAAGTTCGAAGATCTTCCTGTTCCCTTTGGATGACTTCGGCCAGGTGCTCTACAGTACGTTTTCTTCTTTTTGATTTTCCGAACCGCGCTAAGAACTTTGAAGACAGATCTGCATACGACCTTATTGACTTGTTTGGCAAAGCGGTGTACCAATCCATAGCCGTGCCGAAGAGGGTGGATGAGAACGTAAGGGCTTTAGTATTGTCACTCAACCCCTTGGAATCCATCTTGCTGTTGTACCTTGTCATGTGACCCACGGGACAAGTATCCCCGTAGTAGTATTCCAAGTTCGGAATCACTTGGTCCGAGTTCCTATTTCTTTCCTTTTCCCTCATGATATCATCACACAGAGGGTTTGGTGCACATGTAGTGATCTGCTCGTGGTCTTTTACCAGGCGTCCGAGGTTCAGGATTTGGGTTTCCAAAGCTTTTTGTTGGGCGTAGATTTCATCAGCTGTCATGACCTCTCATGTCCGTGGATGGACTGCGACATCCGCGGGGAGTTCGTCTAGCCGGACAACTGGAATGGTTTCTGCTACATGATCCCTGTTCCTCATGGGAGCTTGTCGCGGACCTCCTGGCTGCCTGTTACCTCCTTCTTGGTACTCTCTCCTCCCATTCGGGCTTCCCTCACCCCGAACTTGCGAAGCAGAGGCCCGTCGGTCTAGAAGGTTTCGCAAATCCTCATGGGGCAGCTGATCTCCCAACCTCTGTTGGATCGGATGCTGTCTGTTTCTTGACAAGGCGGGCTCCGCTTGAACCGCAGTAACCACTGGCGGAGTGGCTTGCTGAGGGTGGGCATTGTTAGACCCTAGGCATCCTTGGATAATCGTGAGCAACCTATCAAACTGGGTTTCGCTTAGTCCGAGGTCGCTTGTGCGGACAACGCGACCATCGGGCATCGTAAACTGTTGACCTGTGGTAGGGCCTTGAGCTTCTGCCGGAGAAGCTCGTGCTACCCCTTCTCCATGGTCCGCAGGCACGATATTCACAGGGACGCTTTGGCCTCCTCTAAGCGGGGCGTCTCTTCCCTCATCCGAGGATGGGCTGGCGGTCCGCCCGTCGCTCGGATATCTCCTTCCAGCGTTCCTTCCAGCCACAGCGGCCCTTCATCCCCGGGTGGGCAGACGTCCTCGTGGGCGTGGGCATGGTGTTCCCACGCCTGCAGCACTAGTCCGAGTTGTTCGTCTCGTTCTAGCCATCAGCACAACACAAACACAGATCTTTTTGTAAAGGTTCCCACAGACGGCGCCAAAATGTTGAGGGATAAAACCTCAAACACCAACACTACTACTGCAAATAACCTTATCTAAGCCACCTCCAACTTGAAGTCCGAGAGAAGGCTTGTCCGAGCAAGAGTACCTGAAAGGACTAAGTGGGGGGGGGGGGTTAGAACGGGTTACCCGGATTGCCAAAGTCAATCCGGAAGGAGGCTTTACTCAAAGGAGAGATGATAGCTCTCAATGCAATAGTAATGGGAAAGGTATTATGTACTAGAAGACTTAGGGATTGTTGCCCCCCTTAAGGTCTTGGACCTTGTGCTATATTTATAGTTATCATGTACTTACGAAGAGGTTCATAAGATGATGCCAAGTGTATGATTCAGATTTGGACACCAATGCTCCCTTTGGCCCATAGCCCAATAGTGAACAGTAGTCCAATACCGATTAGTGGGCTTGGGAGGGTAGTTTGGACCTTTTCCCTTTGAGAGTACTGTTCCGCCTGTTGGGTCCGTGTTAGTCCCTCGGACAGATCTGTCTGCTTGGTTGATTTGCCCTTGGGTAACTCTGGATGTTCGAGCCAAGAGTCTCACGGAAGTATCTCAGTGGTTCTGTTATGTACGTTTGGGCTTATCGCGATGGTGGCGTCCGAGATTCTCTCGTCCGGTCCGTTAGGCATCTCTGTACTGACATGGTCAGGTTTGGAAGTCCTTTCCTTAGCCAGCTCGGACCGTCAGGAGATGTAGTGACTTCAGCGTACTGGTCGATTCACTTTGGTCGGACCATGTGAGGTCGGACCAGTACTGAATTGGCTAGTTAAGCCGTGATGCGCTTTAGGACACGCTCTATGGCGCCCTTAACGGATTGGACACATTTCCGTATCAACAAAGTTAATGGGAGGATGATTACATTCCCAAATGTGATCAACCTGGTTTCAGAAGTTGACGAGGAGATGGACGAAAATGATTATCAAGAACCTCCCTCTGAGCATCCAAACCAAGAAGCAAAGAGCAAGAGTGATGATGATGATGATCAGAATGATGATCCCCAACCTGGACAAGGCGGGATTAAGAAAGCTAGCAAAGGAAGTGGAGAAAAGGCTACTCCCTCAAATGCTCAGAAAGCTCCATCATCATCACCTCCCAAGTCTCATCAAGATACCCAACAGGCTGAACACAATGATGCCTTAGAAGAAATTTCAGCCGCTGAGTTTAGGATTGAACAACTCAGAAAGGTATTGGAAGAAGAGAAGAGAATCAACATTGAGACTCAAGCTCTTGTTGATGAAAAGGAAGCCAAAATCAAGAAGCTCGAAGAAGCTAATGCCAAGGAATTGGTACTCCTAGATGAGCAAAGAAATTTGAAAAATGCCATTGTTGTCACATTCTTGAGATAGATGCCATGGATGACAATGATGATGAAGAGCATGATGCTGAAACTGCATCAGAAAGACCTTCTACATCTTCTCAGAAGGCCAGCACACTTGATGGAAAGCAGAAGAAGATTGTCAATCTGCAAACAATCCAAGAAAAGGATTATGATAGTGATGCTGAAACCCACAACTTGATTACTGAAGTGGAAGATGAGAGACTTGTCACTCAGCACAAAAGAGCCCTACTTGCTCCTCATATATTCTCTGCACCAAGTAGTTCAAGAAGTGAAGAGCACCATGCAAGGAACAGTGTCTTTTTAGAGCTCAGAAAGACACTAGTTGCCCAAGACACAGAAGTGCTAAAATCCATCCCAGAAGAGATGAAGCCATTGGTCACGCTTTACTCAACAGAGCAACCAAAGATAGCTCTCTCTCGGAAAGACCTAGGGTTGGTCGGGGATGAGGATTGTAACAATGCTAATGCAAGATTGAATGAAGCGACCATCTTTGTCCTGCCAATGCCATCCTAAGGCCGCTTGAAGAGCTCAACACAAAGGAGCGAGGCGGTTAGATGAACAAAGAGCTGAAGAAGGAACTTCAAGAATTAGTCAGGGTCACAACAATCTCCAGAAAAACTTTGAAACTCTCTCTCTGAAGCTTATGCTATCATGAGTCAGTCATTCATGACTAAGGGGGAAGAAGAGATGCCTCAGAAAGGCAGAGGAAGAAAAAGAAAACAATCAAATCCTCCCTCCTCAAGTCAACTTATCATTAAGGACACCACTGGAGACACCCTTGCTGAAGAAGTTGTTCCAGATCAACCAGCCAGAAGGCTGAGAAGTATGATAACTAGGGGAGCCAAGTCCCTTAGAATCTCATAAGAGAAGAAGACTTCTGAAGAAGAAGAAAAGGAAGAAGGAGAAGTAAGAGGTCAAGAAAGCTGCAAGTCTCCAATTTTGGACTTCAATGATGATGAGGATGAATCTGACACAGATGAACATCCACTTCACAAGAAAAGGAGACAAGCAACTACTTCACAACCTCCTCGGGCACAAGACCTTTAGCAGCCAGAACCCATTCTGGAAATACCAAGTCATTACAAGGAACATCCACCAGCACAGCCCCAAGGCAGGAAGAAAGGGTTAGAGGATCTCCTGACAGAAGGCCACCAAACAGAAAAGCAAGAAGGGATTTCCAGTTTGGCAGAGTAAACAATGAAACACATCAAGAAAGGCCAACTGATGCCCACATTGAGTATATGAAGACTAGTAATGAAGAATCTTCATATAGGTGCATTCTGAACAAGAGAGGGTATTGGATTCTGGAACTACAACATCTACTTGTCAATGATAAGTTTCCAACTCCCATCCTCAACCAGATCCTGAAATGGAGAGAAGGCAAGCCAAAATTGCTAAAACCTGAGCACCTTCATGCCTGGCTAAACTTTGAAGTAGAAAAGAGGAATGAAGCCAGAAAGATGGATCTTTCTTTTGCCTGTCCTTACCCAAAACCTGATGATGTACACAAGGTAAGAAAACTAGATGGTAGCTACAACATGAAGAACAAACTAGGTGTTTCAACCTATGAGTCATTCTATATGACATTGGATGAATACTTAGATGATATACACTATCTGGAAGAAATATACAAGTATTTCAACCTATCTCAGCTGCAAGTAGACCATGCCAGGTGCAGGAAAGTATACAGGTCAAACACTTTCTGAAGAATCACAAACTTGGCAAGAGTTACCATGAAATATGTGACTTATCCGGAAAGATGAGCTCTGTCAGAAGGATTCTTTATGACTATGTCCAAGAATGCAGAAAAGAGGATGATCATGTCAACTGATCCAGAAAGGGTGCTGAAGAACTTGAGGTATCTAAACCCAAGTTGCATTTCTGAAGACTTGAAGACTAGTAACATTAGAATACTCTCTTGGAGCTTGGACTCTCCTTTGTTATAATTTACTTAGTATGTTTTATTACTTTTTGTAATCTTGCTGATTGTTTCTAAAATTCTCTATATGTAAAAGTTGCATCTCTTTCTGTAAACTGTACCTATCTGAAGATCATACTCTCAGATACTTTTTAATAGATGACAACTTATCAGCAAAGATCACTTCTTGTGATTTGGTTGATGTTTACTTTCTGCACTTAATTCAACTAAAATTGAATATCATTTGAAATGATTAAGTGGTGGATTGTTTTCTCTTCCAGGATTACAATTTTGTAATAGGACTCGAAAGATAGTCATGGATGACTGATCAAAAAGGGGAAAATTTGTTAGGAATATCTGTTAGTATTTTGATCACTCATCACATGTTCCTATCTTAGCCAGAAAGGTGATTAAGAACTCTTGGTTCACTTGAACATTGTAAAAGAGGAAATCAATGAGTATGATTAGTCTAGTAAATCTTGTATTAGGATTATAGGTCTCTGAGTGTAATTTTTATTTCAAGAAGACCATGAAGATCAATCCTAGCAATGGAGCTTTTCTGAAGATTAGAAGACTGAAGATTGCACAAGGTTTATGAAGACACAAAGGTTTAGTCTAACTCAGAAAGACTATGTCCTTAATCCTTTCTTAAGTATATTAACTTACTTTCGAAATATGATTCTGGACATATGACGTCATGAGTATGGAGCATGCAAGCCATCAGAAAGGCTCATGTATCCGTTGAGACTATAGGACAATGAACAGTACTATGCATTAAATGCATCGGCAGAAATGCTGCAAAAAGCAAGTCCTCTCTGAAACATGTAGTGACTTTTGAGTACATAGTTCAAGATATAAACGAATATAATTTGATGAAGAGCACAACGGATATAATTCAAACGCCTCTCAAATTTATCTATATATATCACACACTTAGATGCTTGAAGAACATACCTTAGAACGCTCTATCTTGCAAACTTACCATCAAGCAAAGTATTCTCTCAAGCACTCTACTACCCTTTCTGAAAGCTTTATGTTGCTTGAAGAATCACTAGTAGTTCTAAGTTGTCCTGAACCTTAACAAGAGATTGTTATTCGTGAAAGAGTTGAACTATCAGATACCCTTTCTGAAGCTCATTCTCCAGAACGGACATCAATTACTTGGGTCAATAAAGAGCAGACTGCCATCCACTGAACAAGTGTGTTAAGTAGTCTCGTTCTGTTTGGCTCTCTGAAAACATAACTGAAAAGTTATACGAGAAGCCTTTCTGACAAAACCTTATAACCAACACCATCAAGGTGTGGAGTAGAGGAAGTACTTGATTTAGGAAATCAGGGAATAACTCCAAGGTTATCTGAGTAGAGGAAGTACTTATCTCTAGGAGCTGGGGAATAACTCAGGGGGAACATTTGGTTGGGAACCATTTGTTTAAGAATCTTAGAATAGGATTATTGTCAGGTGAACTCAATTATCTGTTCTAGTGAATTCTAGGTCTCAGAAAGACCGAAGTGGATTAGTTGGAGGATTACGTCACCTCCAGATACCACTATACTTGCTGTGTCATTTACCTTTCTGTATTTACATTTCAGCAAAGCACACACACATACTTATTGTTTCTGCACTTACCTATCTTAAAGTCTTCCGCGCTCTGAATTTAAGTATAAGAAACCCCCAGGTTTCTGAGAAACTGTGTTTATCGACAAAAGTTTAGTCTTTTACTTTGCCGTTATCTGGACCAACAAATAGGTTTTATACCACAAACCATGTCATGTGAATAAAATTTGACACAAACTAACTCTATCGAGTGTTTCACAAAAAAAAATCGTGTACTACCCCCTTTGAGTTTTATTGAAGACAATAGGTCACGGAAATACGTTTTTAAATCGAGGTTCCATGAACCAAAATAGTTCAATATGTACGTTGAATAGTTTTTATACCACAAACCATGTCATGTGTATAAAATTTGACACAAACTAACACTTTCGAGTGTTTCACAAAAAATCGTGTACTACCCCCCCTTTGAGTTTTGTTGAAGACAACAGGTCACGGAAATACGTTTTTAAATCGAGGTTCGATGAACCAAAATAGTTCAATATGTGCGTAGAATAGGTTTTATACCACAAACCATGTCATGTGAATAAAATTTGACGCAAACTAATTCCATGGAGTGTTTTCACAAAAAACTGTGTACTAACCCCTTTGGGTTTTCACGAAAACTAGATGTCTTAAAAATACGTTTTTAATTTGAGGTTCGATCAACCAAAATAGTTCAACCTGTGCGTAGAATAGGTTTTATACCACAAAACTTGTCATGTAAATAAAATTTGACACAAACTAACTCTATCGGGTGTTTCACAAAAAATCGTGTACTACCCCCTTTGAGTTTTATTGAAGGCAACAGGTTACGGAAATATGTTTTTAAATCGAGGGTCGATGAATCAAAATAGTTCAATATGTGCGCAGAATATGTTTTATACCACAAATTATGTCATGTGAATAAAATTTGACACAAACTAATCTCATTGAGTGTTTTCACAAAAAACCGTGTACTAACCCCTTTGGGTTTTCTCGAAAACTAGATTCTCAAAAATACGTTTTTAATTCGAGGTTCGATCAACCAAAATAGTTCAATATGTGCGTAGAATAGGTTTTATACCACAAACCATGTCATGTAAATAAAATTTGACACAAACTAACTCTATCGAGTGTTTCACAAAAAATCGTGTACTACCCCTTTTGAGTTTTATTGAAGGCAACAGGTTACGAAAATACGTTTTTAAATCGATGGTCGATGAACCAAAATAGTTCAATATGTGCGTAGAATATGTTTTATATGACAAACAATTTCCTAGTGAGTAGGTATGTCACGTGCCATAAATATAGTGGTAGAACTGCACTTACATTGCTTATTTTGTGCAGCGGGGCAATTCCAATTTTGTTTGATGAAAGACATTATATGTTCCTTTTCCTCTCGATTCCATCCAAACCGTTTCCTATATCTACGTCTTTCCAAGTCTCAGGTAATCACAAACTGATTTCGACCTTGCATCCAAAATTCGAATCCCTCAAACAGCTTCAGCCTCATTTCATCGTTCGTTCCCAACTCTCCGTTTCGAATTCGCTCGGTAAGTTTCTCGATCGATTTCTATCTTTCTCCTCGATTCTGATTCCCTTCCTAACTCTAGAAACATTGTTGGTGTGTTCTTCGTAGAATCAATTACAAGGGTTAGAGGGCTTTGATTCGTCTCGATTCGCTTTCGGTAAGCGTTTTCTTCTTTCTGATTCAGTCTGGGGTGGGTAATTGTGTTCGATTTCCGCACTTGCCTGTGTACTAATTCGCGAATGCCCTGCTTTTCTGTTTGAGTTGAGTTCGTCGGTCTGTTCTCCTCCGTTCTGTACTGCCTGCATCGTTTCAGTCATTGGTTTGTGTTTGTTGTGTTTAATTCGTGTTTGAATCGAATTACTGTGTCCTCGTGTTTGCTATGTGTTTTAGTCGAATTCGATTCCTCCTTGTTGTGATGGTTTAATTGGTTGATCAGTCACTTGATGCTTTTATCTGAATTCGATATGTGTCTGAGTTAGAATACTAGTTGTAGTTGCCGTGCTGTTTTGCTAATTGATTAGTTTTGCTGGATCCCTTCTCTCCTTCTTCCTCTTTACCTGATTCAGTCTGCGTGTGTGTTGCTGGGTTCGATTGGTGGTTTACTGTGAGTTTGTTGTCGAATTTGTTATCGATTGATTGTTGCTGTGTGTCGAGTGAGGAAGTGATGGCTGAGTACGATTTGTTAATTGCTGTGTGTTTGTCAGTCGAGTTGTGGTGATTGTGTGTTCGAATTGGAGTCCGTTGTGTTGTCTGGTTCCTTTTCTTCTTTTCCTCTCCTGCTGTTCCATCTGTGGGTGTGTGTTGGTTAGTCGAACTTAGTTCTCGATAAGTTTGGCCTAATTGGTCTCAATTAATTGGTGGTATTTGCTCTGCTTGTTCTTTGTCTCCTATAATTAAAGAGTTCTGTTTAGGTAAATCTACTGTAGAGCTGATTTTACCTCCATAATTCCTCTTGAAATGGATGTATTGCACCTGATTATTTATTATTGTCTTTTCACATGGTACTTGTATTGCTTTTAAACTGACGCAAGTATATATCGGGTGTCTAGTTGAGCTTTATCATTGTAAATCTGTGCCAACTAGTATTAGCAGATTGTAATACCCAGAATGCTCATTCTCTTGGACACCATCTAATTGCGCTTTTACTGGCCATGTTTTTATTAGGGTGTTGAGTTGAATTTGGTACCAGTACTACTTTGTTGTCCATGCTCATATGATGCTACTGTGTGGTTTGGAATTGTTAGTTTTGTTAAAGAGGAAGTTTTTATGCTTTAGTTTATACTTTATGCTATTGCTGTTTTGCGTGACACCGTAAACTTATATAATTGTTATTGATAAAAATTGCTAATTTGTTAAGTAATTATATGCCTAGTTGATTCTGATTGTTTATGCTCGTTTATGGGGGTTAAAGAGTATCGTTAAGTTATTTTTGCTTAAGTGTTAGGTAGTGTCACCTTTTATCAGGATTTGCGGATTTGCTAAGTTTACGAGGCCATCTGAAGTGAGTGTTCTACCTAAAAAGTATATGTATATTTGCGAAACTACAAGAAACTATTTTAATATTATATATATAGTATTGCATCTCAAACATTGTGAAAGCTCATGAAATCAAAGTTCTGAAAACTGCATCAAATCTTTTGCTCATGTTTCCGCTCTAAAAAGATATATATGTATATGATTTATTATGATCTTCGTTTGATTTGATCGATTGATTCGCTTCGACCGATATGTGCGCAATTGTGGTGGGGGTTTCTGATTGGACATACTTGGGCAGTTGTGTCTGTCGAGTTGTTCATGAAGTACCTCTGCTTACTATCCCTAGACGCGAGGCAGAAGTCGCCGAGGTCTTTGGGAGTAGTAGTGTTTCACCCCTGTACCATGGCAGGGTCTTCGTCTTCGTTTGACAGTGGTAGCACCCTGTCTGGAGTGATAGGGGCTTGGATTGAGGTTATAAGGTTGACTGCACCAACGATAATTTATTCGCTTCGTTATATGTTTTTCTTCGATTATTTTTATATTATGATTCGTTTGATTTTGAAAATCATACTTCGTTATTACATAATTCGTTATTCACTTAGCACAGAACCTCACTTATTTTTATCTCACACTTGATTTGTTACCTTGTAGATTTCGGAGTCTAGTGGAGGATCGAGTCGGGTAGACGTTCAGCAACTTGAGTGAAAGTGGGTTATAAATGGGATTTGTTTTGCAACTTTTATCAGTTGCTTGTAAAAATAGTGTTTTCGCAAGTCAACTGTTCAAATTTCAGCTTCTCAAAGCTTTTAGATTGTCTTCCTGTTATTAGTTTAACGCCCTTGTCTTTTTAAAAGTTAGTGAAATTTTCGGGGCGTTACAATTTCACTCTTTCTTTCTTCGGTTTACTGAATCAAATCAATCAATCATCTTTTTCTGCCATCTACTGTAATCGTTACTCGTTAGGGCTTACTGATTTTATTTCTGATTTGTTACTCAAACTGAGTTTTAATAATGTATACTGATTGATTTTTTTTTTTTTGATGAAGATGAATCCATTGACATTGGTAAAACGGATTCAGAATATAAACAAGAAAGAAGCAGCTTTAGGGATATCCGAGCAGGCATCATGGCATGCCAAGTATAAGGATTCTGCTTATGTATATGTTGGTGGCATTTCCTTTGACCTCACTGAAGGCGATCTCCTTGCTATTTTTGCACAGTATCTCGTCTCTTCTCTTCTTTTTAATCAATACTCTATCTATATAATACTATCATTATAATGCCCCCTACATTTTTTTTTTTTTTTTGAAACTTGATATAGATATGGAGAGGTTGTTGATGTTAATTTGATTAGAGACAAAGCCACCGGAAAATCAAAGGGCTTTGCTTTTCTAGCATATGAGGATCAATGAAGTACAAATCTTGCTGTAGGTTCGTTTCTCTGTCTTATTCATCCTAGTTTATTTTTCAGTTTTTAACTATTTTCGTCATCCTTGTAATGATAGTTTCGCTGATTTTGTAGATAATCTGAATGGTTCTTTAATGGTCGAATAATCAGAGTAGATCATGTGAATAAATATAAGAAGCTTGAAGAAGAGGACGAAGAAACCAGGCAGCAGAAGAGAGAAGAGCGCGGTGTGTGTCGTGCTTTCCAAAGGGGAAACTGTACATATGGGGATAGCTGCAAATTCTCTCACGATGAGCAAGTAAGTCCAGTGAAATTCATCGTCTTCCAATATTATTTTTGTTAGTTACATGGCTTGACCACATTTGGAACACCTTTTGTTTGTTGATTCATTTGTCTCGACTTATTTCCTCTTGTCCTTGGGGTTTACTACTTAGTTTCCTTTTCATGGCATAAATCTCCTGTAAATAAACTGCACCAAGATGATAACATTAGTCATTGAAGCCAATTTATCGGTGAGTGTTTGCTTCTGTACTTGGACAAGGCATTCATCATATATAAAATGTAGACATGCCAAAAGAAACAGAAACAGAAATATGTAAAAAGAAAGTCAAAAGATGAAAATAGTGACTTCTGTAAACAAATTGTACTTAGCAGTTGATTGCTTGTTAATGAGCTGAATTGTGCTTAGGCTAGCTGAAGAACCAGTTGTTACCTAATGAACTTTATCAAAAAAGAGTGTTTGGTTTAGTTGTTCAAAATGCACTACGAGACTGACTTGCCTCGTTCACCTTAGTAACTGAAAAGTTCTGTTTATGCTGTCAAACTAGTACGAATCCAGCAGACTTTTTCCTGTCCATCATATAAGCTCTAGTTATGTGGTTGTAATTTTGTGCAGAGGCTGATATACTTTCATGATTTGTGGGTGGAATGGGAAACTTCAAAGAAATTTATGTATACATACTATAGAGTTGGAATGAGTGCTTCAAGAAAAGATAAGACTATTGTTACGATGAAGGAAAAAAACTGGAGCAGATGAGACTAAATGCAAAAGATCAAGTTTGCAAGGTATTGGACTAGGAAGGGTATTGTAAGTTGGTGTAAATCAACAAATATTGTTGGGCTCTAATGTCAGATGTAGATAATATATTCTCAACATGATAGTTTTACATTCTAATTTGTTGATAAATGTTATCTATCACCAATTTGTTAAACTTAGAAGTTTGATTTAATGCAAGAATCTGTGTTATATTACTTTATCATGTAGTTGTAAATTTCAATCCTCTTCCATGTGTCTTGCATATCTGTTTTATATGCCGAGTGCCTGTCATGTTGTTTGGACTTTGGACTTAGCCAGTTAACTAAACTTTCCAGGTTTATATCTGATTTGGTACTGAAACATGGTGAATTTGTAAAATCTATTAATTTTTGTTTGCTAGAGTGAATTGCATCTAGTGTATGAGAATGAGTTCATTCTATAAATCATATTAAGAACTACTTTCATAGTTCTGGAAATGTTTCATTCAAGAACTAATTCATAGTTCTGGAAATGTTTCATTTGGGAAGCTTTGAAATTTTTGATTAATTGAGTTAATTAGATGTTATTGAACAATATTATAATATTTTTCTGGTTCTTGTGCTAATATCAAGATTCTTTATTCTTATGCATGGATTGCTACTGTTATTTACCTCTCTTTTAGTTAATTATTTGTTAGGTTCTAAGTTTGTAGTTAGAGTAAAGAAGTTTAAGTTACCATAATTTATTGCATATTCTGTGAAATTTCGTTCGTTTTGCCCACATCCTATTCTATCCAAGGCAATTATGGATCCACAGATGTGGAATGTATGCTTCTCTTGTCCTGTTAGCCTCCATTAAACAAAAAAATAGACGGTGTTGAACTGATGAAAAGCATTTTGTCTTTTTTACTATGCTTTTATTCATACAATGGAATAAAATAATCCAATTTGAGTAGGGAAACTGGAAGGAGAAAGAGAGATCACGATAGCATTAAGTATTAACAGACCTGGAATGTATGCTTCTCTTTTTCTGGCAGCGTCACTACAACTTTAAATGCATGTGTTGGGTGTAATCTATGCTTCTATCTATTTGGCTTTAATGCCAAAAGTTTTAGTAACTGTAGAACAGTGCTTATTTGTGCATTTTACTTTACGATTGAGATTGGTATATTGTTTTCTAGCGACTCACAAGAACCCTCTTTGATTTAAGCCTAAATAGACCCCTACTGTTTCTTAACAAGTACTGTCTTTTCCTATCCAGAGAGCTGCCAACACGGGATGGGGTGCCAAAGAGGATAAGCCTTGGGCACAGGACAAATTTGATGACTCCAAAGGAGATGGAAAAGCAAGTCGCTCGAGCCATGTATCACGATCTGCACAGGAAAGAGATCATAGAAGTGGTAACAGAGATTCACAAACTTTTGAAGCTAAGAGAAAGGACCGTGATAGTACATATGTCAGTGAGAGGTCAAGGCCAAGTAGGGATGTACGGGACTCGAGGGAAAACCCGGATAGGAGAAAAGATAATCCCTCTAGAAGATCTGAGTCTGAATTCTCCCATAGGGAAGACAAATATGGCAGGGAACGAGACAGTAGGTCATATCGTGATAGAGATTCTTCTCAGCACCGCCGAAGAAGAGATGATGAATGAACCATAATAATTTGCCTAGGTTCTCCAACATCAGTGGCTGGAAATTGAGGGACTGGAAAAGTTTTTCATTCGTTCTGGGAATGTTTGCTACAAGATAGTACGATCGTCTCTTAACAAAATGCAGAAATGCTCTTATCAAATTGCTAGGCTGATTGTGTGACACTTGATGTACCCTGCTATCATGTAATCAGCTCTGAGCTCAACTAGATCGTTTTGTTCTGTTGAAAGTTGAAACCAGTGTATTTTACTTCCTGTTATTTTTCTCGTCTTTCAGGAAGAATGGAATTGTCAATTGCCAACTTTGTCTAGTAAATGCCATTTCAGACGGATTTTGTTTTTTTATAACGACTGGATGCAGAATAGTTCTTGGCTTGACTCTGTGATTTTCTTTTGCATTCAAAACTTCAGGCTCACCAGATATCTGTTAGCTGGTGTTTTAGTAATTTGTTAAAAGGGAGCTCGATTTCATACCCTTGCTTTTTATGGTTACTTGCAGCTGCAATCCTTCACATCACCAAGCTACCAAGGTTCATTTTTTCATCACCATGAACATTTGATTGTGTCGAAAGTGAGAGTTTCTTAATCTTGCAGCATGACTGAAGTATTTGTATGATAATCTAACACACTAGTCGCAAAATATGGTCACAAATAATCAAATACCATACAACATTGAGCAAAAGTTACGATCTCAGTCACATGTCCAACAATGCGAGAATTGAGTGCTTCTCTAAAGCTGAAATTGGTCCAGTATAGTTAGTACTAGCCCTTGACCCAAATCATAAAATTATCTCTCTTCCGGTGGAAAACCCCTCAACAAGAATAACTCAATTGACATTGAGAAACTTCCATTTATGCATCATCACAACCTGGGAAAAAAAGAATCTGTTTCAGATGAAGTTCTTCATGCACTAGCTTATGGCTCTATTTAGCAAAACTAGCTGGAAAGCTAGTGGTAAATTATCTAGTTATATGCCTCTATTCACAGTACTGCAGTATTCACAGTCATGCCTCTATTCACCAAAGCAGGAGACAAGGGCAAAGAATAGAAGTAACAGATTTTGATTTTTATAGAAGCACAAAACAATAAACCACAGACCAATCATATCTTTCAAGTTAAAGGGATTCTAATTATTGTCGACATAAATAGTCTTCCGCAATGAATGATTTAAAGGACAGCCTTGCTTGAGGACTTGAACGATGAGATTGATTATCGGTCGTCATTGCAAACTGAAATGAGCAAAACACGTAATCTTACAGTCGGTAGCACATACGATTCGGAAGTACAGAACTAATGCAGTTATTTCAGTTTTCATGAGTAATACATATACACGAAAAAGGGTTGATGTTGATAACATCAGTAAATTAGTCCCTCAAGATTTCAACATGGACCACTTCTCCAGCTCAAAACTTTCCTCATTTTGCAGCAGCAGTATTAGAAGAATCATCACACATCATCATTGCAAGCTGGTTGAATAAAGACATATGTAAGTCCGAATCAAGACTACAACCTCTTTGGGTTTTCTCGAAAACTAGATGTCTCAAAAATACGCTATTAATTCGATGTTCGATCAACCAAAATAGTTCAATATGTGCGTAGAATAGGTTGTATACCACAAACCATGTCATGTGAATAAAATTTGACACAAACTATCTCTATCGAGTGTTTCACAAAAAATCGTGTACCACCCCCTTCGAGTTTTATTGAAGACAACAGGTCACGGAAATACGTTTTTAAATCGAGATTCGATGAACCAAAATAGTTCAATATGTGCGTAGAATAGGTTTTATACCACAAACCATGTCATGTGAATAAAATTTGACACAAACTAACTCTATCGAGTGTTTCACAAAAAATCGTGTACTACCCCTTTGAGTTTTATTGAAGACAATAGGTCACGAAATACGTTTTTAAATCAAGGTTCGATGAACCAAAATAGTTCAATATGTGCGTAGAATAAGTTTTATACCACAAACCATGTCATGTGAATAAAATTTGACACAAACTAACCCCATGGGGTGTTTTCACAAAAATCCGTGTACTAACCCCTTTGGGTTTTCTCTAAACCTAGATGTCTCAAAAATATGTTTTTAATTCGAGGATCGATGAACCAAAATAGTTCAATATGTGCGTAGAATAGGTTTTATACCAAAAACCATGTCATGTGAATAAAATTTGACAAAAACTAACTCTATCGAGTGTTTCACAAAAAATCGTGTACTACACCCTTTGAGTTTTATTGAAGACAACGGGTCACGGAAATACGTTTTTAAATCGAGGCTTGATGAACCAAAATAGTTCAATATGCGCGTAGAATAGGTTTTATACCACAAACCATGTCATGTGAATAAAATTTGACACAAACTAACTCTATCAAGTATTTCACAGTTTTATTGAATACAACAGGTCACGGAATTACGTTTTTCAATCGAGGTTCGATGAACCAAAGTAGTTCAATAATTGCGTTGAATATTTTTTATACCACAAACCATGTCATGTGAATAAAATTTGACACAAACTAACTCTATCGAGTGTTTTACAAAAAATCGTGTACTACCCCCCTTTGAGTTTTATTGAAGACAACAGGTCATGGAAATACGTTTTTAAATCGAGATTCGATGAACCAAAATAGTTCAATATGTGCGTAGAATAGGTTTTATACCACAAACCATGTCATGTGAATAAAATTTAACACAAACAAACTCTATCGAGTGTTTCACAAAAAATCATGTACTACCCCCTTTGAGTTTTATTGAAGACAACAGGTCACGGAAATACGTACTTAACCCCGTTGGGTTTTCTCGAAAACTAGTTGTCTCAAAAATACGTTTTTAATTCGAGGTTTGATCAATCAAAATAGTTGAATATGTGCGTAGAATAGGATTTATACCACAAACCATGTCATTTGAATAAAATTTGACACAAACTAACTCTATCGAGTGTTTCACAAAAAATCGTGTACTACCCCTTTTGAGTTTTATTGAAGACAACAGATCATGGAAATACATTTTAAAATCGAGGTTCGATGGACCAAAATAGTTCAATATGTGCGTTGAATAGTTTTTATACCACAAATCATGTCATGTGTGTTGATACAAAAATATGTCCAAGACGTCAAAGACATCCTAAGTTCCCCGGACACTATAGTTCCTCAACTATCTTCTACAAAGATACTTGGAAACTAGGGGGACATATGTTGATACAGAAATATGTCCATGACGTCCTAACCGCTCTATCGGACTACAGTCCTAAACATGACGTCCTAACCGCTCTATCGGACTACAGTCCTAAGCAGGACGTCCTAACCGGACCAACCTATTGGGCCACAGGCCTATCAAGACATTGGGCCATGGGCCTAGAGCATTAATGGCACGATCTGAGCCTGACACTTGGCCCGATCTTGTGAGTCCTCCCTTTCTCAAGGGAAACCTATAAATATGCACATATCCTCACAATGCAAAGTAAGTGAGGTCTTCTTCCTAGACTCTTACCTTCTCAACTATTATACAAAGTAGATCTTCAGTCTCTCTTGAGTAAAGTCTCAGTCCGGTTTGACACTTAGCAAACCGGGTCCTAACCCCCCCCCCTTCCAAGTCACTTGTGCAGGTCCTTACGCATCGCCTCTTACCAGTACGACGGTTCTTACGGGCTCTTACTCTTTGGTTCTTACAAGCAAGGTGGTTCTTACTCAAAGGTGGTCTAGGTACTTAGAGTGAAGGAAAGCAAGGAAAATTCATTAAGTGGTTGGGGGACATTTCCCCTCAACATTTTGACGCCGTCTGTGGGAATCTTTACAAAAAGTTCCGTTCTCTTCAGTAATGGCAAGAACAAGAAGGTCCGTAAGAACTAACACTACTGCGGTTGGGATGCCCTCCCCAAGGCAAAGAGGCAGACCTCCCACTCGGAGGGGAAGAGTGGCAAGAGCCACTTCAAGAAACACAGGGGATTATCCAAGTGATGGTCGCACTGCTAGTCTTTCTTCAGAAGAGGAAAGAGCCGATGATCCTTCAATGAGAACTCTAGCATTCGGAGTTGAAGGACAAGTTCCTCCGTCAGGAACACATGGTCCTCCTCCCGAAAGAAACTTCACTCTTCCAAACGGGCATGTCAATCGCCCAAGTGAGTTAGGGATGAGCGAGAACCAGTTTGGTAAAAAATGGTAAAGGCTCATGAGAAATACTACGGTGATACTTGTCCCGAGGGTCATGAAAAATGGTAAAAACCGTATACTAACCCCTTTGGGTTTCTCGAAAAATAGATGTCTCAAAAATAAGTTTTTAATTCGAGGTTTGATCAACCAAAATAGTTGAATATGTGCGTAGAAAAGGTTTTATACCACAAACCATGTCATGTGAATATAAGTTGACGCAAACTAACTCAATCGAGTGTTTCACAAAAAATCGTGTACCACCCCCTTTGAGTTTCATTGAAGACAACAGGTCACGAAAATACATTTTTAAATCGTAGCTCGATGAACCAAAATAGTTCAATATGGGCGTAGAATAGGTTTTATACCACAAACCATGTCATGTGAATAAAATTTGACACAAACTAACCCCATGGGGTGTTTTTACAAAAAACCGAGTACTAACCCCTTTGGGTTTTCTCGAAAACTAGATGTCTCAAAAATATATTTTTAATTCGAGGTTCGATCAACCAAAATAGTTCAATATGTGCGTAGAATAGGTTTTATACCACAAACCATGTCATGTGAATAAAATTTGACACAAACTAACCGGCCCATGGGGTGTTTTTACAAAAAACCGTGTATTAACCCCTTTGGGTTTCTCGAAAACTAGATGTCTCAAAAATATGTTTTTAAATCGAGGTTCGATCAACCAAAATAGTTCAATATGTGCGTAGAATAGGTTTTATACCACAAACCATGTCATGTGAATAAAATTTGACACAAACTAAACCCATGTAGTGTTTTCACAAAAAACCGTGTACTAACCTCTTTGGGTTTCTCGAAAACTAGATGTCTCAACAATACGCTTTTAATTCGATGTTCGATCAACCAAAATAGTTCAATATGTGCGTAGAATAAGTTTTAAACCACAAACCATGTCATGTGAATAAAATTTGACACAAACTAACCCCATGGGGTGTTTTTACAAAAAACCGTGTACTAACCCCTTTGGATTTTCTCGAAAACTAGATATCTCAAAAATATATTTTTAATTCGAGGTTCGATCAACCAAAATAGTTCAATATGTGCGTAGAATAAGTTTTAAACCACAAACCATGTCATGTGAATAAAATTTGACACAAACTAACCCCATGGAGTGTTTTCACAGAAGAATCGTATACTAACCCCTTTGGGTTTCTCGAAAAATAGTTGTCTTAAAAATACGTTTTTAATTCGAGGTTTGATCAACCAAAATAGTTGAATATGTGCGTAGAAAAGGTTTTATACCACAAACCATGTCATGTGAATATAAGTTGACGCAAACTAACCCCATGCGGTGTTTTTACAAAAAACCGTGTACTAACCCCTTTGGGTTTTCTCGAAAACTAGATGTCTCAAAAATATATTTTTAATTCGAGGTTCGATCAACCAAAATAGTTCAATATGTGCGTAGAATAGGTTTTATACCACAAACCATGTCATGTGAATAAAATTTGACACAAACTAACCCCATGGGGTGTTTTTACAAAAAACCGTGTACTAACCCCTTTGGGTTTCTGGAAAACTAGATGTCTCAAAAATATGTTTTTAATTCGAGGTTCGATCAACCAAAATAGTTCAATATGTGCGTAGAATAGGTTTTATACCACAAACCATGTCATGTGAATAAAATTTGACACAAACTAAACCCATGGAGTGTTTTCACAAAAAACCGTGTACTAACACCTCTTTGGGTTTTCTCGAAAACTAGATGTCTCAACAATACGCTTTTAAATCGAGGTCCGATGAACCAAAATAGTTCAATATGAGCGTAGAATAGGTTTTGCACCACAAACCATGTCATGTGAATAAAATTTGACACAAACTAACTCTATCGAGTGTTTCACAAAAAATCGTGTACTACCCCTTTGAGTTTTATTGAAGACAACAGATCACGGAAATACATTTTTAAATCGAGGTTCGATGAACCAAAATAGTTCAATATGTGCGTTGAATAGTTTTTATATCACAAACCATGTCATGTGAATAAAATTTGACACAAACTAACCCCATGGAGTGTTTTCATAAAAAACCGTGTACTAACCTTTTTGAATTTCTCGAAAACTAGATGTCTCAACAATACGCTTTTAATTCGATGTTCGATCAACCAAAATAGTTCAATATGTGCGTAGAATATGTTGTATTCCACAAACCATGTCATGTGAATAAAATTTGACACAAACTATCTCTATCGAGTGTTTCACAAAAAACCGTGTACCACCCCTTTGAGTTTTATTGAAGACAACAGGTCACGGAAATACGTTTTTAAATCGAGGTTCGATGAACCAAAATAGTTCAATATGTGCGTAGAATAGGTTTTATACAACAAACCATGTCAAGTGAATAAGATTTGACACAAACTATCTCTACCGAGTGTTTCACAAAAAATCGTGTACCACCCCCTTTGAGTTTTATTGAAGACAACAGGTCACGGAAATACGTTTTTAAATCGAGGTTCGATGAACCAAAATAGTTCAATATGGGCGTAGAATAGGTTTTATACCACAAACCATGTCATGTGAATAAAATTTGACACAAACTAACCCCATGGGGTGTTTTTACAAAAAACCGAGTACTAACCCCTTTGGGTTTTCTCGAAAACTAGATGTCTCAAAAATATATTTTTAATTCGAGGTTCGATCAACCAAAATAGTTCAATATGTGTGTAGAATAGGTTTTATACCACAAACCATGTCATGTGAATAAAATTTGACACAAACTAACCGGCCCATGGGGTGTTTTTACAAAAAACCGTGTATTAACCCCTTTGGGTTTCTCGAAATCTAGATGTCTCAAAAATATGTTTTTAAATCGAGGTTCGATCAACCAAAATAGTTCAATATGTGCGTAGAATAGGTTTTATACCACAAACCATGTCATGTGAATAAAATTTGACACAAACTAAACCCATGGAGTGTTTTCACAAAAAACCGTGTACTAACCTCTTTGGGTTTTCTCGAAAACTAGATGTCTCAACAATACGCTTTTAATTCGATGTTCGATCAACCAAAATAGTTTAATATGTGCGTAGAATAAGTTTTAAACCACAAACCATGTCATGTGAATAAAATTTGACAAAAACTAACCCCATGGGTGTTTTTACAAAAAACCGTGTACTAACCCCTCTGGGTTTTCTCGAAAACTAGATGTCTCAAAAATATATTTTTAATTCGAGGTTCGATCAACCAAAATAGTTCAATATGTGCGTAGAATAAGTTTTAAACCACAAACTATGTCATGTGAATAAAATTTGACACAAACTAACCCCATGGAGTGTTTTCACAGAAGAATCGTATACTAACCCCTTTGGGTTTCTCGAAAAATAGTTGTCTTAAAAATACGTTTTTAATTCGAGGTTTGATCAACCAAACTAGTTGAATATGTGCGTAGAAAAGGTTTTATACCACAAACCATGTCATGTGAATATAAGTTGACGCAAACTAACCCCATGGGGTGTTTTTACAAAAAACCGTGTACTAACCCCTTTGGGTTTTCTCGAAAACTAGATGTCTCAAAAATATATTTTTAATTCGAGGTTCGATCAACCAAAATAGTTCAATATGTGCGTAGAATAGGTTTTATACCACAAACCATGTCATGTGAATAAAATTTGACACAAACTAACCCCATGGGGTGTTTTTACAAAAAACCGTGTACTAATCCCTTTGGGATTCTGGAAAACTAGATGTCTCAAAATTATGTTTTTAATTCGAGGTTCGATCAACCAAAATAGTTCAATATGTGCGTAGAATAGGTTTTATACCACAAACCATGTCATGTGAATAAAATTTGACACAAACTAAACCCATGGAGTGTTTTCACAAAAATCCGTGTTAACACCTCTTTGGGTTTTCTCGAAAACTAGATGTCTCAACAATACGCTTTTAAATCGAGGTCCGATGAACCAGAATAGTTCAATATGAGCGTAGAATAGGTTTTGCACCACAAACCATGTCATGTGAATAAAATTTGACACAAACTAACTCTATCGAGTGTTTCACAAAAAATCGTGTACTACCCCCTTTGAGTTTTATTGAAGACAACAGATCAAGGAAATACATTTTTAAATCGAGGTTCGATGAACCAAAATAGTTCAATATGTGCGTTGAATAGTTTTTATATCACAAACCATGTCATGTGAATAAAATTTGACACAAACTAACCACATGGAGTGTTTTCATAAAAAACCGTGTACTAACCTTTTTGAATTTCTCGAAAACTAGATGTCTCAACAATACGCTTTTAATTCGATGTTCGATCAACCAAAATAGTTTAATATGTGCGTAGAATATGTTGTATTCCACAAACCATGTCATGTAAATAAAATTTGACACAAACTATCTCTATCGAGTGTTTCACAAAAAACCGTGTACCACCCCTTTGAGTTTTATTGAAGACAACAGGTCACGGAAATACGTTTTTAAATCGAGGTTCGATGAACCAAAATAGTTCAATCTGTGCGTGGAATAGGTTTTATACAACAAACCATGTCAAGTGAATAATATTTGACACAAACTATCTCTATCGAGTGTTTCACAAAAAATCGTGTACCACCCCCTTTGAGTTTTATTGAAGACTACAGGTCACGGAAATACGTTTTTAAATCGAGGTTCGATGAACCAAAATAGTTCAATATGGGCGTAGAATAGGTTTTATACCACAAACCATGTCATGTGAATAAAATTTGACACAAACTAACCGCATGGGGTGTTTTTACAAAAAAACCGTGTACTAAACCCTTTGGATTTTCTCGAAAACTGGATGTCTCAAAAATATATTTTTAATTCGAGGTTCGATCAACCAAAATAGTTCAATATGGGCGTAGAATAGGTTTTATACCACAACCCATGTCATGTGAATAAAATTTGACACAAACTAACCCCATGGGGTGTTTTTACAAAAAACCGTGTACTAACCCCTTTGGGTTTTCTCGAAAACTAGATGTCTCAAAAATATATTTTTAATTCGAGGTTCGATCAACCAAAATAGTTCAATATGTGCGTAGAATAAGTTTTAAACCACAAACCATGTCATGTGAATAAAATTTGACACAAACTAACCCCATGGAGTGTTTTCACAGAAGAACCGTATACTAACCTCTTTGGGTTTCTCGAAAAATAGTTGTCTTAAAAATACGTTTTTAATTCGAGGTTTGATCAACCAAAATAGTTGAATATGTGCGTAGAAAAGGTTTTATACCACAAACCATGTCATGTGAATATAAGTTGACGCAAACTAACTCAATCGAGTGTTTCACAAAAAATCGTGTACCACTCTTTTCAGTTTTATTGAAGACAACAAGTCACGGAAATACTTTTTTAAATCGTGGCACGATGAACCAAAATAGTTCAATATGAGCGTATAGTAGGTTTTATACCACAAACCATGTCATGTGAATAAAATTTGACACAAACTAACCCCATGGGGTGTTTTTACAAAAAACCATGTACTAACCCCTTTGGGTTTTCTCGAAAACTAGATGTCTCAAAAATATATTTTTAATTCGAGGTTCGATCAACCAAAATAGTTCAATATGTGCGTAGAATAAGTTTTATACCAGAAACCATGTCATGTGAATAAAATTTGACACAAACTAACCCCATGGGGTGTTTTTATAAAAAACCGTGCACTAACCCCTTTGGGTTTCTGGAAAACTAGATGTTTCAAAAATATGTTTTTAATTCGAGGTTCGATCAACGAAAATAGTTCAATATGTGCGTAGAATAGGTTTTATACCACAAACCATGTCATGTGAATAAAATTTGACACAAACTAACCCCATGGGGTGTTTTTACAAAAAACTGAGTACTAACCTCTTTGGGTTTCTCGAAAACTAGATGTCTCAAAAATATGTTTTTAAATCGAGGTTCGATCAACCAAAATAGTTCAATATGTGCGTAGAATAGGTTTTATACCACAAACCATGTCATGTGAATAAAATTTGACACAAACTAAACCCATGGAGTGTTTTCACAAAAAACCGTGTACTAACCTCTTTGGGTTTTCTCGAAAACTAGATGTCTCAACAATACACTTTTAATTCGATGTTCGATCAACCAAAATAGTTCAATATGTGCGTAGAATAGGTTGTATACCACAAACCATGTCATGCGAATAAAATTTGACACAAACTATCACTATCGAGTGTTTCACAAAAAATCGTGTACCACCCCTTTGAGTTTTATTGAAGACAACAGGTCACGGAAATACGTTTTTAAATCGAGGTTCGATGAACCAAAAAAGTTCAATATTTGTGTAGAATAGGTTTTATACAACAAACCATGTCAAGTGAATATGATTTGAAACAAACTATCTCTATCGAGTGTTTCACAAAAAATCGTGTACTAACCCCTTTGGATTTTCTCGAAAACTGGATGTCTCAAAAATATATTTTTAATTCGAGGTTCGATCAACCAAAATAGTTCAATATGGGCGTAGAATAGGTTTTATACCACAACCCATATCATGTGAATAAAATTTGACACAAACTAACCCCATGGGGTGTTTTTACAAAAAACCGTGGACTAACCCCTTTGGGTTTTCTCGAAAACTAGATGTCTCAAAAATATATTTTTAATTCGAGGTTCGATCAACCAAAATAGTTCAATATGTGCGTAGAATAAGTTTTAAACCACAAACCATGTCATGTGAATAAAATTTGACACAAACTAACCCCATGGAGTGTTTTCACAGAAGAACCGTATACTAACCCCTTTGGGTTTCTCGAAAAATAGTTGTCTTAAAAATACGTTTTTAATTCGAGGTTTGATCAACCAAAATAGTTGAATATGTGCGTAGAAAAGGTTTTATACCACAAACCATGTCATGTGAATATAAGTTGACGCAAACTAACTCAATCGAGTGTTTCACAAAAAATCGTGTACCACCCCTTTTGAGTTTTATTGAAGACAACAAGTCACGGAAATACTTTTTTAAATCGTGGCACGATGAACCAAAATAGTTCAATATGAGCATATAGTAGGTTTTATACCACAAACCATGTCATGTGAATAAAATTTGACACAAACTAACCCCATGGGGTGTTTTTACAAATAACCATGTACTAACCCCTTTCGGTTTTCTCGAAAACTAGATGTCTCAAAAATATATTTTTAATTCGAGGTTCGATCAACCAAAATAGTTCAATATGTGCGTAGAATAGGTTTTATACCACAAACCATGTCATGTGAATAAAATTTGACACAAACTAACCGGCCCATGGGGTGTTTTTACAAAAAACCGTGTATTAACCCCTTTGGGTTTCTCGAAAACTAGATGTCTCAAAAATATGTTTTTAAATCGAGGTTCGATCAACCAAAATAGTTCAATATGTGCGTAGAATAGGTTTTATACCACAAACCATGTCATGTGAATAAAATGTGACACAAACTAAACCCATGGAGTTTTTTCACAAAAAACCGTGTACTAACCTCTTCGGGTTTTCTCGAAAACTAGATGTCTCAACAATACGCTTTTAATTCGATGTTCGATCAACCAAAATAGTTCAATATGTGCGTAGAATATGTTGTATACCACAAACCATGTCATGTGAATAAAATTTGACACAAACTATCACTATCTAGTGTTTCACAAAAAATCGTGTACCACCCCCTTTGAGTTTTATTGCAGACAACAGGTCACGGAAATACATTTTTAAATCGAGGTTCGATGAACCAAAATAGTTCAATATGAGCGTAGAATAGGTTTTGCACCACAAACCATGTCATGTGAATAAAATTTGACACAAACTAACTCTATCGAGTGTTTCACAAAAAATCGTGTACTACCCCCTTTGAGTTTTATTGAAGACAACAGATCAAGGAAATACATTTTTAAATCGAGGTTCGATGAACCAAAATAGTTCAATATGTGCGTTGAATAGTTTTTATAACGCAAACCATGTCATGTGAATAAAATTTGACACAAACTAACCCCATGGAGTGTTTTCCCAAAAAACCGTATACTAACCTCTTTGGATTTTCTCGAAAACTAGATGTCTCAACAATATGCTTTTAATTCGATGTTCGATCAACCAAAATAGTTCAATATGTGCGTACAATATGTTGTATTCCACAAACCATGTCATGTGAATAAAATTTGACACAAACTAACCCCATGGGGTGTTTCTACAAAAAACCAAGTACTAACCCCTTTGGGTTTTCTCAAAAACTAGATGTCTCAAAAATATATTTTTAATTCGAGGTTCGATCAACCAAAATAGTTCAATATGTGCGTAGAATAGGTTTTATACCACAAACCATGTCATGTGAATAAAATTTGACACAAACTAACCGGCCCATGGGGTGTTTTTACAAAAAACCGTGTACTAACCCCTTTGGGTTTCTCGAAAACTAGATGTCTCAAAAATATGTTTTTAAATCGAGGTTCGATCAACCAAAATAGTTCAATATGTGCGTAGAATAGGTTTTATACCACAAACCATGTCATGTGAATAAAATTTGACACAAACTAAACCCATGGAGTGTTTTCACAAAAAACCGTGTACTAACCTCTTTGGGTTTTCTCGAAAACTAGATGTCTCAACAATACACTTTTAATTCGATGTTCGATCAACCAAAATAGTTCAATATGTGCGTAGAATAGGTTTTATACCACAAACCATGTCATGTGAATAAAATTTGACACAAATTATCACTATCGAGTGTTTCACAAAAAATCGTGTACCACCCCTTTGAGTTTTATTGCAGACAACAGGTCACGGTAATACATTTTTAAATCGAGGTTCGATGAACCAAAATAGTTCAATATGAGCGTAGAATAGGTTTTGCACCACAAACCATGTCATGTGAATAAAATTTGACACAAACTAACTCTATCGAGTGTTTCACAAAAAATCGTGTACTACCCCCTTTGAGTTTTATTGAAGACAACAGATCATGGAAATACATTTTTAAATCGAGGTTCGATGAACCAAAATAGTTCAATATGTGCGTTGAATAGTTTTTATAACGCAAACCATGTCATGTGAATAAAATTTGACACAAACTAACCCCATGGAGTGTTTTCCCAAAAAACCGTATACTAACCTCTTTGGATTTTCTTGAAAACTAGATGTCTCAACAATATGCTTTTAATTCGATGTTCGATCAACCAAAATAGTTCTATATGTGAGTAGAATATGTTGTATTCCACAAACCATGTCATGTGAATAAAATTTGACACAAACTATCTCTATCGAGTGTTTCACAAAAAATCGTGTACCACCCCTTTGAGTTTTATTGAAGACAACAGGTCACGGAAATACGTTTTTAAATCGAGGTTCGATGAACCAAAATAGTTCAATATGTGCGTAGAATAGGTTTTATACAACAAACCATGTCAAGTGAATATGATTTGAAACAAACTATCTCTATCGAGTGTTTCACAAAAAATCGTGTACCACCCCCTTTGAGTTTTATTGAAGATAACAGGTCACGGAAATACTTTTTTAAGTCGTTGCTCGATGAACCAAAATAGTTCAATATGAGCGTATAGTAGGTTTTATACCACAAACCATGTCATGTGAATAAAATTTGACACAAACTAACCCCATGGGGTGTTTTTACAAAAAACCGTGTACTAACCCCTTTGGGTTTTCTCGAAAACTAGATGTCTCAAAAATATATTTTTAATTCGAGGTTCGATCAACCAAAATAGTACAATATGTGCGTAGAATAGGTTTTATACCACAAACCATGTCATGTGAATAAAATTTGACACAAACTAACCCCATGGGGTGTTTTTACAAAAAACCGTGTACTAACCCCTTTGGGTTTCTGGAAAATTAGATGTCTCAAAAATATGTTTTTAATTCGAGGTTCGATCAACCAAAATAGTTCAATATGTGCGTAGAATAGGTTTTATACCACAAACCAAGTCATGTGAATAAAATTTGACACAAACTAAACCCATGGAGTGTTTTCACAAAAAACCGTGTACTAACACCTCTTTGGGTTTTCTCGAAAACTAGATGTCTCAACAATACGCTTTTAAATCGAGGTCCGATGAACCAAAATAGTTCAATATGAGCGTAGAATAGGTTTTTCACCACAAACCATGTCATGTGAATAAAATTTGACACAAACTAACTCTATCGAGTGTTTCACAAAAAATCGTGTACTACCCCCTTTGAGTTTTATTGAAGACAACAGATCACGGAAATACATTTTTAAATCGAGGTTCGATCAACCAAAATAGTTCAATATGTGCGTAGAATAGGTTTTATACCACAAACCATGTCATGTGAATAAAATGTGACACAAACTAAACCCATGGAGTTTTTTCACAAAAAACCGTGTACTAACCTCTTTGGGTTTTCTCGAAAACTAGATGTCTCAACAATACGCTTTTAATTCGATGTTCGATCAACCAAAATAGTTCAATATGTGCGTAGAATAGGTTGTATACCACAAACCATGTCATGTGAATAAAATTTGACACAAACTATCACTATCTAGTGTTTCACAAAAAATCGTGTACCACCCCCTTTGAGTTTTATTGCAGACAACAGGTCACGGAAATACATTTTTAAATCGAGGTTCGATGAACCAAAATAGTTCAATATGAGCGTAGAATAGGTTTTGCACCACAAACCATGTCATGTGAATAAAATTTGACACAAACTAACTCTATCGAGTGTTTCACAAAAAATCGTGTACTACCCCCTTTGAGTTTTATTGAAGACAACGGATCATGGAAATACATTTTAAATCGAGGTTCGATGAACCAAAATAGTTCAATATGTGCGTTGAATAGTTTTTATAACGCAAACCATGTCATGTGAATAAAATTTGACACAAACTAACCCCATGGAGTGTTTTCCCAAAAAACCGTATACTAACCTCTTTGGATTTTCTCGAAAACTAGATGTCTCAACAATATGCTTTTAATTCGATGTTCGATCAACCAAAATAGTTCAATATGTGCGTAGAATATGTTGTATTCCACAAACCATGTCATGTGAATAAAATTTGACACAAACTAACCCCATGGGGTGTTTCTACAAAAAACCAAGTACTAACCCCTTTGGGTTTTCTCGAAAACTAGATGTATCAAAAATATATTTTTAATTCGAGGTTCGATCATCCAAAATAGTTCAATATGTGCGTAGAATAGGTTTTATACCACAAACCATGTCATGTGAATAAAATTTGACACAAACTAACCGG
This sequence comes from Plantago major, assembly GCA_026545765.1. Lineage (NCBI taxonomy): Eukaryota > Viridiplantae > Streptophyta > Magnoliopsida > Lamiales > Plantaginaceae > Plantago > Plantago major. The sequence goes on along the minus strand of CM048844.1, from coordinate 73,415,502 downwards.
CCCATGGGGTGTTTTTACAAAAAACCGTGTACTAACCCCTTTGGGTTTCTCGAAAACTAGATGTCTCAAAAATATGTTTTTAAATCGAGGTTCGATCAACCAAAATAGTTCAATATGTGCGTAGAATAGGTTTTATACCACAAACCATGTCATGTGAATAAAATTTGACACAAACTAAACCCATGGAGTGTTTTCACAAAAAACCGTGTACTAACACCTCTTTGGGTTTTCTCGAAAACTAGATGTCTCAACAATACGCTTTTAAATCGAGGTCCGATGAACCAAAATAGTTCAATATGAGCGTAGAATAGGTTTTTCACCACAAACCATGTCATGTGAATAAAATTTGACACAAACTAACTCTATCGAGTGTTTCACAAAAAATCGTGTACTACCCCCTTTGAGTTTTATTGAAGACAACAGATCACGGAAATACATTTTTAAATCGAGGTTCGATCAACCAAAATAGTTCAATATGTGCGTAGAATAGGTTTTATACCACAAACCATGTCATGTGAATAAAATGTGACACAAACTAAACCCATGGAGTTTTTTCACAAAAAACCGTGTACTAACCTCTTTGGGTTTTCTCGAAAACTAGATGTCTCAACAATACGCTTTTAATTCGATGTTCGATCAACCAAAATAGTTCAATATGTGCGTAGAATAGGTTGTATACCACAAACCATGTCATGTGAATAAAATTTGACACAAACTATCACTATCTAGTGTTTCACAAAAAATCGTGTACCACCCCCTTTGAGTTTTATTGCAGACAACAGGTCACGGAAATACATTTTTAAATCGAGGTTCGATGAACCAAAATAGTTCAATATGAGCGTAGAATAGGTTTTGCACCACAAACCATGTCATGTGAATAAAATTTGACACAAACTAACTCTATCGAGTGTTTCACAAAAAATCGTGTACTACCCCCTTTGAGTTTTATTGAAGACAACAGATCATGGAAATACATTTTTTAATCGAGGTTTGATGAACCAAAATAGTTCAATATGTGCGTTGAATAGTTTTTATAACGCAAACCATGTCATGTGAATAAAATTTGACACAAACTAACCCCATGGAGTGTTTTCCCAAAAAACCGTATACTAACCTCTTTGGATTTTCTCGAAAACTAGATGTCTCAACAATATGCTTTTAATTCGATGTTCGATCGACCAAAATAGTTCAATATGTGCGTAGAATATGTTGTATTCCACAAACCATGTCATGTGAATAAAATTTGACACAAACTATCTCTATCGAGTGTTTCACAAAAAATCGTGTACCACCCCTTTGAGTTTTATTGAAGACAACAGGTCACGGAAATACGTTTTTAAATCGAGGTTCGATGAACCAAAATAGTTCAATATGTGCGTAGAATAGGTTTTATACAACAAACCATGTCAAGTGAATATGATTTGAAACAAACTATCTCTATCGAGTGTTTCACAAAAAATCGTGTACCACCCCCTTTGAGTTTTATTGAAGATAACAGGTCACGGAAATACTTTTTTAAGTCGTAGCTCGATGAACCAAAATAGTTCAATATGAGCGTATAGTAGGTTTTATACCACAAACCATGTCATGTGAATAAAATTTGACACAAACTAACCCCATGGGGTGTTTTTACAAAAAACCGTGTACTAACCCCTTTGGGTTTCTGGAAAATTAGATGTCTCAAAAATATGTTTTTAATTCGAGGTTCAATCAACCAAAATAGTTCAATATGTGCGTAGAATAGGTTTTATACCACAAACCATGTCATGTGAATAAAATTTGACACAAACTAAACCCATGGAGTGTTTTCACAAAAAACCGTGTACTAACACCTATTTGGGTTTTCTCGAAAACTAGATGTCTCAACAATACGCTTTTAAATCGAGGTCCGATGAACCAAAATAGTTCAATATGAGCGTAGAATAGGTTTTGCACCACAAACCATGTCATGTGAATAAAATTTGACACAAACTAACTCTATCGAGTGTTTCACAAAAAATCGTGTACTACTCCCTTTGAGTTTTATTGAAGACAACAGATCACGGAAATACATTTTTAAATCGAGGTTCGATCAACCAAAATAGTTCAATATGTGCGTAGAATAGGTTTTATACCACAAACCATGTCATGTGAATAAAATGTGACACAAACTAAACCCATGGAGTTTTTTCACAAAAAACCGTGTACTAACCTCTTTGGGTTTTCTCGAAAACTAGATGTCTCAACAATACGCTTTTAATTCGATGTTCGATCAACCAAAATAGTTCAATATGTGCGTAGAATAGGTTGTATACCACAAACCATGTCATGTGAATAAAATTTGACACAAACTATCACTATCTAGTGTTTCACAAAAAATCGTGTACCACCCCCTTTGAGTTTTATTGCAGACAACAGGTCACGGAAATACATTTTTAAATCGAGGTTCGATGAACCAAAATAGTTCAATATGAGCGTAGAATAGGTTTTGCACCACAAACCATGTCATGTGAATAAAATTTGACACAAACTAACTCTATCGAGTGTTTCACAAAAAATCGTGTACTACCCCCTTTGAGTTTTATTGAAGACAACAGATCATGGAAATACATTTTTAAATCGAGGTTCGATGAACCAAAATAGTTCAATATGTGCGTTGAATAGTTTTTATAACGCAAACCATGTCATGTGAATAAAATTTGACACAAACTAACCCCATGGAGTGTTTTCCCAAAAAACCGTATACTAACCTCTTTGGATTTTCTCGAAAACTAGATGTCTCAACAATATGCTTTTAATTCGATGTTCGATCAACCAAAATAGTTCAATATGTGCGTAGAATATGTTGTATTCCACAAACCATGTCATGTGAATAAAATTTGACACAAACTAACCCCATGGGGTGTTTCTACAAAAAACCAAGTACTAACCCCTTTGGGTTTTCTCGAAAACTAGATGTATCAAAAATATATTTTTAATTCGAGGTTCGATCAACCAAAATAGTTCAATATGTGCGTAGAATAGGTTTTATACCACAAACCATGTCATGTGAATAAAATTTGACACAAACTAACCGGCCCATGGGGTGTTTTTACAAAAAACCGTGTACTAACCCCTTTGGGTTTCTCGAAAACTAGATGTCTCAAAAATATGTTTTTAAATCGAGGTTCGATCAACCAAAATAGTTCAATATGTGCGTAGAATAGGTTTTATACCACAAACCATGTCATGTGAATAAAATTTGACACAAACTAAACCCATGGAGTGTTTTCACAAAAAACCGTGTACTAACCTCTTTGGGTTTTCTCGAAAACTAGATGTCTCAACAATACACTTTTAATTCGATGTTCGATCAACCAAAATAGTTCAATATGTGCGTAGAATAGGTTGTATACCACAAACCATGTCATGTGAATAAAATTTGACACAAACTATCACTATCGAGTGTTTCACAAAAAATCGTGTACCACCCCTTTGAGTTTTATTGAAGACAACAGGTCACGGAAATACATTTTTAAATCGAGGTTCGATGAACCAAAATAGTTCAATATGAGCGTAGAATAGGTTTTGCACCACAAACCATGTCATGTGAATAAAATTTGACACAAACTAACTCTATCGAGTGTTTCACAAAAAATCGTGTACTACCCCTTTGAGTTTTATTGAAGACAACAGATCATGGAAATACATTTTTAAATCGAGGTTCGATGAACCAAAATAGTTCAATATGTGCGTTGAATAGTTTTTATAATGCAAACCATGTCATGTGAATAAAATTTGACACAAACTAACCCCATGGAGTGTTTTCCCAAAAAACCGTATACTAACCTCTTTGGATTTTCTCGAAAACTAGATGTCTCAACAATATGCTTTTAATTCGATGTTCGATCAACCAAAATAGTTCAATATGTGCGTAGAATATGTTGTATTCCACAAACCATGTCATGTGAATAAAATTTGACACAAACTAACCCCATGGGGTGTTTCTACAAAAAACCAAGTACTAACCCCTTTGGGTTTTCTCGAAAACTAGATGTATCAAAAATATATTTTTAATTCGAGGTTCGATCAACCAAAATAGTTCAATATGTGCGTAGAATAGGTTTTATACCACAAACCATGTCATGTGAATAATTTGACACAAACTAACCGGCCCATGGGGTGTTTTTACAAAAAACCGTGTACTAACCCCTTTGGGTTTCTCGAAAACTAGATGTCTCAAAAATATGTTTTTAAATCGAGGTTCGATCAACCAAAATAGTTCAATATGTGCGTAGAATAGGTTTTATACCACAAACCATGTCATGTGAATAAAATTTGACACAAACTAAACCCATGGAGTGTTTTCACAAAAAACCGTGTACTAACCTCTTTGGGTTTTCTCGAAAACTAGATGTCTCAACAATACACTTTTAATTCGATGTTCGATCAACCAAAATAGTTCAATATGTGCGTAGAATAGGTTGTATACCACAAACCATGTCATGTGAATAAAATTTGACACAAACTATCACTATCGAGTGTTTCACAAAAAATCGTGTACCACCCCTTTGAGTTTTATTGCAGACAACAGGTCACGGAAATACATTTTTAAATCGAGGTTCGATGAACCAAAATAGTTCAATATGAGCGTAGAATAGGTTTTGCACCACAAACCATGTCATGTGAATAAAATTTGACACAAACTAACTCTATCGAGTGTTTCACAAAAAATCGTGTACTACCCCTTTGAGTTTTATTGAAGACAACAGATCATGGAAATACATTTTTAAATCGAGGTTCGATGAACCAAAATAGTTCAATATGTGCGTTGAATAGTTTTTATAATGCAAACCATGTCATGTGAATAAAATTTGACACAAACTAACCCCATGGAGTGTTTTCCCAAAAAACCGTATACTAACCTCTTTGGATTTTCTCGAAAACTAGATGTCTCAACAATATGCTTTTAATTCGATGTTCGATCAACCAAAATAGTTCAATATGTGCGTAGAATATGTTGTATTCCACAAACCATGTCATGTGAATAAAATTTGACACAAACTAACCCCATGGGGTGTTTCTACAAAAAACCAAGTACTAACCCCTTTGGGTTTTCTCGAAAACTAGATGTATCAAAAATATATTTTTAATTCGAGGTTCGATCAACCAAAATAGTTCAATATGTGCGTAGAATAGGTTTTATACCACAAACCATGTCATGTGAATAATTTGACACAAACTAACCGGCCCATGGGGTGTTTTTACAAAAAACCGTGTACTAACCCCTTTGGGTTTCTCGAAAACTAGATGTCTCAAAAATATGTTTTTAAATCGAGGTTCGATCAACCAAAATAGTTCAATATGTGCGTAGAATAGGTTTTATACCACAAACCATGTCATGTGAATAAAATTTGACACAAACTAAACCCATGGAGTGTTTTCACAAAAAACCGTGTACTAACCTCTTTGGGTTTTCTCGAAAACTAGATGTCTCAACAATACACTTTTAATTCGATGTTCGATCAACCAAAATAGTTCACTATGTGCGTAGAATAGGTTGTATACCACAAACCATGTCATGTGAATAAAATTTGACACAAACTATCACTATCGAGTGTTTCACAAAAAATCGTGTACCACCCCTTTGAGTTTTATTGCAGACAACAGGTCACGGAAATACATTTTTAAATCGAGGTTCGATGAACCAAAATAGTTCAATATGAGCGTAGAATAGGTTTTGCACCACAAACCATGTCATGTGAATAAAATTTGACACAAACTAACTCTATCGAGTGTTTCACAAAAAATCGTGTACTACCCCCTTTGAGTTTTATTGAAGACAACAGATCATGGAAATACATTTTTAAATCTAGGTTCGATGAACCAAAATAGTTCAATATGTGCGTTGAATAGTTTTTATAACGCAAACCATGTCATGTGAATAAAATTTGACACAAACTAACCCCATGGAGTGTTTTCCCAAAAAACCGTATACTAACCTCTTTGGATTTTCTCGAAAACTAGATGTCTCAACAATATGCTTTTAATTCGATGTTCGATCGACCAAAATAGTTCAATATGTGCGTAGAATATGTTGTATTCCACAAACCATGTCATGTGAATAAAATTTGACACAAACTATCTCTATCGAGTGTTTCACAAAAAACCGTGTACCACCCCTTTGAGTTTTATTGAAGACAACAGGTCACGGAAATACGTTTTTAAATCGAGGTTCGATGAACCAAAATAGTTCAATATGTGCGTAGAATAGGTTTTATACAACAAACCATGTCAAGTGAATATGATTTGAAACAAACTATCTCTATCGAGTGTTTCACAAAAAATCGTGTACCACCCCCTTTGAGTTTTATTGAAGATAACAGGTCACGGAAATACTTTTTTAAGTCGTAGCTCGATGAACCAAAATAGTTCAATATGAGCGTATAGTAGGTTTTATACCACAAACCATGTCATGTGAATAAAATTTGACACAAACTAACCCCATGGGGTGTTTTTTCAAAAAACCGTGTACTAACCCCTTTGGGTTTTCTCGAAAACTAGATGTCTCAAAAATATATTTTTAATTCGAGGTTCGATCAACCAAAATAGTACAATATGTGCGTAGAATAGGTTTTATACCACAAACCATGTCATGTGAATAAAATTTGACACAAACTAACCCCATGGGGTGTTTTTACAAAAAACCGTGTACTAACCCCTTTGGGTTTCTGGAAAATTAGATGTCTCAAAAATATGTTTTTAATTCGAGGTTCGATCAACCAAAATAGTTCAATATGTGCGTAGAATAGGTTTTATACAACAAACCATGTCAAGTGAATATGATTTGAAACAAACTATCTCTATCGAGTGTTTCACAAAAAATCGTGTACCACCCCCTTTGAGTTTTATTGAAGATAACAGGTCACGGAAATACTTTTTTAAGTCGTAGCTCGATGAACCAAAATAGTTCAATATGAGCGTATAGTAGGTTTTATACCACAAACCATGTCATGTGAATAAAATTTGACACAAACTAACCCCATGGGGTGTTTTTTCAAAAAACCGTGTACTAACCCCTTTGGGTTTTCTCGAAAACTAGATGTCTCAAAAATATATTTTTAATTCGAGGTTCGATCAACCAAAATAGTACAATATGTAATAGAATAGGTTTTATACCACAAACCATGTCATGTGAATAAAATTTGACACAAACTAACCCGTAAGTGTTTTTACAAAAAACCGTGTACTAACCCCTTTGGGTTTCTGGAAAATTAGATGTCTCAAAAATATGTTTTTAATTCGAGGTTCAATCAACCAAAATAGTTCAATATGTGCGTAGAATAGGTTTTATACCACAAACCATGTCATGTGAATAAAATTTGACACAAACTAAACCCATGGAGTGTTTTCACAAAAAACCGTGTACTAACACCTATTTGGGTTTTCTCGAAAACTAGATGTCTCAACAATACGCTTTTAAATCGAGGTCCGATGAACCAAAATAGTTCAATATGAGCGTAGAATAGGTTTTGCACCACAAACCATGTCATGTGAATAAAATTTGACACAAACTAACTCTATCGAGTGTTTCACAAAAAATCGTGTACTACCCCCTTTGAGTTTTATTGAAGACAACAGATCACGGAAATACATTTTTAAATCGAGGTTCGATGAACCAAAATAGTTCAATATGTGCGTAGAATAGGTTTTATACAACAAACCATGTCAAGTGAATATGATTTGAAACAAACTATCTCTATCGAGTGTTTCACAAAAAATCGTGTACCACCCCCTTTGAGTTTTATTGAAGATAACAGGTCACGGAAATACTTTTTTAAGTCGTAGCTCGATGAACCAAAATAGTTCAATATGAGCGTATAGTAGGTTTTATACCACAAACCATGTCATGTGAATAAAATTTGACACAAACTAACCCCATGGGGTGTTTTTACAAAAAACCGTGTACTAACCCCTTTGGGTTTTCTCGAAAACTAGATGTCTCAAAAATATATTTTTAATTCGAGGTTCGATCAACCAAAATAGTACAATATGTCCGTAGAATAGGTTTTATACCACAAACCATGTCATGTGAATAAAATTTGACACAAACTAACCCCATGGGGTGTTTTTACAAAAAACCGTGTACTAACCCCTTTGGGTTTCTGGAAAATTAGATGTCTCAAAAATATGTTTTTAATTCGAGGTTCGATCTACCAAAACAGTTCAATATGTGCGTAGAATAGGTTTTATACCACAAACCATGTCATGTGAATAAAATTTGACACAAACTAAACCCATGGAGTGTTTTCACAAAAAACCGTGTACTAACACCTCTTTGGGTTTTCTCGAAAACTAGATGTCTCAACAATACGCTTTTAAATCGAGGTCCGATGAACCAAAATAGTTCAATATGAGCGTAGAATAGGTTTTTCACCACAAACCATGTCATGTGAATAAAATTTGACACAAACTAACTCTATCGAGTGCTTCACAAAAAATCGTGTACTACCCCCCTTTGAGTTTTATTGAAGACAACAGATCACGGAAATACATTTTTAAATCGAGGTTCGATCAACCAAAATAGTTCAATATGTGCGTAGAATAGGTTTTATACCACAAACCATGTCATGTGAATAAAATGTGACACAAACTAAACCCATGGAGTTTTTTCACAAAAAACCGTGTACTAACCTCTTTGGGTTTTCTCGAAAACTAGATGTCTCAACAATACGCTTTTAATTCGATGTTCGATCAACCAAAATAGTTCAATATGTGCGTAGAATAGGTTGTATACCACAAACCATGTCATGTGAATAAAATTTGACACAAACTATCACTATCTAGTGTTTCACAAAAAATCGTGTACCACCCCCTTTGAGTTTTATTGCAGACAACAGGTCACGGAAATACATTTTTAAATCGAGGTTCGATGAACCAAAATAGTTCAATATGAGCGTAGAATAGGTTTTGCACCACAAACCATGTCATGTGAATAAAATTTGACATAAACTAACTCTATCGAGTGTTTCACAAAAAATCGTGTACTACCCCCTTTGAGTTTTATTGAAGACAACAGATCATGGAAATACATTTTTAAATCGAGGTTCGATGAACCAAAATAGTTCAATATGTGCGTTGAATAGTTTTTATAACGCAAACCATGTCATGTGAATAAAATTTGACACAAACTAACCCCATGGAGTGTTTTCCCAAAAAACCGTATACTAACCCCTTTGGATTTTCTCGAAAACTGGATGTCTCAAAAATATATTTTTAATTTGAGATTCGATCTACCAAAATAGTTCAATATGGGCGTAGAATAGGTTTTATACCACAACCCATGTCATGTGAATAAAATTTGACACAAACTAACCCCATGGGGTGTTTTTACAAAAAACCGTGTACTAACCCCTTTAGGTTTTCTCGAAAACTAGATGTCTCAAAAATATATTTTTAATTCGAGGTTCGATCAACCAAAATAGTTCAATATGTGCGTAGAATAAGTTTTAAACCACAAACCATGTCATGTGAATAAAATTTGACACAAACTAACCCCATGGAGTGTTTTCACAGAAGAACCGTATACTAACCCCTTTGGGTTTCTCGAAAAATAGTTGTCTTAAAAATACGTTTTTAATTCGAGGTTTGATCAACCAAAATAGTTGAATATGTGCGTAGAAAAGGTTTTATACTACAAACCATGTCATGTGAATATAAGTTGACGCAAACTAACTCAATCGAGTGTTTCACAAATAATCGTGTACCACCCCTTTTGAGTTTTATTGAAGACAACAAGTCACGGAAATACTTTTTTAAATCGTGGCACGATGAACCAAAAGAGTTCAATATGAGCGTATAGTAGGTTTTATACCACAAACCATGTCATGTGAATAAAATTTGACACAAACTAACCCCATGGGGTGTTTTTACAAAAAACCATGTACTAACCCCTTTGGGTTTTCTCGAAAACTAGATGTCTCAAAAATATATTTTTAATTCGAGGTTCGATCAACCAAAATAGTTCAATATGTGCGTAGAATAGGTTTTATACCAGAAACCATTTCATGTGAATAAAATTTGACACAAACTTACCCCATGGGGTGTTTTTACAAAAAACCGTGCACTAACCCCTTTGGGTTTCTGGAAAACTAGATGTCTCAAAAATATGTTTTTAATTCGAGGTTCGATCAACCAAAATAGTTCAATATGTGCGTAGAATATGTTGTATTCCACAAACCATGTCATGTGAATAAAATTTGACACAAACTAACCCCATGGGGTGTTTCTACAAAAAACCAAGTACTAACCCCTTTGGGTTTTCTCGAAAACTAGATGTATCAAAAATATATTTTTAATTCGAGGTTCGATCAACCAAAATAGTTCAATATGTGCGTAGAATAGGTTTTATACCACAAACCATGTCATGTGAATAAAATTTGACACAAACTAACCGGCCCATGGGGTGTTTTTACAAAAAACCGTGTACTAACCCCTTTGGGTTTCTCGAAAACTAGATGTCTCAAAAATATGTTTTTAAATCGAGGTTCGATCAACCAAAATAGTTCAATATGTGCGTAGAATAGGTTTTATACCACAAACCATGTCATGTGAATAAAATTTGACACAAACTAAACCCATGGAGTTTTTTCACAAAAAACCGTGTACTAACCTCTTTGGGTTTTCTCGAAAACTAGATGTCTCAACAATACGCTTTTAATTCGATGTTCGATCAACCAAAATAGTTCAATATGTGCGTAGAATAGGTTGTATACCACAAACCATGTCATGTGAATAAAATTTGACACAAACTATCACTATCGAGTGTTTCACAAAAAATCGTGTACCACCCCTTTGAGTTTTATTGCAGACAACAGGTCACGGAAATACATTTTTAAATCGAGGTTCGATGAACCAAAATAGTTCAATATGAGCGTAGAATAGGTTTTGCACCACAAACCATGTCATGTGAATAAAATTTGACATAAACTAACTCTATCGAGTGTTTCACAAAAAATCGTACTACCCCTTTGAGTTTTATTGAAGACAACAGATCATGGAAATACATTTTAAATCGAGGTTCGATGAACCAAAATAGTTCAATATGCGTTGAATAGTTTTTATAACGCAAACCATGTCATGTGAATAAAATTTGACACAAACTAACCCCATGGAGTGTTTCCCAAAAAACTATACTAACCCTTTGGATTTTCTCGAAAACTGGATGTCTCAAAATATATTTTTAATTTGAGATTCGATCTACCAAAATAGTTCAATATGGGCGTAGAATAGGTTTTATACCACAACCCATGTCATGTGAATAAAATTTGACACAAACTAACCCCATGGGGTGTTTTTACAAAAAACCGTGTACTAACCCTTTAGGTTTTCTAAAACTAGATGTCTCAAAATATATTTTTAATTGAGGTTCGATCAACCAAAATAGTTCAATATATGCGTAGAATAAGTTTTAAACCACAAACCATGTCATGTGAATAAAATTTGACACAAACTAACGCCATGGAGTGTTTCACAAAAAATATACTAACCCCTTTGGGTTTCTCGAAAATAGTTGTCTTAAAAATACGTTTTTAATTGAGGTTTGATCAACCAAAATAGTTGAATATGCGTAGAAAAGGTTTTATACTACAAACCATGTCATGTGAATATAAGTTGACAAACTAACTCAATCGGTGTTTCACAAAAATAATGTGTACCACCCCTTTTGAGTTTTATTGAAGACAACAAGTCACGGAAATACTTTTTTAAATCGTGGCACGATGAACCAAAAGAGTTCAATATGAGCGTATAGTAGGTTTTATACCACAAACCATGTCATGTGAATAAAATTTGACACAAACTAACCCCATGGGGTGTTTTTACAAAAAACCATGTACTAACCCCTTTGGGTTTTCTCGAAAACTAGATGTCTCAAAAATATATTTTTAATTCGAGGTTCGATCAACCAAAATAGTTCAATATGTGCGTAGAATAGGTTTTATACCAGAAACCATTTCATGTGAATAAAATTTGACACAAACTTACCCCATGGGGTGTTTTTACAAAAAACCGTGCACTAACCCCTTTGGGTTTCTGGAAAACTAGATGTCTCAAAAATATGTTTTTAATTCGAGGTTCGATCAACCAAAATAGTTCAATATGTGCGTAGAATATGTTGTATTCCACAAACCATGTCATGTGAATAAAATTTGACACAAACTAACCCCATGGGGTGTTTCTACAAAAAACCAAGTACTAACCCCTTTGGGTTTTCTCGAAAACTAGATGTATCAAAAATATATTTTTAATTCGAGGTTCGATCAACCAAAATAGTTCAATATGTGCGTAGAATAGGTTTTATACCACAAACCATGTCATGTGAATAAAATTTGACACAAACTAACCGGCCCATGGGGTGTTTTTACAAAAAACCGTGTACTAACCCCTTTGGGTTTCTCGAAAACTAGATGTCTCAAAAATATGTTTTTAAATCGAGTTCGATCAACCAAAATAGTTCAATATGTGCGTAGAATAGGTTTTATACCACAAACCATGTCATGTGAATAAAATTTGACACAAACTAAACCCATGGAGTGTTTTCACAAAAAACCGTGTACTAACCTCTTTGGGTTTTCTCGAAAACTAGATGTCTCAACAATACACTTTTAATTCGATGTTCGATCAACCAAAATAGTTCAATATGTGCGTAGAATAGGTTGTATACCACAAACCATGTCATGTGAATAAAATTTGACACAAACTATCACTATCGAGTGTTTCACAAAAAATCGTGTACCACCCCTTTGAGTTTTTCGAAAACTAGATGTCTCAAAATATTTTTAAATCGAGTTCGATCACCAAAATAGTTCAATATGAGCGTAGAATAGGTTTTATACCACAAACCATGTCATGTGAATAAAATTTGACACAAACTAACTCTATGGAGTGTTTCACAAAAATCGTGTACTAACCTCTTTGGGTTTTCTGAAAACTAGATGTCTCAAAAATACGCTTTTAATTCGAGGTTCGATCAACCAAAATAGTTCAATATGTGCGTAGAATAGGTTTTATACCACAAACCATGTCATGTGAATAAAATGTGACACTAACTAACCCCATGGATTGTTTTCCAAAAAATGTATACTAACCTCTTTGGGTTTATTGAAAACTAGATGTCTCAAATACATTTTTAATCGAGGTTCGATCAACCAAAATAGTTCAATATGTAGAATAGGTTTTACCACAAACCATGTCATGTGAATAAAATTTGACACAAACTAACCCCTATGGGTGTTTCACAAAAAATGTACTACCCCTTTGGGTTTTATTGAAAACTAGATGTCTCAAAATACATTTTTAAATCGAGTTCGATCAACCAAAATAGTTCAATATGCGTAGAATAGGTTTTTACCACAAACCATGTCATGTGAATAAAATTTGACACAAACTAACCCCATGGGTGTTTCACAAAAACCGTGTACTACCCTTTGGTTTTCTCGAAAACTAGATGTCTCAAAATATATTTTAAATCGAGGTTCGATCAACCAAAATAGTTCAATATGTGCGTAGAATAGGTTTTATACCACAAACCATGTCATGTGAATAAAATTTGAAACAAACTAACCCCGCGGAGTCTTTTCACAAAAAATTGTGTACTAACCCCTTTGGGTTTTCTCGAAAACTAGATGTCTCAAATATGTTTTAATTCGAGGTTCGATCAACCAAAATAGTTCAATATGCGTAGAATAGGTTTTATACCACAAACCATGTCATGTGAATAAAATTTGACACAAACTAACCCATGGAGTGTTTTCACAAAAACCGTGTACTACCCTTTGGGTTTTCGAAACTAGATGTCTCAACAATACTTTTTAAATTAGGTTCGATCAACCAAAATAGTTCAATATGTGTAGAATAGGTTTTATACCACAAACCATGTCATGTGAATAAAATTTGACACAAACTAACTCACTTGAGTGTTTCACAAAAAAATGTACCATCCCTTTGAGTTTTATTGAAAACAGGTCACAAAAATACATTTTTAAATCGAGGTTCGATGAACCAAAATAGTTCAATATGAGCGTAGAATAGGTTTTATACCACAAACCATGTCATGTGAATAAAATTTGACACAAACTAACCTCTATGAGTGTTTCACAAAAATCGTGTACTAACCCTTTGGTTTTATTGAAAACAGATGTCTCAAAATACTCTTTTAAATCTAGGTTCGATGAACCAAAATAGTTGAATATGCGTAGAATAGGTTTTATACCACAAACCATGTCATGTGAATAAAATTTGACACAAACTAACCCCATGGAGTGTTTTTCACAAAAACCGTGTACTAACCTCTTTGGGTTTTTCTCAAAACTAGATGTCTCAACAATACATGCTTTTAATTCGATGTTCGATCACCAAAATAGTTCAATATAATGCGTAGAATAGGTTTTATACCACAAACCATGTCATGTGAATAAAATTTGACACAATCTAACTCTATCGAGTGTTTCACAAAAAATCGTGTACTACCCCCTTTAAGTTTTATTGAAGACAACAGGTCACGGAAATACATTTTTAAATCGAGGTTCGATGAACCAAAATAGTTCAATATGTGCGTAGAATAGGTTTTATACCACAAACCATGTCATGTGAATAAAATTTGAAAAAAACTATCTCTATCGAGTGTTTCACAAAAATCGTGTACTACCCCTTTGAGTTTTATTGAAGATAACATGTCACGGAAATACTTTTTAAATCGAGGTTCGATGAACCAAAATAGTTCAATATGAGCGTAATAGGTTTTATACCACAAACCATGTCATGTGAATAAAATTTCACACAAACTAACCCCATGGAGTGTTTTTCAAAAAACCGTACTACCCCTTTGGGTTTTCTCGAAAACTAGATGTCTCAAAATATATTTTTAATTCGAGGTTCGATCAACCAAAATAGTTCAATATGCGTAGAATAGGTTTTATACCACAAACCATGTCATGTGAATAAAATTTGACACAAACTAACCCCATGGGGTGTTTTCAAAAAACCGTGTACTAACCCCTTTGGGTTTTCTGAAAATTAGATGTCTCAAAATATGTTTTAATCGAGGTTCGATCAACCAAAATAGTTCAATATGTGCGTAGAATAGGTTTTATACCACAAACCATGTCATGTGAATAAAATTTGACACAACCCCATGGAGTGTTTTCACAAAAATCGTGTACTAACCCCTTTGGGTTTTCAAAAACTAGATGTCACGAAATACTTTTTAATCGAGGTTCGATCAACCAAAATAGTTGAATATGTGCGTAGAATAGGTTTTATACCACAAACCATGTCATGTGAATAAAATTTGAC
The DNA here is from genome assembly GCA_026545765.1 of Plantago major. NCBI lineage: Eukaryota > Viridiplantae > Streptophyta > Magnoliopsida > Lamiales > Plantaginaceae > Plantago > Plantago major. The sequence goes on along the minus strand of CM048844.1, from coordinate 73,400,190 downwards.
ACAAACTAACTCTATCGAGTGTTTCACAAAAAATCGTGTACTACCACTTTGAGTTTTATTGAAGACTAGATGTCTCAAAAATACTTTTTTAAATCGAGGTTCGATGAACCAAAATAGTTCAATATGTGTAGAATAGGTTTTATACCACAAACCATGTCATGTGAATAAAATTTGACACAAACTAACCCATGGGTGTTTTCAAAAAAACCGTGTACTAACCCTTTGGGTTTTCTCGAAAACTAGATGTCTCAAAATATGTTTTAATTCGAGGTTCGATCAACCAAAATAGTTCAATATGTGCGTAGAATAGGTTTTATACCACAAACCATGTCATGTGAATAAAATTTGACAAACTAACCCCATGGAGTGTTTCACAAAAATCGTACTACCCCTTTGGGTTTTGAAAAACTAGATGTCTCAAAATATGCTTTTAAATCGAGGTTCGATGAACCAAAATAGTTCAATATGTGCGTAGAATAAGTTTTATACCACAAACCATGTCATGTGAATAAAATTTGACACAAACTAACCCCATGGGGTGTTTTCACAAAAATCCGTGTACTAACCCCTTTGGGTTTTCTCTAAACCTAGATGTCTCAAAAATATATTTTTAATCGAGGTTCGATGAACCAAAATAGTTCAATATGTGCGTAGAATAGGTTTTATACCACAAACCATGTCATGTGAATAAAATTTGACACAAACTAACCCCATGGAGTGTTTCACAAAAATGTGTACTAACCCCTTTGGTTTTCTCGAAACTAGATGTCTCAAAAATATGCTTTTAAATCGAGGTTCGATCAACCAAAATAGTTCAATATGTGTAGAATAGGTTGTATACCACAAACCATGTCATGTGAATAAAATTTGACACAAACTAACCCAATGGAGTGTTTTCACAAAAACCGTGTACTAACCCCTTTGGGTTTTCTCGAAAACTAGATGTCTCAAAAATACTCTTTTAATTCGAGGTTCGATCAACCAAAATAGTTGAATATGTGCGTAGAATAGGTTTTATACCACAAACCATGTCATGTGAATATAATTTGACACAAACTAACTCTATCGAGTGTTTCTCAAAAAATCGTGTACTACCCCCTTTGAGTTTTATTGAAGACAACAGGTCACGGAAATCCATTTTTAAATCGAGGTTCGATGAACCAAAATACTTCAATATGTGCGTAGAATAGGTTTTATACCACAAACCATGTCATGTGAATAAAATTTGACACAATCTAACTCTATCGAGTGTTTCACAAAAAATCGTGTACTACCCCTTTGAGTTTTATTGAAGACAACAAGTCACGGAAATACGTTTTTAAATCGAGGTTCGATGAACCAAAATAATTCAATATGTGCGTAGAATAGGTTTTATACCACAAACCATGTCATGTGAATAAAATTTGCAAAAACTAATCCCATGGAGTGTTTTCACAAAAAACTGTGTACAAACCTCTTTGGGTTTTCACGAAAACTAGATGTCTCAAAAATACGTTTTCAATTCGAGGTTCGAGCAACCAAAATAGTTCAACATGTGCGTAGAATAGGTTTTTTGTACCACAAACCATGTCATGTAAATAAAATTTGACACAAACTAACTCTATCGATTGTTTCACAAAAAATCGTGTACTATCGCCTTTGAGTTTTATTGAAGACAACAGGTCACTGAAATACGTTTTTAAATCCAGGTTCGATGAACCAAAATAGTTCAATATGAGCGTAGAATAGGTTTTATACCACAAACCATGTCATGTGAATAAAATTTGACACAAACTAACTCTATGGAGTGTTTCAAAAAATCGTACTATCCCCTTTGAGTTTTATTGAAGACTAGATGTCACGAAATACGCTTTTAAATCCAGGTTCGATGAACCAAAACAGTTCAATATGAGCGTAGAATAGGTTTTATACCACAAACCATGTCATGTGAATAAAATTTGACACAAACTAACCCCTATGGAGTGTTTCACAAAAATCGTGTACTAACCTCTTTGAGTTTTCGAAAAACAGATGTCTCAAATACGTTTTTAAATAGAGGTTCGATCAACCAAAATAGTTCAATATGTGCGTAGAATAGGTTTTATACCACAAACCATGTCATGTGAATAAAATTTGACACAAACTAACCCCATGGAGTACTATCACAAAAAACAGAGTGCTAACCTCTTTTGGTTTTCTCTAAACCTAGATGTCTCAACAATACGTTTTTAAATCGAGGTTCGATGAACCAAAACAGTTCAATATGTGCGTTGAATAGTTTTTATACCACAAACCATGTCATGTGAATAAAATTTGACACAAACTAACACGGTCGAGTGTTTTCACAAAAAACCGTGTACTTAACCTCTTTGGGTTTTCTCGAAAACTAGATGTCTCAATAATACGTTTTTAAATCGAGGTTCGATTAAACAAAATAGTTAAATATGTGCGTATACCACAAACCATGTCATGTGAATAAAATTTGACACAAACTAACTCTATCGAGTGTTTCACAAAAAATCGTGTATTACCCTTTTGAGTTTTATTGAAGACAACAGGTCACGGAAATACATTTTTAAATCGTGGTTCGATGAACCAAAATAGTTCAATATGGGCGTAGAATAGGTTTTATACCACACACCATGTCATGTGAATAAAATTTGACACAAACTAACCCCATGGGGTGTTTTTACAAAAAACCGTGTACTAACCCCTTTGGGTTTTCTCGAAAACTAGATGTCTCAAAAATATGTTTTTAATTCGAGGTTCGATCAACCAAAATAGTTCAATATGTGCGTAGAATAGGTTTTATACCACAAACCATGTCATGTGAATAAAATTTGACACAAACTAACCCCGCGGAGTCTTTTCACAAAAAACCGTGTACTAACCCCTTTGGGTTTTCTCGAAAACTAGATGTCTCAAAAATATGTTTTTAATTCGAGGTTCAATCAACCAAAATAGTTCAATATGTGCGTAGAATAGGTTTTATACCACAAACCATGTCATGTGAATAAAATTTGACACAAACTAACCCCATGGAGTACTTTCACAAAAAACCGTGTGCTAACCTCTTTGGGTTTTCTCGAAAACTAGATGTCTCAAAAATATGTTTTTAATTCGAGGTTCGATCAACCAAAATAGTTCAATATGTGCGTAGAATAGGTTTTATACCACAAACCATGTCATGTGAATAAAATTTGACACAAACTAACCCCATGGAGTACTTTCACAAAAAACCGTGTGCTAACCTCTTTGGGTTTTCTCGAAAACTGGATGTCTCAACAATACGCTTTTAATTCGATGTTCGATCAACCATAATAGTTCAATATGGGCGTAGAATAGGTTTCATACCAAAAACCATATTATGTGAATAAAATTTGACACAAACTAACTCTATCGAGTGTTTCACAAAAAATCGTGTACTACCCCCTTTGGGTTTTCTCGAAAACTAGATGTCCCAAAAATACGTTTTTAAATCGAGGTTCGATCAACCAAAATAGTTCAATATGTGCGTAGAATAGGTTTCATACCACAAACCATATCATGTGAATAAAATTTGACACAAACTAACTCATGGGGTGTTTTACAAAAAATCGTACTACCCCTTTGGGTTTTATTGAAGACTAGATGTCTCAAAATACATTTTTAAATCGAGGTTCGATGAACCAAAATAGTTCAATATGCGAGAATAGGTTTTATACCACAAACCATGTCATGTGAATAAAATTTGACACAAACTAACCCCATGGGGTGTTTTACAAAAACCGATACTAACCTCTTTGGGTTTTCGAAAACTAGATGTCTCAAAAATATGTTTTAATTCGAGGTTCGATCAACCAAAATAGTTCAATATGTGCGAGAATAGGTTTTATACCACAAACCATGTCATGTGAATAAAATTTGACACAAACTAACTCTATGGAGTGTTTCACAAAAAACCGTGTACTACCTCTTTGGTTTTCTCAAGAAACTAGATGTCTCAACAATATGCTTTTAATTCGAGGTTCAATCAACCAAAATAGTTCAATATGTGCGTAGAATAGGTTTTATACCACAAACCATGTCATGTGAATAAAATTTGACACAAACTAACTCTATGGAGTGTTTCACAAAAACCGTGTACTAACCTCTTTGGGTTTTATCGAAACTAGATGCCTCAACAATACACTTTTAAATCGATGTTCGATCAACCAAAATAGTTCAATATGAGCGTAGAATAGGTTTTATACCACAAACCATGTCATGTGAATAAAAATTTACACAAGCTAACTCTATCGAGTGTTTCACAAAAATCGTGTACCACCCCTTTGAGTTTTATGAAGACAACAGTCAAAATATTTTTAAATCGAGGTTCGATGAACCAAAATAGTTAAATATGTGCGTAGAATAGGTTGTATACCACAAACCATGTCATGTGAATAAAATTTGACACAAACTAACTCTATCGAGTGTTTCACAAAAATCGTGTACTACCCCCTTTGAGTTTTATTGAAGACTAGATGTCTCAAAATATGCTTTTAAATCGAGGTTCGATGAACCAAAATAGTTCAATATGTGCGTTGAATAGTTTTTATAATGCAAACCATGTCATGTGAATAAAATTTGACACAAACTAACCCCATGGAGTGTTTTCCCAAAAAACCGTATACTAACCTCTTTGGATTTTCTCGAAAACTAGATGTCTCAACAATATGCTTTTAATTCGATGTTCGATCAACCAAAATAGTTCAATATGTGCGTAGAATATGTTGTATTCCACAAACCATGTCATGTGAATAAAATTTGACACAAACTATCTCTATCGAGCGTTTCACAAAAAATCGTGTACCACCCCTTTGAGTTTTATTGAAGACAACAGGTCACGGAAATACGTTTTTAAATCGAGGTTCGATGAACCAAAATAGTTCAATATGGGCGTAGAATTGGTTTTATACCACAAACCATGTCATTGAATAAAATTTGACAGAAACTATCTCTATCGAGTGTTTCACAAAAAATCTTGTACCACCCCCTTTGAGTTTTATTGAAGACAACAGGTCATGGAAATACGTTTTTAAATTGAGGTTCGATGAACCAAAATAGTTCAATATGGGCGTAGAATTGGTTTTATACCACAAACCATGTCATTGAATAAAATTTGACACAAACTAACCCCATGGGTTGTTTTTACAAAAAACCGTGTTGTAACTCCTTTGGGTTTTCTCGAAAACTAGATGTCATTCAAATGTATTTTTAATTCGAGGTTCGATCAACCAAAATAGTTCAATATGGGCGTAGAATAGGTTTTATACAACAAACCATGACATGTGAATAAAATTTGACACAAACTAACCCCATAGGGTGTTTTTACAAAAAACCGTGTACTAACAACCCCTTTGGGTTTTCTCGAAAACTAGATGTCTCAAAAATATGTTTTTAATTCGAGGTTCGATCAACCAAAATAGTTCAATATGTGCGTAGAATAGGTTTTATACCACAAACCATGTCATGTGAATAAAATTAGACACAAACTAACCCCGTGGAGTGTTTTCACAAAAAAAACCGTGTACTAACCCATTTGGGTTTCTCGAAAAATAGATGTCTCAAAAATACGTTTTTAATTCGAGGTTTGATCAACCAAAATAGTTGAATATGTGCGTAGAAAAGATTTATACCACAAACCATGTCATGTGAATATAAGTTGACGCAAACTAACTCAATCGAATGTTTCACAAAAAATCGTGTACTACCCACTTTGAGTTTTATTGAAGACAACATGTCACGGAAATACATTTTTAAATCGAGGTTCGATGAACCAAAATAGTTCAATATGGGCGTAGAACAGGTTTCATACCACAAACCATGTCATGCGAATAAAATTTGACACAAACTAACCCCATGGGGTGTTTTTACAAAAAACCGTGTACTAACCCCTTTGGGTTTTCTCGAAAACTAGATGTCTCAAAAATATGTTTTTAATTCGAGGTTCGATCAACCAAAATAGTTCAATATGTGCGTAGAATAGGTTTTATACCACAAACCATGTCATGTGAATAAAATTTGACACAAACTAACCTCATGGAGTGTTTTCACAAAAAACCGTGTACTAACCACTTTGGGTTTTCTCGAAAACTAGATGTCTCAACAATACGCTTTTAATTCGATGTTCGATCAACCAAAATAGTTCAATATGTGTGTAGAATAGGTTGTATACCACAAACCATGTCATGTGAATAAAATTTGACACAAACTATCTCTATCGAGTGTTTCACAAAAAATCGTGTACCACCCCCTTTGGGTTTTCTCGAAAACTAGATGTCTCAAAAATATGTTTTTAATTCGAGGTTCGATCAACCAAAATAGTTCAATATGTGCGTAGAATAGGTTTTATACCACAAACCATGTCATGTGAATAAAATTTGACACAAACTAACCTCATGGAGTGTTTTCACAAAAAACCGTGTACTAACCTCTTTGGGTTTTCTCGAAAACTAGATGTCTCAACAATACGCTTTTAATTCGATGTTCGATCAACCAAAATAGTTCAATATGTGTGTAGAATAGGTTGTATACCACAAACCATGTCATGTGAATAAAATTTGACACAAACTATCTCTATCGAGTGTTTCACAAAAAATCGTGTACCACCTCCTTTGAGTTTTATTGCAGACAACAGGTCACGAAAATACGTTTTTAAATCGAGGTTCGATGAACCAAAATAGTTCTATATGAATGTAGAATAGGTTTTGCACCACAAACCATGTCATGTGAATAAAATTTGAAACAAACTAACTCTATCGACTGTTTCACAAAAAATCGTATACTACCCCCTTTGTGTTTTATTGAAGACAACAGATCATGGAAATACATTTTTAAATCGAGGTTCGATGAACCAAAATAGTTCAATAGGTGCGTTGAATAGTTTTATACCACAAACCATGTCATGTGAATAAAATTTGACACAAACTAACCCCATGGAGTGTTTTCACAAAAAACCGTGTAATAACCTCTTTGGGTTTTCTCGAAAACTAGACGTCTCAACCGTACGCTTTTAATTCGAGGTTCGATCATCCAAAATAGTTGAATATGTGCGTGGAATAGGTTGTATACCACAAACCATGTCATGTGAATAAAATTTGACACAAACTATCTCTATCGAGTGTTTCACAAAAAATCGTGTACCACCCCCCTTGAGTTTTATTGAAGACAACAGGTCACGGAAATACGTTTTTAAATCGAGGTTCGATGAACCAAAATAGTTCAATATGAGCGTACAATAGGTTTTATACCACAAACCATGTCATGTGAATAAAATTTGACACAAACTAACTCTATTGAATATTTCACAAAATATCGTGTACTATCCTCTTTGAGTTTTATTGCAGATAACAGGTCACGGAAATACGTTTTTAAATCGAGGTTCGATGAACCAAAATAGTTCAATATGAGTGTAGAATAGGTTTTATACCACAAACCATGTCACGTGAATAAAATTTGACAAAAACTAACTCTATTGAATATTTCACAAAATATCGTGTACTATCCTCTTTGAGTTTTATTGAAGACAACAGGTCACGGAATTGTGTTTTCAAATCGAGGTTCGGTGAACCAAAACAGTTCAATATGGGTGTAGAATATGTTTTATACCACAAACCATGTCATGTGAATAAAATTTGACACAAACTAACCCCATGGGGTGTTTTTACAAAAAACCGTGTACTAACCCCTTTGGGTTTTCTCGAAAACTAGATGTCTCAACAATATGCTTTTAATTCGATGTTCGATCAACCAAAATAGTTGAATATGTGCGTAGAATAGGTTTTATACCACAAACCAAGTCATGTGAATAAAATTTGACACAAACTAACCCCATGGAGTGTTTTCATAAAAAACCGTGTACTAACCTCTTTGGGTTTTCTCGAAAACTAGATGTTCGAACAATACGCTTTTAATTCGATGTTCGATCAACCAAAATAGTTAAATATGTGCGTAGAATAGGTTTTATACCACAAATCCTGTCATGTGAATAAAATTTGACACAAACTATCTCTATCGAGTGTTTCACAAAAAATCGTGTACTACCACTTTGAGTTTTATTGAAGACAACATGTCACATGTCACGGAAATACATTTTTAAATCGAGGTTCGATGAACCAAAATAGTTCAATATGGGCGTAGAATAGGTTTCATACCACAAACCATGTCATGTGAATAAAATTTGACACAAACTAACCCGGTGGAGTGTTTTCACAAAAAACCGTGTACTTAACCCCTTTGGGTTTTCTCGAAAACTAGATGTCTCAATAATACGTTTTTAATTCGAGGTTCGATCAACCAAAATAGTTGAATATGTGCGTAGAATAGGTTTTATACCACAAATCCTGTCATGTGAATAAAATTTGACACAAACTAACTCTATCGAGTGTTTCACAAAAAATCGTGTACTATCCTCTTTGAGTTTTATTGAAGACAACAGGTCACGGAAATACGTTTTTAAATCGAGGTTCGATGAACCAAAATAGTTCAATATGAGCGTAGAATAGGTTTTATACCACAAACCATGTCATGTGAATAAAATTTGACACAAACTAACTTTATTGAATATTTCACAAAATATCATGTACTACCCCTTTGAGTTTTATTGAAGACAACAGGTCACGGAATTGCATTTTCAAATCGAGGTTCGGTGAACCAAAATAGTTCAATATGTCCGTTGAATAGGTTTTATACCACAAACCATGTCATGTGAATAAAATTTGACACAAACTAACCCCATGGAGTGTTTTCACAAAAAACCGTGTAATAACCTCTTTGGGTTTTCTCGAAAACTAGATGTATCAACAATACGCTTTTAATTCGATTTTCAATCAACCAAAATAGTTCAATATGTGCGTAGAATAGGTTGTATACCACAAACCATGTCATGTGAATAAAATTTGACACAAACTATCTCTATCGAGTGTTTCACAAAAAATCGTGTACCACCCCTTTGAGTTTTCTTGAAGACAACAGGTCACGGAATTGTGTTTTCAAATCGAGGTTCGATGAACCAAAACAGTTCAATATGGGTGTAGAATATGTTTTATACCACAAACCATGTCATGTGAATAAAATTTGACACAAACTAACTCTATCGAGTGTTTCACAAAAAATCGTGTACTATCCTTTTTGAGTTTTATTGAAGACAACAGGTCACGTAAATACGTTTTTAAATGGAGGTTCGATGAACCAAAATAGTTCAATATGGGCGTGGAATAGGTTTTATACCACAAACCATGTCATGTGAATAAAATTTGATACAAACTAACCCCACGGGGTGTTTTTACAAAAAATCGTATACTAACCCCTTTGGGTTTTCTCGAAAACTAGATGTCTCAAAAATATGTTTTTAATTCGAGGTTCGATCAACCAAAATAATTCAATATGTGCGTGGAATAGGTTTTATACCACAAACCATGTCATGTGAATAAAATTTGATACAAACCCCATGGAGTGTTTTCACAAAAAACCGTGTAATAACCTCTTTGGTTTTCTTGAAAACTAGATGTCTCAACAATACGCTTTTAATTCGATGTTCGATCAACCAAAATATTTGAATATGTGCGTAGAATAGGTTTTATACCACAAACCAAGTCATGTGAATAAAATTTGACACAAACTAACCCCATGGAGTGTTTTCATAAAAAACCGTGTACTAACCTCTTTGGGTTTTCTCGAAAACTAGATGCCTCAACAATACACTTTTAATTCGATGTTCGATCAACCAAAATAGTTCAATATGTGCGTAGAATAGGTTGTATACCACAAACCATGTCATGTGAATAAAATTTGACACAAACTAACTCTATCGAGTGTTTCACAAAAAATCGTGTACCACCCCTTTGAGTTTTATTGCAGACAACAGGTCACGGAAATACATTTTTAAATCGAGGTTTGATGAACCAAAATAGTTCAATATGAGCGTAGAATAGGTTTTGCACCACAAACCATGTCATGTGAATAAAATTTGACACAAACTAACTCTATCGAGTGTTTCACAAAAAATCGTGTACTACCCCCTTTGAGTTTTATTGAAGACAACAGATCATGAAAATACATTTTTAAATCGAGGTTCGATGAACCAAAATAGTTCAATATGTGTGTTGAATAGTTTTTATAATGCAAACCATGTCATGTGAATAAAATTTGACACAAACTAACCCCATGGAGTGTTTTCCCAAAAAACCGTATACTAACCTCTTTGGATTTTCTCGAAAACTAGATGTCTCAACAATATGCTTTTAATTCGATGTTCGATCAACCAAAATAGTTCAATATGTGCGTAGAATAGGTTGTATACCACAAACCATGTCATGTGAATACAATTTGACACAAACTATCTCTATCGAGTGTTTCACAAAAAATCGTGTACCACCCCCCTTGAGTTTTATTGAAGACAACAGGTCACGGAAATACGTTTTTAAATCGAGGTTCGATGAACCAAAATAGTTCAATATGAGCGTACAATAGGTTTTATACCACAAACCATGTCATGTGATTAAAATTTGACACAAACTAACTCTATTGAATATTTCACAAAATATCGTGTACTATCCTCTTTGAGTTTTTCTAAGAAACTAGATGTCTCAAAATACGTTTTTAAATCGAGGTTCGATGAACCAAAATAGTTCAATATGAGTGTAGAATAGGTTTTATACCACAAACCATGTCACGTGAATAAAATTTGACAAAAACTAACTCTATTGAATATTTCACAAAATATCGTGTACTATCCTCTTTGAGTTTTATTGAAGACAACAGGTCACGGAATTGTGTTTTCAAATCGAGGTTCGGTGAACCAAAACAGTTCAATATGGGTGTAGAATATGTTTTATACCACAAACCATGTCATGTGAATAAAATTTGACACAAACTAACCCCATGGGGTGTTTTTACAAAAAACCGTGTACTAACCCCTTTGGGTTTTCTCGAAAACTAGATGTCTCAACAATATGCTTTTAATTCGATGTTCGATCAACCAAAATAGTTGAATATGTGCGTAGAATAGGTTTTATACCACAAACCAAGTCATGTGAATAAAATTTGACACAAACTAACCCCATGGAGTGTTTTCATAAAAAACCGTGTACTAACCTCTTTGGGTTTTCTCGAAAACTAGATGTTCGAACAATACGCTTTTAATTCGATGTTCGATCAACCAAAATAGTTAAATATGTGCGTAGAATAGGTTTTATACCACAAATCCTGTCATGTGAATAAAATTTGACACAAACTATCTCTATCGAGTGTTTCACAAAAAATCGTGTACTACCACTTTGAGTTTTATTGAAGACAACATGTCACGGAAATACATTTTTAAATCGAGGTTCGATGAACCAAAATAGTTCAATATGGGCGTAGAATAGGTTTCATACCACAAACCATGTCATGTGAATAAAATTTGACACAAACTAACCCGGTGGAGTGTTTTCACAAAAAACCGTGTACTTAACCCCTTTGGGTTTTCTCGAAAACTAGATGTCTCAATAATACGTTTTTAATTCGAGGTTCGATCAACCAAAATAGTTGAATATGTGCGTAGAATAGGTTTTATACCACAAATCCTGTCATGTGAATAAAATTTGACACAAACTAACTCTATCGAGTGTTTCACAAAAAATCGTGTACTATCCTCTTTGAGTTTTATTGAAGACAACAGGTCACGGAAATACGTTTTTAAATCGAGGTTCGATGAACCAAAATAGTTCAATATGAGCGTAGAATAGGTTTTATACCACAAACCATGTCATGTGAATAAAATTTGACACAAACTAACTTTATTGAATATTTCACAAAATATCATGTACTACCCCTTTGAGTTTTATTGAAGACAACAGGTCACGGAATTGCATTTTCAAATCGAGGTTCGGTGAACCAAAATAGTTCAATATGTCCGTTGAATAGGTTTTATACCACAAACCATGTCATGTGAATAAAATTTGACACAAACTAACCCCATGGAGTGTTTTCACAAAAAACCGTGTAATAACCTCTTTGGGTTTTCTCGAAAACTAGATGTATCAACAATACGCTTTTAATTCGATTTTCAATCAACCAAAATAGTTCAATATGTGCGTAGAATAGGTTGTATACCACAAACCATGTCATGTGAATAAAATTTGACACAAACTATCTCTATCGAGTGTTTCACAAAAAATCGTGTACCACCCCTTTGAGTTTTCTTGAAGACAACAGGTCACGGAATTGTGTTTTCAAATCGAGGTTCGATGAACCAAAACAGTTCAATATGGGTGTAGAATATGTTTTATACCACAAACCATGTCATGTGAATAAAATTTGACACAAACTAACTCTATCGAGTGTTTTCACAAAAAAATGTACTATCCTCTTTGAGTTTTATTGAAGACTAGATGTCAACAATACGCTTTTAAATGGAGGTTCGATGAACCAAAATAGTTCAATATGGGCGTGGAATAGGTTTTATACCACAAACCATGTCATGTGAATAAAATTTGATACAAACTAACTCTATGAGTGTTTCACAAAAAATGTGTACTACCCTTTGGGTTTTATTGAAGACTAGATGTCACGAAATATGTTTTTTAAATCGAGGTTCGATCACCAAAATAGTTCAATATGTGCGTAGAATAAGTTTTATACCACAAACCATGTCATGTGAATAAAATTTGATACAAACTAACCATGGAGTGTTTTCACAAAAACCGTGTACTACCTCTTTGGTTTTCTTGAAAACTAGATGTCTCAACAATACGCTTTTAATTCGATGTTCGATCAACCAAAATATTTGAATATGTGCGTAGAATAGGTTTTATACCACAAACCAAGTCATGTGAATAAAATTTGACACAAACTAACCCCATGGAGTGTTTTCACAAAAATAAATGTACTAACCTCTTTGGGTTTTCTTGAAAACTAGATGTCTCAACAATACACTTTTAATTCGATGTTCGATCAACCAAAATAGTTCAATATGAGCGTAGAATAGGTTTTGCACCACAAACCATGTCATGTGAATAAAATTTGACACAAACTAACTCTATCGAGTGTTTCACAAAAATCGTGTACTACCTCTTTGAGTTTTATTGAAGACAGATGTCACGAAATACATTTTTAAATCGAGGTTCGATGAACCAAAATAGTTCAATATGGGCGTAGAATAGGTTTCATACCACAAACCATGTCATGTGAATAAAATTTGACACAAACTAACTCCATGGAGTGTTTTCACAAAAATCGTGTACTAACCTCTTTGGGTTTCTGAAAACTAGATGTCTCAACAATACGCTTTTAATTCGAGGTTCGACCAACCAAAATAGTTCAACATGTGCGTAGAATAGGTTTTATACCACAAACCATGTCATGTGAATAAAATTTGACACAAACTAACTCGATCGAGTGTTTCACAAAAATCGTGTACTAACCTCTTTGGTTTTTCTGAAAACTAGATGTCTCAATAATACGTTTTTAAATCGAGGTTCGATGAACCAAAATAGTTCAATATATGCGTAGAATAGGTTTTATACAACAAACCATGTCATGTGAATAAAATTTGACACAAACTAACTCTATCGAGTGTTTCACAAAAAATCGTGTACTATCCTCTTTGAGTTTTATTGAAGACAACAGGTCACGGAAATACGTTTTTAAATCGAGGTTCGATGAACCAAAACAGTTCAATATGTGCGTTGAATAGTTTTTATACCACAAACCATGTCATGTGAATAAAATTTGACACAAACTAACTCCACGGAGTCTTTTCACAAAAAACCGGGTACTAACCCCTTCGGATTTTCTCGAAAACTAGATGTCCCTAATATACGTTTTTAATTCATGATTCGATCAACCAAAATAGTTCAATATGTGCGTAGAATAGGTTTTATACCACAAACCATGTCATGTGAATAAAATTTGACACAAACTAACCCCACGGAGTCTTTTCACAAAAAATCGTGTACTAACCCCTTTGGGTTTTCTCAAAAACTAGATATCCCAACAATACGTTTTTAATTCAAGGTTCGATCAACCAAAATAGTTCAATATGTGCGTAGAATAGGTTTTATACCACAAACCATGTCATGTGAATAAAATTTGACACAAACTAACACTATGTGTGTTTTCACAAAAAACGTGTACTAACCTCTTTGGGTTTCTCGAAAACTAGATGTCTCAACAATACGCTTTTAAATTGAGTTCGATCAACCAAAATAGTTCAATATGCGTAGAATAGGTTGTATACCACAAACCATGTCATGTGAATAAAATTTGACACAAACTAACTCTATCGAGTGTTTCACAAAAATCGTGTACTAACCTCTTTGGGTTTTCTCGAAACTAGATGTCTCAACAATACGTTTTTAAATCGAGGTTCGATCACCAAAATAGTTCAATATGTGCGTAGAATAGGTTTTATACCACAAACCATGTCATGTGAATAAAATTTGACACAAACTAACTCTATCAGTGTTTCACAAAAATGTGTACTACCCTTTGAGTTTTATTGAAGACAGATGTCACGGAAATACATTTTTAAATCGAGGTTCGATGAACCAAAATAGTTCAATATATGCGTAGAATAGTTTTATACCACAAACCATGTCATGTGAATAAAATTTGACACAAACTAACCCCATGGTGTTTTCACAAAAACCGTGTACTAACCTCTTTGGTTTTCTCGAAAACTAGATGTCTCAAAAATACGTTTTTAATTGAGGTTCGATCAACCAAAATAGTTCAATATAAGTAGAATAGTTTTATACCACAAACCATGTCATGTGAATAAAATTTGACACAAACTAACTCTATCGAGTGTTTTCACAAAAATCGTGTACTACCTCTTTGGGTTTTATTGAAAACTAGATGTCTCAAAATACGCTTTTAAATTCGAGGTTCGATCAACCAAAATAGTTCAATATGCGTAGAATAGGTTTTATACCACAAACCATGTCATGTGAATAAAATTTGACACAAACTAACTCTATCGAGTGTTTCACAAAAATCGTGTACTACCCCTTTGAGTTTTATTGAAGACAAGGTCTCAAAAATATGTTTTTAAATCGAGGTTCGATGAACCAAAATAGTTCAATATGTGTAGAATAGGTTTTATACCACAAACCATGTCATGTGAATAAAATTTGACACAAACTAACCCATGGAGTGTTTTTACAAAAAATGTGTACTAACCCTTTGGGTTTCTCGAAAACTAGATGTCTCAAAATATGTTTTTAATTGAGGTTCGATCACCAAAATAGTTCAATATGCGTAGAATAGGTTTTATACCACAAACCATGTCATGTGAATAAAATTTGACACAAACTAACCCTATGGAGTGTTTCACAAAAACCGTGTACTACCTCTTTGGGTTTTATTGAAACTAGATGTCTCAAAAATACGTTTTTAAATCGTGGTTCGATGAACCAAAATAGTTTATTATGGGCGTAGAATAGGTTTTATACCACAAACCATGTCATGTGAATAAAATTTAACACAAACTAACCCCATGGAGTACTTTCACAAAAAACCGTGTGCTAACCTCTTTGGGTTTTCTCGAAAACTGGATGTCTCAACAATACGCTTTTAATTCGATGTTCGATCAACCAAAATAGTTCAATATGTGCGTAGAATATGTTGTATACCACAAACCATGTCATGTGAATAAAATTTGACACAAACTAACTCTATCGAGTGTTTCACAAAAAATCGTGTATTACCCCCTTTGAGTTTTATTGAAGACAACAGGTCACGGAAATATGTTTTTAATTCGAGGTTCGATCAACCAAAATAGTTCAATATGTGCGTAGAATAGGTTTTATGCCGCAAACCATGTCATGTGAATAAAATTTGACACAAACTAACCCCATGGAGTGTTTTCACAAAAAACCGTGTACTAACCTCTTTGGGTTTTCTCGAAAACTAGATGTCTCAAAAATATGTTTTTAATTCGATGTTCGATCAACCAAAATAGTTCAATAGGTGCGTTGAATAGTTTTTATACCACAAACAATGTCATGTGAATAAAATTTGACACAAACTAACCCCATGGAGTGTTTTCACAAAAAACCATGTCCTAACCTCTTTCGGTTTTCTCGAAAACTAGACGTCTCAAAAATACGTTTTTATTTCGAGCTTCGATCAACCAAAATTGTTCAACATGTGCGCAGAATAGGTTTTATACCACAAACCATGTCATGTGAATAAAATTTGACACAAGCTAACTCTATCGAGTGTTTCACAAAAAATCGTGTACTACCCCCTTTGAATTTTATTGAAGACAACAGGTCACGGAAATACATTTTTAAATCGAGGTTCGATGAACCAAAATAATTCAATATGTGCGTAGAATAGGTTTTATACCACAAACCATGTCATGTGAATAAAATTTGGTAAAAACTAATCCCATGGAGTGTTTTCACAAAAAACTGTGTACTAACCCCTTTGGGTTTTCACGAAAACTAGATGTCTCAAAAATACGTTTTTAATTCGAGGTTCGAGCAACCAAAATAGTTCAATATGTGCGTTGAATAGGTTTTATACCACAAACCATGTCATGTGAATATAATTTGACACAAACTAATCCCGCGGAGTCTTTTCACAAAAAATCGTGTACTACCCCCTTTGAGATTTATTAAAGGCAATAGGTCACGGAAATACGTTTTCAAATCGAGGTTCGATGAACAAAAATAGTTCAATATGTGCGTAGAGTAGGTTTTATACCACAAACCATGTCATGTGAATAAAATTTGACACAATCTAACTCTATCGAGTGTTTCACAAAAAATCGTGTACTACCCCCTTTGAGTTTTATTGAAGACAACATGTCTCAAATATGTTTTAAATCGAGGTTCGATCAACCAAAATAGTTCAATATTTTATACCACAAACCATGTCATGTGAATAAAATTTGACACAAACTAAAAAAACCTTTGGGTTTTAGATGTCTCGGAAAATATGTTTTTAATTCGAGGTTCGATCAACCAAAATATTTCAATATGTCCGTAGAATAGGTTGTATTCCACAAACCATGTCATGTGAATAAAATTTGACACAAACTAACTCTATCGAGTGTTTCACAAAAAATCGTTTACTATCCTCTTTGAGTTTTATTGAAGACAACAGGTCACGGAAATACGTTTTTAAATGGAGGTTCGATGAACCAAAATATTTCAATATGGGCGTAGAATAGGTTTTATACCACAAACCATGTCATGTGAATAAAATTTGACACAAACTAACCTCACGAGGTGTTTTCACAAAAAATCGTGTACTAACCCCTTTGGGTTTTCTCGAAAACTAGATGTCTCAAAAATATGTTTTTAATTCGAAGTTCGATCAACCAAAATAATTCAATATGTGCGTAGAATATGTTTTATACCACAAACCATGTCATGTGAATAAAATTTGATACAAACTAACCCCATGGAGTGTTTTCACAAAAAACCGTGTAATAACCTCTTTGGGTTTTCTCGAAAACTAGATGACTGAACAATACGCTTTTAATACGATGTTCGATCAACCAAAATAGTTGAATATGTGCGTAGAATAGATTTTATACCACAAACCATGTCATGTGAATAAAATTTGACACAAACTAACCCCATGGAGTTTTTTCATAAAAAAACGTGTACTAACCTCTTTGGGTTTTCTCGAAAACTAGATGTCTGAACAATACGCTTTTAATTCGATGTTCGATCAACCAAAATAGTTCAATATGTGCATAGAATAGGTTATATTCCACAAACCATGTCATGAGAATAAAATTTGACACAAACTATCTCTATCGAGTGTTTCACAAAAAATCGTGTACCACCCCCTCTGAGTTTTATTGAAGACAACAGGTCACGGAAATATGTTTTTAAATCGAGGTTCGATGAACCAAAATAGTTCAATATGAGCGTATAATAGGTTTTATACCACAAACCATGTCATGTGAATAAAATTTGACACAAACAAACTCTATTGAATATTTCACAATATATCGTGTACTACCCGCCTTTGAGTTTTATTGAAGACAACAGGTCACGGAATTGCGTTTTCAAATCGAGGTTCGATGAACCAAAACAGTTACATTTGTGCGTTGAATAGTTTTTATACCACAAACCATGTCATGTGAATAAAATTAGACACAAACTATTCCCATTGAGTGTTTTCACAATAAAATTGTGTACTTGACCCCTTTGGGTTTTCTCGAAAACTAGATGTCTCAAAAATACATTTTTAATTCGAAGTTTGATCAACCAAAATATTTGAATATGTGCGTAGAATAGGTATTATACCACAAACCATTTCATGTGAATAAAATTTGACACAAACTAACTCTATCGAGTGTTTCACAAAAAATCGTGTACTACCTCCTTTGAGTTTTATTGAAGACAACAGATCATGGAAATACGTTTTTAAATCGAGGTTCGATGAACCAAAATAGTTCAATATGAGCGTAGAATAGGTTTTATACCACAAACCATGTCATGTGAATAAAATTTGACACAAACTAACTTTATTGAATATTTCACAAAATATCATGTACTACCCCCCTTTGAGTTTTATTGAAGACAACAGGTCACGAAATTGTGTTTTCAAATCGAGGTTCGATGAACCAAAACAGTTCAATATGTGCCCTGAATAGTTTTTATACCACAAACCATGTCATTGAATAAAATTTGACACAAACTAACCCCATGGAGTGTTTTCACAAAAAACCGTGTAATAACCTCTTTGGGTTTTCTCTAAAACTAGATGTATCAACAATACGCTTTTAATTCGATGTTCGATCAACCAAAATAGTTCAATATGTGTGTATAATAGGTTTTATACCACAAACCATGTCATGTGAATAAAATTTGACACACACTATCTCTATCGAGTGTTTCACAAAAAATCGTGTACCACCCCCTTCGAGTTTTATTGAAGACAACAGTTCACGGAAAAACATTTTTAAATCGAGGTTCGATGAACCAAAATAGTTAAATATGTGCGTAGAATAGGTTGTATACCACAAACCATGTCATGTGAATAAAATTTGACACAAACTAACTCTATCGAGTGTTTCACAAAAAATCGTGTACTACCTCCTTTGAGTTTTATTGAAGACAACAGATCATGGAAATACGTTTTTAAATCGAGGTTCGATGAACCAAAATAGTTCAATATGAGCGTAGAATAGGTTTTATACCACAAACCATGTCATGTGAATAAAATTTGACACAAACTAACTTTATTGAATATTTCACAAAAAACCATGTCCTAACCTCTTTCGGTTTTCTCGAAAACTAGATGTCTCAACAATAGGCTTTTAATTCGATGTTCGATCAACCAAAATAGTTCAATATGTTCGTAGAATAGGTTGTATTCCACAAACCATGTCATGTGAATAAAATTTGACACAAACTATCTCTATCGAGTGTTTCACAAAAAATCGTGTACCACCCCCCTTTGAGTTTTATTGAAGACGACAGATCATGGAAATACATTTTTAAATCGAGGTTCGATGAATCAAAATAGTTCAATATGTGTGTTGAATAGTTTTTATACCACAAACCATGTCATGTGAATAAAATTTGACACAAAATAACCCCATGGAGTGTTTTCACAAAAAACCGTGTAATAACCTCCTTGGGTTTTCTCGAAAACTAGACGTCTCAACAGTACGCTTTTAATTCGAGGTTCGATCAACCAAAATAGTTGAATATGTGCGTAGAATAGCTTGTATACCACAAACCATGTCATGTGAATAAAATTTGACACAAACTATCTCTATCGAGTGTTTCACAAAAAATCGTGTACCACCCCCCTTAAGTTTTATTGAAGACAACAGGTCACGGAAATACGTTTTTAAATCGAGGTTCGATGAACCAAAATAGTTCAATATGAGCGTAGAATAGGTTTTATACCACAAACCATGTCATGTGAATAAAATTTGACACAAATTAACTTTATTGAATATTTCACAAAATATCATGTACTACCCCCTTTGAGTTTTATTGAAGACAACAGGTCACGGAATTGCATTTTTAAATCGAGGTTCGATGAACCAAAACAGTTCAATATGGGCGTAGAATAGGTTTTATACCACAAACAATGTCATGTGAATAAAATTTGACACAAACTAACCCCATGGGGTATTTTATAAAAAACCGTGTACTAACCCCTTTGGGTTTTCTCAAAAATTAGATGTCTCAAAAATATGTTTTTAATTCGAGGTTCGATCAACCAAAATAGTTCAATATGTGCGTAGATTAGGTTTTATCCCACAAACCATGTCATGTGAATAAAATTAGACACAAACTCACCCCATGGAGTGTTTTCACAAAAAAAAACCGTGTACTAACCCCCTTTGGGTTTTTTCGAAAAATAGATGTCTCAAAAATACGTTTTTAATTCGTGGTTTGATCAACCAAAATAGTTGATTACGTGCGTAGAAAAGGTTTTATACCACAAACCATGTCATGTGAATATAATTTGACACAAACTAACTCTATCGAGTGTTTCACAAAAAATCGTGTATTACCCCTTTTGAGTTTTATTGAAGACAACAGGTCACGGAAATATGTTTTTAATTCGAGGTTCGATCAACCAAAATATTTCAATATGTCCGTAGAATAGGTTGTATTCCACAAACCATGTCATGTGAATAAAATTTGACACAAACTAACTCTATCGAGTGTTTCACAAAAAATCGTGTACTATCCTCTTTGAGTTTTATTGAAGACAACAGGTCACGGAAATACGTTTTTAAATGGAGGTTCGATGAACCAAAATATTTCAATATGGGCGTAGAATAGGTTTTATACCACAAACCATGTCATGTGAATAAAATTTGACACAAACTAACCTCACGAGGTGTTTTCACAAAAAATCGTGTACTAACCCCTTTGGGTTTTCTCGAAAACTAGATGTCTCAAAAATATGTTTTTAATTCGAAGTTCGATCAACCAAAATAATTCAATATGTGCGTAGAATATGTTTTATACCACAAACCATGTCATGTGAATAAAATTTGATACAAACTAACCCCATGGAGTGTTTTCACAAAAAACCGTGTAATAACCTCTTTGGGTTTTCTCGAAAACTAGATGACTCAACAATACGCTTTTAATACGATGTTCGATCAACCAAAATAGTTGAATATGTGCGTAGAATAGATTTTATACCACAAACCATGTCATGTGAATAAAATTTGACACAAACTAACCCCATGGAGTTTTTTCATAAAAAAACGTGTACTAACCTCTTTGGGTTTTCTCGAAAACTAGATGTCTGAACAATACGCTTTTAATTCGATGTTCGATCAACCAAAATAGTTCAATATGTGCGTAGAATAGGTTATATTCCACAAACCATGTCATGAGAATAAAATTTGACACAAACTATCTCTATCGAGTGTTTCACAAAAAATCGTGTACCACCCCCTCTGAGTTTTATTGAAGACAACAGGTCACGGAAATACGTTTTTAAATCGAGGTTCGATGAACCAAAATAGTTCAATATGAGCGTATAATAGGTTTTATACCACAAACCATGTCATGTGAATAAAATTTGACACAAACAAACTCTATTGAATATTTCACAATATATCGTGTACTACCGCCTTTGAGTTTTATTGAAGACAACAGGTCACGGAATTGCGTTTTCAAATCGAGGTTCGATGAACCAAAACAGTTACATTTGTGCGTTGAATAGTTTTTATACCACAAACCATGTCATGTGAATAAAATTAGACACAAACTATTCCCATTGAGTGTTTTCACAATAAAATTGTGTACTTGACCCCTTTGGGTTTTCTCGAAAACTAGATGTCTCAAAAATACATTTTTAATTCGAAGTTTGATCAACCAAAATATTTGAATATGTGCGTAGAATAGGTATTATACCACAAACCATTTCATGTGAATAAAATTTGACACAAACTAACTCTATCGAGTGTTTCACAAAAAATCGTGTACTACCTCCTTTGAGTTTTATTGAAGACAACAGATCATGGAAATACGTTTTTAAATCGAGGTTCGATGAACCAAAATAGTTCAATATGAGCGTAGAATAGGTTTTATACCACAAACCATGTCATGTGAATAAAATTTGACACAAACTAACTTTATTGAATATTTCACAAAATATCATGTACTACCCCCCTTTGAGTTTTATTGAAGACAACAGGTCACGAAATTGTGTTTTCAAATCGAGGTTCGATGAACCAAAACAGTTCAATATGTGCCCTGAATAGTTTTTATACCACAAACCATGTCATTGAATAAAATTTGACACAAACTAACCCCATGGAGTGTTTTCACAAAAAACCGTGTAATAACCTCTTTGGGTTTTCTCTAAAACTAGATGTATCAACAATACGCTTTTAATTCGATGTTCGATCAACCAAAATAGTTCAATATGTGTGTATAATAGGTTTTATACCACAAACCATGTCATGTGAATAAAATTTGACACAAACTATCTCTATCGAGTGTTTCACTAAAAATCGTGTACCACCCCTTTGAGTTTTATTGAAGACAACAGTTCACGGAAAAACATTTTTAAATCGAGGTTCGATGAACCAAAATAGTTAAATATGTGCGTAGAATAGGTTGTATACCACAAACCATGTCATGTGAATAAAATTTGACACAAACTAACTCTATCGAGTGTTTCACAAAAAATCGTGTACTACCTCCTTTGAGTTTTATTGAAGACAACAGATCATGGAAATACGTTTTTAAATCGAGGTTCGATGAACCAAAATAGTTCAATATGAGCGTAGAATAGGTTTTATACCACAAACCATGTCATGTGAATAAAATTTGACACAAACTAACTTTATTGAATATTTCACAAAATATCATGTACTACCCCCCTTTGAGTTTTATTGAAGACAACAGGTCACGGAATTATGTTTTCAAATCGAGGTTCGATGAACCAAAATAGTTCAATATGTGCCCTGAATAGTTTTTATACCACAAACCATGTCATTGAATAAAATTTGACACAAACTAACCCCATGGAGTGTTTTCACAAAAAACCGTGTAATAACCTCTTTGGGTTTTCTCTAAAACTAGATGTATCAACAATACGCTTTTAATTCGATATTCGATCAACCAAAATAGTTCAATATGTGTGTATAATAGGTTTTATACCACAAACCATGTCATGTGAATAAAATTTGACACAAACTATCTCTATCGAGTGTTTCACTAAAAATCGTGTACCACCCCCTTTGAGTTTTATTGAAGACAACAGTTCACGGAAAAACATTTTTAAATCGAGGTTCGATGAACCAAAATAGTTAAATATGTGCGTAGAATAGGTTGTATACCACAAACCATGTTATGTGAATAAAATTTAACACAAACTAACTCTATCGAGTGTTTCACAAAAAATCGTGTATTACCCTCTTTGAGTTTTATTGAAGACAACAGGTCACGGAAATACGTTTTTAAATGGAGGTTCGATGAACCAAAATAGTTCAATATGGGCGTAGAATAGGTTTTATACCACAAACCATGTCATGTGAATAAAATTTGACACAAACTAACCCCATGGGGTGTTTTTACAAAATACAGTGTACTAACCCCTTTGGGTTTTCTCGAAAACTAGATGTCTCAAAAATATGTTTTTAATTCGAGGTTCTGTTGAGGGTGAAACTTCCAAACTACTTAGATTTTATTTAAGTTCTCTAGTAGGTGCCAAGGTAAGAAGCTCTTTGCTAGGTGAGAACCAATGCGTAAGAACCAGCGACCAACTACTTGATGAGACACGCACTTGAGGGGGGTTAGTATTCGGTTTGCTAAGTGTCAAACCGGATCTTGAGACTTTACTTGAGAGTCACTGAAGATCGACTCTGTATAGTATTAGATAGTAGGAGGGCAATGTGACTTGTAAGATGACTTACCTGATCTTGTGGGGATGTGTGCCTATTTATAGGCTATCATCGAAATAGGAGGCCTTGCTAGGATTGCGCCAAGTGTAAGGCTAAGATTGAGCCACCAATGCTAATATGAGGCCCATAGCCCAATAATGAAGCTTTAGCCCATGCCATCTTGGGCTTTAGGGGTAGTTTGGTCATTAATGGGAGAGTTCTTGAGGATGTGACTAGTTCTGCCGAGTTCCCAGGTTCGGAGAGATGGGTTCGGACGATTGGTCCAGACCATATTTGGTTGTCAGCTGAGGAAGTTCTCCTGCCTGTCCAACTCTTCCGATTCGGAGCTCCTAGGTTCGGACATCTCACTCTTTGGTGCCCATTTGCTTGGTTGTTTTATGAGATGGTCATGCTGGATCCGAATTGGCATCCGGATCGGAGTCCTTGGGTCGGAGAGGGTACTGACTTAGCACTATACTCCTTTCCCAGTGAGGCTCGGACCAAGGTGGGTCAGACCCAAGGTTCCGGGTCGGGCCTGGTAGGTCTCAGATCCTTTGTTCCTTTCTGTCGAGGTGGATCGGATCATGGTTGGTCTGCCCGGATCGGACCGTTGGCTCGGACCAAAGTGTCTCGGATCCATTGGATGACTTAGGATGCCTTAGGATTCGTTCCTAGGTCCTTTATGACGGATTGGACATATTTCCGTATCAACATATGTCCCCCTAGTTTCCAAGTATCTTAGTAGAAGATAGTTGTGGAACTATTGGCTTAGGAAGCTGTTGAAGAAGGATCCGTTTCTTCAGTCCAATCCGCTTTAACGAGTTGAAAAAAGGTGTAATCCGTAAAGGTGTAATCCGTACTTCGTGTGGCCATTGACTTAGTCTCTCTCCCCCCCCCCCTTTTTTCTTTTTACCAACGCTGTTGCCATCCGAGGGGCAGAGTCCGAAGTGCAACAGGGTGAAAAAGAAAAAAGGGTATTTGTAAGCGAGACCAAGTCCAGGCGCCGAACATCGGTAATGTACTTTTGAGTGAGCTATGGTGGCGGGCCGTAGGTGCGTATCCCGTCCGAACCAACCTCTGTAGTCAAGGGAAGGTCCGAAGGGTAATTGTCCAAGTAAAGGAGGTTCCTTGTGCGGGTGAATTATGTTGGACTGATAAGTCGCGAGACGTCCGATGAGAGTATCATCCGGGGCGCTCGTGCTGTCTGCCACCCGAGATTGGGAGAGTTGTTGTATTCATCTATCCAAGAGGTAGATTTGTTGTACCAATTCGTCATTTCACTTGGTACAATTATACTATGTCGTTGGATGATTTTTGATCTACGATTGAGATTTAAACCCGAAAAATCGCGACGGTTGGAGTTCCCAATATGACCCTCTATAAATAGAGGGGTGGCGTTCTTCATTTCTCACCGTTTAGAGAGAGAATTTTCGCATTCTGAGTATATCCGAAGCGAGCGACGAGAGATCCGAAGCACGAGATTCCATACGAAGCCAAGGCATTTCCATCTAATCATCCGAGATCAAGTAAGTTTACTTGTCGCGTCTTATCATTTGTCTGCATTCTCTTTCATCTTCTAGTTGCTCGGATGCATGCTTATGATGTGTAGTATAGTTGATAGCCGAGGCGTACTCAATATTTTGACTAACACCGAGTAGGCGTAGTACTGACTCCGTACTAACTTCATCCGCTAAAGCCACTGGTTTTGGCCTTAATCTTGACACTTTGAATATACATAAACGGCCTCTCGGACTGCCACCTTAGAGCTTACGAAATTGCTTTCTCCTTTCCTTAGGATGTCCGAGAGTGATAGCCAAAATCGATCCGAGGCTGAGGGATATGACTCTGAAGCAATATCTTTGACCGATAGCTCTGAGGAAATTGAGATCGTAGATGACGACGAAGTATTGGAGGTGGAACAGGCGCCCCATCCGAGCCAGGAAGAGCCCGAGGTAAGTTCCTTACTTCGGTTAGTTGTTCCGGATCCTGATCCTCCGAGGCGTCGGGATTACCTGTGAGTGTCCTATGTGCATGTTATTGTGGCGGCTCAAGAAACAAGTTCGCGAGTTATAGGAACTCATCGTCCGGGCCGTGCTAGACAGGAATCCGAACTTCCAGTAGAGATCCGAACTTTAATTCGCAACCTAGGTTATAACTTTAGGAGTAATCCTAATCGAGTCCCGTTTGTTCCGGATCTGCAGAAGCCGAATATTGAGGAAGTGCATGATACTTCGGAGGCACCTCCTAGCTTAGGTGCATTTGAAGAAGGTGAAGAAGACCGGGTGTAGGTAGTTGTACCTCTCTGAACTGTTGTAGAGCTGGCGTCTTCGTCCGAAGAGGATGAGGTAGAAGAAGGTGCACGGGGCCAAGATTCTGGTTCCGAAGAGGAAGAAAGTGTAGAACCATCCGCTCGTGTGTTCCGTGTGGAATCAGCTGGGCAAGCAGGGCCGAGTCGGCGGATGGCTGAGGAAGAGCGTCCGGAGAGACTGAGGAAGGGTGAGGACGTGTTCCAAGTAAAGTTCCCTCGGTCTAAAGACGAGGTCACTCACCCCGATCCGGAGGGCGAGTTGAATGAGGACGGTACTTTACCTACTTGTGCCTCAACCATCCGAGTCGAGGAAGTGGATGAGCTCCGGAGGAGATATGAGATCCCGGAGTGTGTGGAGATTCTTGTTCCGGACGAGTCTCATGCTTTTTATAATCCGCCACCGGGCTATATGTGTGTTCATGAGATAAGTCTTCATTGCGGGTGGCAGCTACCCGTATCGTCCGAGTTTTTGGAGATTTTAAACAGTACGGGGTTGAGTCCGCACCAAATTATCCCCAACTCCCTCGGAAATCTGATGTGCTTCGGGGTCTTATGTAAATATAAAGGCATCCCGGTCACGTTTGATAATTTTCGTAAATTATTCAACATAAGTGTAAGTAATAGGAACGCATGGTTCTATACGTTCGTATGTCGCCAGGCGTATACATTTTTTGTTGACCCTCTGTCCTCGTTGGGAATCCAATGGTTCAAGAGGTATATGTCCGTCCGTCCGGCTCGGAAGCCCGGGCAATCCGAAGCGGAGAGGCCCCAGTGGCATTTTGAGAGGAAATTCTTCCAAGGCAAGCTGCCAACTGGAAGCCACCGGCCCGGAACGTCCCCCTATGGATGCAAGCGCTCCATTGGAGTCAAGAGCCAGAAAAGTACTTCTTCCGAGGGCTGATATGTCAGCCTCTTCCGTATCTAGCTGGTTTGTCCGAGCCCAGCTTTTGTGATGATATGGAGGACTTGAGTAAGTGTTCCTTCTCTAATCTGGGGTGGTTGCCCGATTCGGTTGTCTGTTTGTCGACTATGTGGTTAGCATTTGTAGATTCTTTTGTATTTTTGCAACTCATTGTGATTCGGATGTGCAGCTTTTTGGTTCGAGTATACGATGTCGAACTTGCGCGAGTTGAAGCGTCAACAAAATGCTGCGCAGCGGAGGGAGATGGCAGAAGGTTCTCGGACCCAAATCATCAAGACTTCCACCGTGCTTCCGATGGAGGAGCCCCGAAATGCTGCTGCGTTCCGAGTGGAAGAGTCCCGGAGGGCTGCTGCGGGCGAGGAAGCCCAGACTATTCCCACTCCGGATAAGGGGAAGGTGGCTGGTGCTAAGGGCTCGAAGAAGCCTCCAAGGTCCGTGTCTCGAGATCCTCCCGCCAGCGGATCGAGCACTGCGGCTGCAAAAAAGCGCCCCTCCGAAGGTCAGAACCCTCCCGCTAAAAAAGGCAAGGGGAAGATGAGCGAGGCGCCCGAGCTGGATTCGGATGCTGAAGTTGCTCGGTTGGCTGCTGCCTCGGAGCTGGAGCGGATCACGGAGTTAACTGCCGCTCAGCGCAAAGAGAGTTTAAATTTTCCGTTGGTTTTACATCTCCTTGTGGTTCGGAGGTATCTAACACTTCCGTTGTTTCGTTTTTGTTTTTAGCTTGCTGCTGCTGTTGAAGCATGCTCTCTGGTAGCTGCTCAGAGAGCCACCTTGGAAGAAGATTTGGCTAAAATGAAAGGCCGAGGCGATTAAACGTCGGTTGAACAGCACTTCGGAGCGCCTAAAGAAGGCCATAGCTGCTAAACAGGAGGCCGAGTCGGAGACTGCCAAGATGAAAAGTGCCATTCGATCTTTGGAGACTGACTTGAAAGTGCACCAAGATAGTCTGGACGAGTTCGTGGGTGTCCCTCGGACTTTCAAAGATATGATGCTGAAAGAGCTTCTGGGGGTCCGTACAAGGGCTGCTCAAGATTTCCTTGATTCGGACTCCTGCAAGTTTTTGTTCGAGTCGAAGTATGACGAGGCCCGTCAAGATGGGTTCGATGCAGCTGTGGACCAGTTCGGAGGAAAAATTTGATGGGATGACTGCAACTTGGAGGCTGAGGGGGTGTCCGCTTTCAAGAATGGAGATGGATCGGACTTTGCTCCGGAGGGTGTCTTGGACGAGGACCTGCTCAAGTGTGAGTTTGTGGAGCTGGTCTGCGAGGAGTCAGAGGGCAAAAAGTATAATCATGGCGGTCCGTATCTCCCACCCTTCGTTCCTCGGGTGCTTATGTCCAGTGTTTTCGTTCCTTTGGAGGATCACTTGGAACCTGGCCGGGTGACTCTGCACAGGCTTTGTGGCTTCGATCCGGACCTAGACTTGATGCAACAATGTCCGGCCTTCTTGAAAGAGGTTGAGGCTCGGCGAGAACGGAGGTTAGCCCAAGCAGCCCAACAACAAAGTCAAGCGCCTCCGGAGAAGGATACGGGGGGTCCCTCTCGGTCTCAGCCTAGTTCGTCCGAGCGGCGAAGGCAGTAAAGACGGGGTATGCCCCGGGTTTTTTGTAGTAGTGTGCCTTCGGGCCTGAAAATAATGTTGTCTTTTTTACTCATCATCTTTTTGTAAAACCATATACCTGTCTTGATGAATGTTGTTGATCCGGGCCCATTGGTGGCTCGGAACTATTCTTGTTGTTGAAATGCTAAATGCTTCTGTTTACATTCTTGCGCGTTTAATTTTGTATTTGCCTAGTAACTCATCAACTTTCGTAAACTCGGATGATGGGTTCGGACCTTTGAGATTCAAACCGCTAGAGCGTTAATTTGCCTGATGCAAATGTTCTTTTGCTGGTCCTGGGGGACGATCAACCATTGTACCCATCCGAATCGGAATCTTTAATAGAAATAAGCCAAATCATGAACGGTTCGGAGCCACGTCTTAGAGTGACAAGGCTGGCGAGAAAGAGTTGTGACGATTCGGACGTTGACTTGGTGTGTCATCCCGAGTCATAAAGACTTGTGAGATAATGAAAAGATGATCATCATTAAGTATAGGGTGACTCTATACGAATCACAGTTGCTTCGGAGGTTGTTACGTCAGCCCCGAGCTTGATACGTCCGAGCGAGTAACTTAGTCAATATGATCGACCGTATGGATGGATTATTGGGTTGGGCCAATGGAAGCCGAAGAGCCAGGCCCATGTTCGGCCCAAGCCCATTTCCGGTGGATATGGGACACGTGTCCGCTTTCGATTGGTCTTCTCTTTCTATATATACCCCTGCTTTGTACGGCTTTTCATTAGGACATTCTCCCTTTTATAGTAAACAAGGGTCCGGAGCTCGAGTCCGGATGGCTGGCGAACATGTTTATACCATCACTCTTGCGCGTGATCTTATCCCATAGGTGTCTCCGATGCTTCGGAAGTTTACCCGGGTTGGTTCACGGTGAGAGTCTTCGGAAGTTAAATTGCTCGGATAGCCAGCCTCGGATCTTCGATCATACAGTCCGTGCCGAGTGAGGCCTGAAATCTTTGCCAATCAATTCCTCTGATCGTCAGGCTAATCTTCTTTCTCCGAGGCTGTGGTCTATATCCATGACTTTAGCCCCGGAGAGGTAGATTAGCTGGATGGTTTGGGGATCTTCAAATAGTTGTCTTTGAACCTCAATGCATCCGAGGCATTCCGCTTTAGGTATGTACCCGGGGGGCGACAAGTCGGCATAATTGGTTTGGTAGAATCCCTTCCAGTATTTCGAGGTCCGGTGTAAGATCTGCCCGAGATGTTGGAAGGCATTCTGTCAATCCTGCTGTGTTCCGAGTCATTCGTCCTCCGGATCAAAGGTAGTGTACTTTAACCTCCACAGATTTTTGGCTTGTTCTTGTAAGTCCGTATCCGAGCAGTCCAGGTTTATTGGTGATTTCGTTCCAGAATTGAAGGCTCTTAAGGAGCTACTTGCAATTCTGGAATGGAGTCCCTGATAGTGCCGGTCTTTGTTGGGAGTCGGATTGTTGAGATCCTCCGGAAATATCTCTTCCGGGAAGTTGTTCGTCTTACTCCTAAAGTTTTTCGTTCGAGCAATCTTGGTTTTGTTATTGGCTACGTTCCAGAATTGAAGGCTCGAGAGAGCATCTTGCGATTCTGGAACGGAGTCCCTGACAATGCCGATTTTGTTGGAACTCGGAACATTTGGAGCCTCCGGAGTGATTTGGACATTCCGACTGTCCGGACTGGTTGCCCTTCAAGTACTTTAAATCGGAGAGATTTGTGTACTATAATCCGGTAAAAGGCGATCCGTATTGTTGGAGTGTTTCTTGCTTGCTTCGGAGCTCTCTTTCGCTCAGAAGTGATGAAGTATCCTTTCTGGAAGTATTGAATGGGCTCAGTTGTCTCGTCCGGCTGTTGTTAGTTTTTAGATCGTCCGAAGGGGGCTTCGAAATCTTTGTCAGTAAGCAATCAAAGTTGGGATGGTGGAATTCCTTCTTCCTTCGGAGCGCCCACAGATAAAGTTAATAGTGCTCGGACGGGGTTTGGTTCGGTAGACCAGGGTTAATGAAGAAGCTTTGCTGTAGAAGTAGAAAAAGAGATAGAATAGGAGCTTGTTTTTGTAAGCTCGATTAGGGCTCTTCGGACCCTGACTTTGTAATTCTGTACTCTTGTTTTAATGAAAGCGTATTTGCCTTTGTCAAGGTCGGACACTGTTTGATTGTGTTAATCCGATTCGGATCAGTGTATGATCTAGTTTCGGATTGAGTAGTTAAGTATCTTCATGGCCTGTCCGAATCATGAGATTCGAAGGACATGATTATTAACAATGTTTATGAAATCACAGTTGTATTGATTTGACGGAAATCGAATTACAACTTGAGGGCTTCGAGGCCTGTTCAAAAAACAAACACAGAAAACAGATCGTCAAGACAAAGGAAGGTGACAGTCGTTGCCACACTCCTCCTCTAGGTGTAAAACTTTTGGAGATTCTTGGCATTCCAAGTTCTCTTCAAGGCCCGCCCTTGCTCATCTTCTAGTTCAAAGCTTCCATTAACTCTTGCCCCAGTAACTTTGTACGGTCCTTCCCACTTGGGCTTAAGTTTCCCCACATGACTTAGTATATCGGCTCTTCTGAGGACTAAGTCTCCAACTTGTACATCCTTGGGGAAGACACGTTTATTGTAGGATCGAGCAGTCATGGCTTGGTACCGAAGGATGTTGGTCAATGCCTTATCGCGCTTGTCTTCAAGGAGCTCAAGGTCATAGATCCTTGCGATCTCATTATCAGCTGGATTGTATTGCTGGATTCTCTGGGTTGCCACCACCGTTTCCGAAGGGATGACCGCCTCGGATCCATAGACCAGGGAGAAAGGTGTTTCTTGTGTGGCAGTCCGGGCTGTCGTTCTATGCGCCCAAAGGACCGCGTCGAGATCATCCGCCCAACTGTCTTGGGAAGTTCTCAACCTTCTCTCCAAAATTTTGACTATGGTCTTGTTGGTGGCTTCCACCTGACCATTGGCTTGGGGGTGGCCAATGGAAGTAAAGCGCTGTTCTATTTTAAAGGACTGAAGCCACTCCTTCAGTCTTGACCCAGAAAATTGTGCTCCATTGTCTGAAACTAGCACTCGTGGGAGTCCTAACCGGCAGATGATGTTCTTCCAGATGAATGTCCGAACCCTGCTTTCTGTGATGGTTGACACTGCTTCAGCTTCGACCCACTTAGTGAAGTATTCCACTGCCACTATCAAAAACTTCTTTTGATGTGTTCCTCGCGGAAAGGGACCAACTATGTCTATGCCCCATTGATCAAATGGGCATGCTATGATTGACGGAATCATAGGGTTGGTCGGGCGGTGTGGTATGTTGGCATAGTATTGGCAGTCTTCACAGGCGCGGGCGATTTTGGCAGTATCTATGTCAATAGTTGGCCAATAGTATCCTTGTCTTATGATCTTTTGCGCCAAAGTTCTTCCTCCTGAATGACTTCCACAACTTCCGGCATGGATTTCTTTCATCACAGTTTTCGCTTCTTGAGGATCTAGGCACCTCATGTGAGTTCCGCTGTAGGATCTTTTGTAGAGATCTTCTTCTAGAATAAAGTATCTGTTAGCTCGACATTGAATCTTCCTGGCCTCTCTAGGATCCTCAGGTAAAGTACCCTCCTTGAGGTAACGGAATATATCAGTCATCCAGTTTCTTTCTGTGCTTAAGAGAAGCATCTGTCCGTTGGGGTTTGCCAGGGAGGATTCCGCGCGGGTCATTAGGATGACACTTCTTGTGTCCAAAGCTTCTAAGGCTGAGGCGTACTTGGAGAGGGCGTCGGCTTTTTCATTCCATTCTCTGTGAAATTGGTCAAGGGTAAATTCTTCAAACTGCTCAGCCTCTTTCTTGAGGAGCTCCAAGTATTTGATCATGTTAGGTCCTTTGGTGATAAAGGACCCGGAGAACTGGGATTGTACGAGTTGCGAGTCTGTGTAGGCCTTGATCCTTTTTACCTGAAGGGCTTTCGCCATTCTTACACCGGTGATAAGTGCTTCATATTCGGCCTCGTTGTTCGTCACCTTAAAATTGAGGGTGATGGCGTACTCTAGCTTGGCTCCTTCAGGACTTTCAAGGAAAATTCCTATTCCTCCCAACCGTCCAGTGGATGATCCGTCCACTTGTAATGTCCAACATTCTTTGTTTCTTTCCTTACCTCCCGAAATGGGAGTGAGTGCTTTCCCAACCTCCTGCTTCTTGTCGGAAGATGCAGTTGTCGAGGTATTGAGTTCTTCGTCCAAAAGAAACATGTGCCTTACTCTCAGTGAATCATCCATAGGTTCGTGATACCTAGTCATAAGTTGGATGCTACCTCTTTGTGTCTCTTCTGCTTCTTTCTCTCCTCTTGATTCTTTGATTTGGGCTATCACCACATGACTAGCCTTTTCCTGGAAGTTTTTGCTCTCTTCTTCTGCTTTCTCTGGATAGTCTACCAGGAAGTCGGCCAGAACTTGTGCTTTCTTGGCAGATGGGGCTTGATACCCAATATCATATTCACTCAACTCAATAGCCCATTTGGACAGGCGTCCTGACTGATCCGGTTTGCCCAAGACATGTTTGAGTGGCTCATTTGTAAGGACCACGATCCGATGCGACTTGAAGTAAGGCTTCAGTCGCCGTGCAGTGTAAACCAATGCGAAGGCGAGCTTCTCAACCTTGACATATCTGGCCTCAGAGCCTGCAAGGGCTTTGCTCAAATAGTAAATTGGTAGATGCTCGTTGTCTTGTATCTGCACCAGTACAGAACTCATTGCTTCATCAGTGGTGGCCAAATAGAGGTAAAGGGTTTCAGCCTCCATGGGTTTAGACAAAAGGGGCGGTGAGAGGAGATACTTCTTCCAGTTTTCCAGGGCCTCTTCACACTCCTTTGTCCACTCGAACTTGTTTCCCTTTCGTAAGATTTTAAAGAAGGGTAGGTTCTTCTCGGCGGATTTTGAAATAAAACGGCTCAATGCCATCACCTTTCCTAGAAGCTTCTGAACTTCATTGATAGTCTCAGGCTGTGGTAGATCTATGATTGCCTTTATTTTCTCTGGATTAGCACTGATGCCTCTTTCTGTGACCATGTATCCAAGGAACTTTCCTCCTTTCACCCCGAAAGTGCACTTCTCAGGGTTTAGCTTCATTCTGTATTTCCGGAGAATAGAGAAACAATTGTTAAGGTGTTCAATGTGTTCCTCTCCAGTCTTGCTTTTCACAAGCATGTCATCCACATAGACTTCCATGGTTTTTCCCAATTCTTCCTTGAACATCTTATTTACCAGACGTTGGTAAGTAGCTCCTGCATTCTTGAGGCCAAAGGGCATGACCTTGAAGCAATAGACCCCTCCGGCCGCAAAGAATGACGTTTTCTTGAGCCATCCTAATTTGGTAGAAGCCTTGGTAGGCATCCATGAAGCTTAGAAGTGCACATCCTGCAGTGGAATCTACCAGCTGATCTATGCGTGGCAATGGATAGGGATCTTTTGGACAAAATTTGTTGAGTCTAGTGAAGTCATTGCACATTCTCCACTTTCCTGGAGCTTTTTCGACGAGGACCACGTTACAGACCCAGTCGGAGTATCTGACTTCTTCAATATGGCCTGCTTTCATCAACTTGTCAACCTCCCCCACTATGATAGCATCCTCAACTGGTCCAAAGTCTTTCCTCTTTTGCCGGATGTGTCTGACCGTCGGATCCATGTTCAGACGGTGAACTGCGATCCTTGGGTCTATCCCCTTGAGATCATCTGTGCTCCAAGCAAAGATGTCGCGATTGTTACGAAGGCAAATGATGAGCTTCAGCTCTACTTCCGTACTCATCTCTGTTCCAATCCGAGTTGTTTTTTCCGAATCTCCTTCGACCAGTTGAACCTCTTTCAAGGCTTCATGGGGCTCTATTCTAGCTGTCTTGGGGAACTTTTCTCTGAGCGACCCAATACCGATCTCTTCCTTCGGTGGCGTTAGAGTAATGGAAGAATAGCTACTAGGGCCCTTAGTGACCGAAAGGACAGGTACTGTGGCCCCTTTGGTTGACATGATGTAGCACTCCCAGGCTTCCCTAACGTTGCCCATTTCTTCCCCCACGCCGTTCGGGGTTGGGAACTTTACCCTGTTGTGTAAGGGAGAAGCAATTGCTCTGAATTGGTTAAGTCCCGGGAGGCCCAAGATCACGTTATAGTCGAAGGTGCTATCTACTACCACAAAGAGGATTGTCTTGGTCACCCTTGTCGGAAAGGTGCCCATAGAGACTTGTAGTGGTATACTTCCAATGGGGCGTACTACAGACCCTCCAAAACCTACCAATGAAGTGTATACTCGTCCGTATTGTATTTGCCCCAAGTGCATTTGCTCCACGGTCCTCTTGGATATGACATTGGAGGAGCTTCCTGTGTCGATTAGTACCTTGTTGACCTTGTAAGTGGCAATCACTAGAGAAACAACCAAAGGGACATCGGGGTCCTTGAGATCTCCTCCGCCAGACGTTGGTGGGGGGATCTCGCTATCGTCAAAGGTAATGGCATTTGTGCCTTTCAGGGCTGGTGGACCATAAGCTCTGTCGTTGTTTCTCAAGTGTTGCGCGGTCCTTTCCCTTGCATTTCTGCTATCTCCCCCTGTTGGTCCTCCTGCAATGGCGTTGATAACTCCACTATAAGGGAGGTTCTCTATTTCTGTATCTTCGCGGTACCCTTGGTATCTTTGGGCATGCCGAGATGGGATTTCCGCTGGAGGTGGTGGTAAAGATCCTGTCGGAGGTTCGGAATCACGCTCCTCTCTTCTCTGCTCATTCTTTCTATGTCTGGAAGGTTCTTCTTCACCTGTTGGTTCTTTCAACTTTCCACTTTTCACTAGTCTTTCGATTTCTGTCTTCAACTGGATGCAATCCTCAGTTGGGTGCCCTTTCTGCTTGTGGAACCTACAGTAGTCTTTAGAAAATTTACTTTTCTTGCTGCTCCTGATAGGTCTAGGCCATTGTATATCTAAGTCCTTCTCAACAATAGAAGCCAAGATGTCGGATCTTGGTCTGTTGAGGCGAGTATACTCGGCGTATCTCCTAGGCGGAGTTCTTTCTCTACGGAATTCTTTCCTGTCCCTGAGATCTCTTTTTTGTTCAAACTTCCCTTAACGAGGAGGAAGTTCTTGGCGTACTTGTTCTTTCCCCTTCTTTATCCCTGCTCTTATCGGGACATTTCGTCGGTATTCTTCTCCATACAAGACTCCTTCGCAGATGTCTTCCAAGTACTTTTCAGTGGTGATTTATTCATTGTAAAGCTTTCTTCTGAGCTCATCATTATAAGTGTTGGCATACAGGTGTCGGACCCGCTCTTTGATGCTATGAGGCTCTACCTGTCGTACTTCAGCGTTGAAGCGGTCAAGGAAGGTTCTAAGGTCCTCATGCTCTTTCTGGATTATGCCTGCCAGGTGCTCAACTGACCTCTTCCTTTTCTTTGCTTTCTCGAACCTTTTCAAGAAAAGGGAGGCGACGTCCGCATAAGATCTGATGGAACCATTAGGTAGTGAGGTCCACCAATCCATTGCTTCTCCAAAGAGTGTGGTGGAAAAGTTGAGAGCTTTCATGTTGTCGTTGAGTCCATTGCTTTCCATCTTACTTTCGTATCTAGTAAGATGCCCTACAGGACAAGTATCCCCATAGTAATGCTCAAGGTTTGGGATAACGCAGTCGGGGCGCTTTCGTTCTCCTCTGATTTCGTCGCACAGGGGGTTGGGAGTCTTAACAGTCACTTTCTCATGTGCTTTGACCATCTTGCTCAAGGTGGCAATTTGTGTTTCCAAGGCCTTCTGTTGGAAGTAGATCTACTCAGCTGTCAGTCTTTCACCAGTTCTGGGGTTGATAGCTACGTCTGGAGGAAGATCACTGATTGGAACTATCGGGATGCTTTCCGCCATTTGATCTCTTGGCACTTGTTGTTGAGCTCCTCGCCGACTGGTTCCCACTTCGTCTACCCGTGGCACTTCTGGACTTCTCCCTCGTTGTCCCTGAGAAGCAGCAGCCCTCCTTATAAGAAGGTTCCTTAGATCTTCCGGCTGAGCTTGTTCCCCCAGTCTTTGTTGGGTGGGACGATGCTCGTTTCTTGATTGCGCGGGTTCAGCTTGTCTTGGGATTGCCACAGGTGGAGTGGGTTGAGGAGGCTGGAGGTTGTTTGATCCGAAACATCCCTGAATAGTGGTGAGTAAGAGGCCAAACTGATTCTCGTCCATCCCGAACTCACTAGGACGAATGATCTGCCCATTTGGAAGGGTGAAGTTTTTCCCGGGAGGAGGGCCATGTGTTCCTGACGGAGGAACTTGTCCTTCGACTCCAATCACCTGGGTCCTTACTGGCGGATTCGTAGCTCTTTCTTCCTCAGAAGAGAGACTAGCAGTACGGCCATCGCTAGGATAATCCGTTGCATCTCTTGGAGGAACTCTTGCTACTCTTCCTCTCCTAGTAGGAGGTCTACCCCTTTGTCGAGGTGCAGGAGTACCAACTGCGGTGGCGGTGGTTCTTGTGGACCTTCTTATTCTTGCCATTACTGAAGAGAACGGGACTTTTTGTAAAGATTCCCACAGACGGCGCCAAAATGTTGAGGGTGAAACTCCCCAACTACTTAGATTTTATTTAAGTTCTCTAGTAGGTGCCAAGGTAAGAAGCTCTTTGCTAGGTGAGAACCAATGCGTAAGAACTAGCGACCAACTACTTCGGTAAGGACTTGCACACTTGAGTGGGGGGGGGGGGGTTAGTATCCGGTTTGCTAAGTGTCAAACCGGATCTTGAGACTTTACTCGAGAGTCACTGAAGATCGACTCTGTGTAGTATTAGATAGTAGGAGGGCAATGTGACTTGTAAGATGACTTACCTGATCTTGTGGGGATGTGTGCCTATTTATAGGCTATCATCAAAATAGGAGGCCTTGCTAGGATTGCGCCAAGTGTAAGGCTACGATTGAGCCACCAATGCTAATATGAGGCCCATAGCCCAATAATGAAGCTTTAGCCCATGCCATCTTGGGCTTTAGGGGTAGTTTGGTCATTATTGGGAGAGTTCTTGAGGATGTGACTAGTTCTGCCGAGTTCCTAGGTTCGGAGAGATGGGTCCGGACGATTGGTCCGGACCATATTTGGTTGTCAGCTGAGGAAGTTCTCCTGCCTGTCCAACTCTTTCGATTCGGAGCTCCTAGGTTCGGACATCTCACTCTTTGGTGCCCATTTGCTTGGTTGTTTTATGAGATGGTCATGCTGGATCCGAGTTGGCATCCGGATCGGATTCCTTGTGTCGGAGAGGGTACTGACTTAGCACTATACTCCTTTCCCAGTGAGGCTCGGACCAAGGTGGGTCGGACCCAAGGTTCCGGGTCGGGCCTGGTAGGTCTCAGATCCTTTGTTCCTTTCTGTCGAGGTGGATCGGATCATGGTTGGTCTGCCCGGATCAGACCGTTGGCTCGGACCAAAGTGTCTCGGATCCATTGGATGACTTAGGATGCCTTAGGATTCGTTCCTAGGTCCTTTATGACGGATTGGACATATTTCCGTATCAACAGGTTCGATCAACCAAAATAGTTCAATATGTCCGTAGAATAGGTTGTATTCCACAAACCATGTCATGTGAATAAAATTTGACACAAAATAACTCTATCGAGTGTTTCACAAAAAATCGTGTACTATCCTCTTTGAGTTTTATTGAAGACAACAGGTCACGGAAATACGTTTTTAAATGGAGGTTCGACGAACCAAAATAGTTCAATATGGGCGTAGAATAGGTTTTATACCACAAACCATGTCATGTGAATAAAATTTCACACAAACTAACCCCTACGTGGTGTTTTTACAAAAAACCGTGTACTAACCCCTTTGGGTTTTCTCAAAAAACTAGATGTCTCAAAAATATGTTTTTAATTCGAGGTTCGATCAACCAAAATAATACAATATGTGCGTAGAATAGGTTTTATACCACAAACCATGTCATGTAAATAAAATTTGATACAAACTAACCCCATGGAGTGTTTTCACAAAAAACCGTGTAATAACCTCTTTGGGCTTTCTCGAAAATTAGATGTCTCAACAATACGCTTTTAATTCGATGTTCGATCAACCAAAATAGTTGAATATGTGCGTAGAATAGGTTTTATACCACAAACCATGCCATGTGAATAAAATTTGACACAAACTAACCCCATGGAGTGTTTTCATAAAAAACCGTGTACTAACCTCTTTGGGTTTTCTCGAAAACTAGATGTCTGAACAATATGCTTTTAATTCGATGTTCGATCAACCAAAATAGTTAAATATGTGTGTAGAATAGGTTTTATTCCACAAACCATGTCATGAGAATAAAATTTGACACATACTATCTCTATCGAGTGTTTCACAAAAAATCGTGTACCACCCACTTTGAGTTTTATTGAAGACAACAGGTCACGGAAATACGTTTTTAAATCGAGGTTCGATGAACCAAAATAGTTCAATATGTGCGTAGAATAGGTTTTATACAACAAACCATGTCATGTGAATAAAATTTGACACAAACTAACTCTATCGAGTGTTTCAGAAAAAATCATGTACTATCCTCTTTGAGTTTTATTGAAGACAACAGGTTACGGATATACATTTTTAAATCGAGGTTCGATGAACCATAACAGTTCAATATTTGCGTTGAATAGCTTTTATACCACAAACCATGTCATGTGAATAAAATTTGACACAAACTAACCCGATGGAGTGTTTTCACAAAAAAACCGTGTACTTAACCACTTTTGATTTTCTCGAAAACTAGATGTCTCAAAAATACGTTTTTAATTCGAGGTTCGATCAAACAAAATAGTTGAATATGTGCGTAGAATAGGTTTTATACCACAAACCATGTCATGTGAATAAAATTTGACACAAACTAACTCTATCGAGTGTTTCACAAAAAATCGTGTACAACCCTCTTTGAGTTTTATTGAAGACAACAGATCATGGAAATATATTTTTAAATCGAGGTTCTATCAACCAAAATAGTTCAACATGTGCGTTGAATAGTTTTTATACCACAAACCATGTCATGTGAATAAAATTTGACACAAACTAACCACATGGAGTGTTTTCACAAAAAATCGTCTAATAACCTCTTTGGGTTTTTCTCGAAAACTAGATGTCTCAACAATACGCTTTTAATTCGATCTTCGATCAACCAAAATAGTTCAATATATGCGTAGAATAAGTTGTATACCACAACCCATGTCATGTGAATAAAATTTGACACAAACTATCTCTATCGAGTGTTTCACAAAAAATCGTGTACCACCCCCTCTGAGTTTTATTGAA
This sequence comes from Plantago major, assembly GCA_026545765.1. Lineage (NCBI taxonomy): Eukaryota > Viridiplantae > Streptophyta > Magnoliopsida > Lamiales > Plantaginaceae > Plantago > Plantago major. Next base: position 73,360,290 of record CM048844.1, on the reverse strand, counting down.
GACAACAGGTCACGGAAATACATTTTTAAATCGAGGTTCGATGAACCAAAATAGTTCAATATGAGCGTATAATAGGTTTTATACCACAAACCATGTCATGTGAATAAAATTTGACACAAACAAACTCTATTGAATATTTCACAAAATATCGTGTACTACCCCCTTTGAGTTTTATTGAAGACAACAGGTCACGGAATTGCGTTTTCAAATCAAGGTTCGATGAACCAAAACAGTTCAATATGTGCGTTGAATAGTTTTTATACCACAAACCATGTCATGTGAATAAAATTTGACATAAACTAACCCCATGGAGTGTTTTCACAAAAAACCGTGTAATAACCTTTTTGGGTTTTCTCGAAAACTAGATGTATCAACAATACGCTTTTAATTCGATGTTCGATCAACCAAAATAGTTCAATATGGGCGTAGAATAGGTTTTATACCACAAACCATGTCATGTGAATAAAATTTGACACAAACTAACCCCATGGGGTGTTTTTACAAAAAACCGTGTACTAACCCCTTTGGGTTTTCTCGAAAACTAGATGTGTCAAAAATATGTTTTTAATTCGAGGTTCGATCAACCAAAATAGTTCAATATGTGCGTAGAATAGGTTTTATACTACAAACCATGTCATGTGAATAAAATTTGACACAAACTAACCCCATGGAGTGTTTTCACAAAAAACCATGTACTAACCTCTTTGGGTTTTCTCGAAAACTAGATGTCTCAACAGTACGCTTTTAATTCGATGTTCGATCAACCAAAATAGTTCAATATGTGCATAGAATAGGATGTATACCACAAACCATGTCATGTGAATAAAATTTGACACAAACTATATCTATCGAGTGTTTCACAAAAAATCGTGTACCACCCTCTTTGAGTTTTATTGCAGACAACAGGTCACGGAAATACGTTTTTAAATCGAGGTTCGATGAGCCAAAATAGTTCTATATGAGCGTAGAATAGGTTTTGCACCACAAACCATGTCATGTGAAAAAAATTTGAAACAAACTAACTCCATCGAGTGTTTCACAAGAAATCGTATACTACCACCTTTGTGTTTTATTGAAGACAACAGATCATGGAAAATATTTTTAAATCGAGGTTCGATGAACCAAAATAGTTCAATAGGTGCGTTGAATAGTTTTTATACCACAAACCATGTCATGTGAATAAAATTTGACACAAACTAACCCCATGGAGTGTTTTCACAAAAAAACCGTGTACTAACCTCTTTGGGTTTTCTCGAAAACTAGATGTCTCAACAATAGGCTTTTAATTCGATGTTCGATCAACCAAAATAGTTCAATAGGTGCGTAGAATAGGTTTTATACCACAAACCATGTCATGTGAATAAAATTTGACACAAACTATCTCTATCGAGTGTTTCACAAAAAATCGTGTACCACCCCCTTTGAGTTTTATTGAAGACAACAGGTCACGGAAATACATTTTTAAATCGAGGTTCGATGAACCAAAATAGTTCAATATATGCGTAGTATAGGTTTTATACAACAAGCCATGTCATGTGAATAAAATTTGACACAAACTAACTCTATCGAGTGTTTCACAAAAAATCGTGTACTATCCTCTTTGAGTTTTATTGAATACAACTGGTCACGGATAAACATTTTTAAATCGAGGTTCGATGAACCAAAACAGTTCAATATGTGCGTTGAATAGTTTTTATTCCATAAACCATGTCATGTGAATAAAATTTGACACAAACTAACCCGATGGAGTGTTTTCACAAAAAACCGTGTACTTAACCCCTTTGGTTTTCTCGAAAACTAGATGTCTCAAAAATACGTTTTTAATTCGAGGTTCGATCAACCAAAATAGTTCAATATGTGCGTAGAATAGGTTTTATACCACAAATCCTGTCATGTGAATAAAATTTGACACAAACTAACTCTATCGAGTGTTTCACAAAAAATCGTGTACTATCCTCTTTGAGTTTTATTGAAGACAACAGGTCACGGAAATACGTTTTTAAATCCAGGTTCGATGAACCAAAATAGTTCAATATGAGCGTAGAATAGGTTTTATACCACAAACCATGCCATGTGAATAAAATTTGACACAAACTAACTTTATTGAATATTTCACAAAATATCATGTACTACCCCCTTTGAGTTTTATTGAAGACAACAGGTCACGGAATTGCGTTTTCAAATCGAGGTTCGATGAACCAAAACAGTTCAATATGTGCGTTGAATAGTTTTTATACCACAAACCATGTCATGTGAATAAAATTTGACACAAACTAACCCCATGGAGTGTTTTCACAAAAAACCGTGTAATAACCTCTTTGGATTTTCTCGAAAACTAGATGTATCAACAATACGCTTTTAATTCAATGTTCGATCAACCACAATAGTTCAATATGTGCGTAGAATAGGTTGTATACCACAAACTATGTCATGTGAATAAAATTTGACACAAACTATCTCTATCGAGTTTTTCACCAAAAATCGTGTACTACCCCGCCACCCCGTTTGAGTTTTATTGAAGACAACAGGTCACGGAAATACGTTTTTAAATCAAGGTACGATGAGCCAAAATAGTTCAATATGTACGTAGAATAGGTTGTATACTGTTGGGGGTAGAACTCCCCAAACACTTAGTGTGTATTTCTTGCTTTCCTTCACTTATCCGTATCAATAAGAGGCAACGGGAGAGATCCTGCACAAGTGACTTGGAGAAGGGGGGGGGGGTTAGGATCCGGTTTGCTAAGTGTCAAACCGGATTTGAGACTTTACTCAAGAGCGACTGAAGATCGACTCTGTGTAGTATAAGATAGTAGGATGGCAATGTGACTTACTTGATCTTGTGGGGATGTGTGCCTATTTATAGGCTATCATCAAAATGGAGGGCTTGCTAGGATTGCGCCATGTGTACGGCCATGATTGAGCCACCAAGGCAAGTATTAGGCCCATGACCCAACAATGAAGCTTAGCCCATGCCAATTTTGGGCTTCAGGGGTAGATTAGTCATTGTTGGAAGAGTTGTAGAGGATTTGACTAGGTCTGCCGAGATCCCAGGTTCGGAGAGAGGGGTCCGGATGCCTGGTCCGGACCATATTTGGCTGTTTAGCTGAGGAAGTTCTCCTGCCTGTCTAACTCTTCCGATTCGGAGTACCTAGGTTAGGACATCTCACTCTTTGGTGCCTATTTGCTTGGTTGCTTTATGAGATTGTCATGCTGGATCCGAGCAATCGTCCAGGTCGGGGGGCTTGGGTCAGAGACAGTGCTGTTTGAGTACTTGTCTTCTTGTTCCAAGGTGGTTCGGACCCTGATGGGTCGGACATAAATCCCTGAGTCGGACCTCACAGGCTCCAGATCCTTTGTTCCTTTCTTCTAAGGTGGGTCGGACCATGGTTGGTCGACCCGAATCGGACCATCGACTCGGACTATAGTGACTCGGATACCATGGATGACTTAGGATGCCTTAGGATTCGATCCTAGGTCCTTTATGACGGATTGGATATATTTTCGTATCAACATATACCACAAACCATGTCATCTGAATAAAATTTGACACAAACTATCTCTATCGAGTGTTTCACAAAAAATCGTGTACCACCCCCTTTGAGTTTTATTGAAGACAACAGGTCACGGAAATACATTTTTAAATCGAGGTTCGATGAACCAAAATAGTTCAATATATGCGTAGTATAGGTTTTATACAACAAGCCATGTCATGTGAATAAAATTTGACACAAACTAACTCTATCGAGTGTTTCACAAAAAATCGTGTACTATCCTCTTTGAGTTTTATTGAATACAACTGGTCACGGATAAACATTTTTAAATCGAGGTTCGATGAACCAAAACAGTTCAATATGTGCGTTGAATAGTTTTTATACCATAAACCATGTCATGTGAATAAAATTTGACACAAACTAACCCGATGGAGTGTTTTCACAAAAAACCGTGTACTTAACCCCTTTGGTTTTCTCGAAAACTAGATGTCTCAAAAATACGTTTTTAATTCGAGGTTCGATCAACCAAAATAGTTCAATATGTGCGTAGAATAGGTTTTATACCACAAATCCTGTCATGTGAATAAAATTTGACACAAACTAACTCTATCGAGTGTTTCACAAAAAATCGTGTACTATCCTCATTGAGTTTTATTGAAGACAACAGGTCACGGAAATACGTTTTTAAATCCAGGTTCGATGAACCAAAATAGTTCAATATGAGCGTAGAATAGGTTTTATACCACAAACCATGTCATGTGAATAAAATTTGACACAAACTAACTTTATTGAATATTTCACAAAATATCATGTACTACCCCCTTTGAGTTTTATTGAAGACAACAGGTCACGGAATTGCGTTTTCAAATCGAGGTTCGATGAACCAAAACAGTTCAATATGTGCGTTGAATAGTTTTTATACCACAAACCATGTCATGTGAATAAAATTTGACACAAACTAACCCCATGGAGTGTTTTCACAAAAAACCGTGTAATAACCTCTTTGGGTTTTCTCGAAAACTAGATGTATCAACAATACGGTTTTAATTCGATTTTCGATCAACCAAAATAGTTCAATATGGGCGTAGAATAGGTTTTATACCACAAACCATGTCATGTGAATAAAATTTGACACAAACTAACCCCATGGGGTGTTTTTACAAAAAACCGTGTAGTAACCCATTTGGGTTTTCTCAAAAACTAGATGTCTCAAAAATATGTTTTTAATTCGAGGTTCGATCAACAAAAATAGTTCAATATGTCCGTAGAATAGGTTGTATTCCACAAACCATGTCATGTGAATAAAATTTGACACAAAATAACTCTATCGAGTTTTTCACAAAAAATCGTGTACTATCCTCTTTGAGTTTTATTGAAGACAACAGGTCACGGAAATACGTTTTTAAATGGAGGTTCGATGAACCAAAATAGTTCAATATGTGCGTAGAATAGGGTTTATACCCCAAACCATGTCATGTGAATAAAATTTGACACAAACTAACCCCATGGAGTGTTTTCACAAAAAACCGTGTATCAACCTCTTTGGGTTTTTCTCGAAAACTAGATGTCTCGAAAATACGCTTTTAATTCGATGTTCGATCAACCACAATAGTTCAATATGTGCGTAGAATAGGTTGTATACCACAAACTATGTCATGTGAATAAAATTTGACACAAACTATCTCTATCGAGTTTTTCACCAAAAATCGTGTACCACCCCGCCACCCCGTTTGAGTTTTATTGAAGACAACAGGTCACGGAAATACGTTTTTAAATCGAGGTACGATGAGCCAAAATAGTTCAATATGTACGTAGAATAGGTTGTATACTGTTGGGGGTAGAACTCCCCAAACACTTAGTGTGTATTTCTTGCTTTCCTTCACTTATCCGTATCAATAAGAGGCAACGGGAGAGATCCTGCACAAGTGACTTGGAGAGGGGGGGGGGGGTTAGGATCCGGTTTACTAAGTGTCAAACCGGATGTGAGACTTTACTCAAGAGCGACTGAAGATCGACTCTGTGTAGTATAAGATAGTAGGATGGCAATGTGACTTACTTGATCTTATGGGGATGTGTGCCTATTTATAGGCTATCATCAAAATGGAGGGCTTGCTAGGATTGCGCCATGTGTACGGCCATGATTGAGCCACCAAGGCAAGTATTAGGCCCATGACCCAACAATGAAGCTTAGCCCATGCCAATTTTGGGCTTCAGGGGTAGATTAGTCATTGTTGGAAGAGTTGTAGAGGATTTGACTAGGTCTGCCGAGATCCCAGGTTCGGAGAGAAGGGTCCGGATGCCTGGTCCGGACCATATTTGGCTGTTTAGCTGAGGAAGTTCTCCTGCCTGTCTAACTCTTCCGATTCGGAGTACCTAGGTTCGGACATCTCACTCTTTGGTGCCTATTTGCTTGGTTGCTTTATGAGATTGTCATGCTGGATCCGAGCAATCGTCCGGGTCGGGGGGCTTGGGTCAGAGACAGTGCTGTTTGAGTACTTGTCTTCTTGTTCCAAGGTGGTTCGGACCCTGATGGGTCGGACATAAATCCCTGAGTCGGACCTCACAGGCTCCAGATCAATTGTTCCTTTCTTCTAAGGTGGGTCGGACCATGGTTGGTCGACCCGAATCGGACCATCGACTCGGACTATAGTGACTCGGATACCATGGATGACTTAGGATGCCTTAGGATTCGATCCTAGGTCCTTTATGACGGATTGGATATATTTTCGTATCAACATATACCACAAACCATGTCATCTGAACAAAATTTGACACAAACTAACTCTATCGAGTGTTTCACAAAAAATCGTGTACTATCCTCTTTGAGTTTTATTGAAGACAACAGGTCACGGAAATACATTTTTAAATCGAGGTTCGATGAACCAAAATAGTTCAATATGGGCATAGAATAGGTTTTATACCACAAACCATGTCATGTGAATAATATTTGACACAAACTAACCTGATGGGGTGTTTTTACAAATACCGTGTACTGTTTTATTGAAGACAACAGGTCACGGAATTACGTTTTTAAATCGAGGTTCGATGAACCAAAATAGTTCAATATGTGCGTTGAATAGTTTTTATACCACAAACCATGTCATGTGAATAAAATTTGACACAAACAAACTCTATTGAATATTTCACAAAATATCGTGTACTACCCCTTTGAGTTTTATTGAAGACAACAGATCATGGAAATACATTTTTAAATCGAGGTTCGATGGACCAAAATAGTTCAATATGTGCGTTGAATGGTTTTTATACAACAAACCATGTCATGTGAATAAAATTTGACACAAACTAACTCTATAGAATGTTTCACAAAAAATCGTGTACTATCCTCTTTGAGTTTTATTGAGGACAACAGGTCACGGAAATACGTTTTTAAATCGAGGTTTGATTAACCAAAATAGTTCAATATGAGCGTAGAATAGGTTTTATACCACAAACCATGTCATGTGAATAAAATTTGACACAAACTAACTTTATTGAATATTTCACAAAATATCATGTACTACCCCCTTTGAGTTTTATTGAAGATAACAGATCACGGAATTGCATTTTCAAATTGAGGTTCGATGAAGCAAAACAGTTCAATATGTGCGTTGAATAGTTTTTATACCACAAACCATGTCATGTGAATAAAATTTGACACAAACTAACTCTATCGAGTGTTTCATAAAAAATCGTGTACTATCCGCTTTGAGTTTTATTGAAGACAACAGGTCACGGAAATACATTTTTAAATCGAGGTTCGATGAACCAAAATAGTTCAATATGGGCATAGAATAGGTTTTATACCACAAACCATGTCATGTGAGTAAAATTTGACACAAACTAACCCCATGGGGTGTTTTTACAAATACCGTGTACAAACCCCTTTGAGTTTTATTGAAGACAACAGGTCATGGAATTACGTTTTTAAATCGAGGTTCGATGAACCAAAATAGTTCAATATGTGCGTTGAATAGTTTTATACCACAAACCATGTCATGTGAATAAAATTTGACACAAACAAACTCTATTGAATATTTCACAAAATATCGTGTACTACCCCCTTTGAGTTTTACTGAAGACAACAGGTCACGGAATTGCGTTTTCAAATAGACGTTCGATGAACCAAAACAGTTCAATTTGTGCGTTGAATAGTTTTTATACCACAAACCATGTCATGAGAATAAAATTAGACACAAACTAACCCATGGAGTGTTTTCACAATAAAATTGTGTACTTGACCCCTTTGGGTTTCTCGAAAACTAATTGTCTCAAAAATACGTTTTTAATTCGAGGTTTGATCAACCAAAATATTTGAATATGTGCATAGAATAGGTATTATACCACAAACCATTTCATGTGAATAAAATTTGACACAAACTAACTCTATCGAGTGTTTCACAAAAAATCGTGTACTACCCCGTTTGAGTTTTATTGAAGACAACAGATCATGGAAATACATTTTTAAATCGAGGTTCGATGGACCAAAATAGTTCAATATGTGCGTTGAATGGTTTTTATACAACAAACCATGTCATGTGAATAAAATTTGACACAAACTAACTTTATTGAATATTTCACAAAATATCATGTACTACCCCCTTTGAGTTTTATTGAAGATAACAGATCACGGAATTGCATTTTCAAATTGAGGTTCGATGAACCAAAACAGTTCAATATGTGCGTTGAATAGTTTTTATACCACAAACCATGTCATGTGAATAAAATTTGACACAAACAAACTCTATTGAATATTTCACAAAATATCGTGTACTACCCCTTTGAGTTTTACTGAAGACAACAGGTCACGGAATTGCGTTTTCAAATCGAGGTTCGATGAACCAAAACAGTTCAATTTGTGCGTTGAATAGTTTTTATACCACAAACCATTTCATGTGAATAAAATTTGACACAAACTAACCCCATGGAGTGTTTTCACAAAAAAACCGTGTACTAACCTCTTTGGGTTTTCTCGAAAACTAGATGTCTCAACAATAGGCTTTTAATTCGACGTTCGATCAACCAAAATAGTTCAATATGTTCGTAGAATAGGTTGTATTCCACAAACCATGTCATGTGAATAAAATTTGACACAAACTATCTCTATCGAGTGTTTCACAAAAAATCGTGTACCACCCCCTTTGAGTTTTATTGAAGACGACAGATCATGGAAATACATTTTTAAATCGAGGTTCGATGAGCCAAAATAGTTCAATATGTGCGTTGAATAGTTTTTATACCACAAACCATGTCATGTGAATAAAATTTGACACAAAATAACCCCATGGAGTGTTTTCACAAAAAACCGTGTAATAACCTCTTTGGGTTTTCTCGAAAACTAGACGTCTCAACAGTACGCTTTTAATTCGAGGTTCGATCAACCAAAATAGTTGAATATGTGCGTAGAATAGCTGTATACCACAAACCATGTCATGTGAATAAAATTTGACAAAAACTATCTCTATCGAGTGTTTCACAAAAAATCGTGTACCACCCCCCTTGAGTTTTATTGAAGACAACAGGTCACGGAAATACGTTTTTAAATCGAGGTTCGATGAACAAAAATAGTTCAATATGAGCGTAGAATAGGTTTTATACCACAAACCATGTCATGTGAAAAAAATTTGACACAAACTAACTCTATTGAATATTTCACAAAAAATCGTGTAGTATCCTCTTTGAGTTTTATTGCAGATAACAGGTCACGGAAATACGTTTTTAAATCGAGGTTCGATGAACCAATATAGTTCAATATGAGCGTAGAATAGGTTTTATACCACAAACCATGTCATGTGAATAAAATTTGACACAAACTAACTTTATTGAATATTTCACAAAATATCATGTACTACCCCCTTTGAGTTTTATTGAAGACAACAGGTCACGGAATTGCGTTTTCAAATCGAGGTTCGATGAACCAAAACAGTTCAGTATGGGCGTAGAATAGGTTTTATATCACAAATGATGTCATGTGAATAAAATTTGACACAAACTAACCCCATGGGGTGTTTTTATAAAAAACCGTGTACTAACCCCTTTGCGTTTTCTCAAAAATTAGATGTCTCAAAAATATGTTTTTAATTCGAGGTTCGATCAACCAAAATAGTTCAATATGTGCGTAGATTAGGTTTTATACCACAAGCCATGTCATGTGAATAAAATTAGACACAAACTAATCCCATGGAGTGTTTTCACAAAAAAAAACCGTGTACTAACCCCTTTGGGTTTTTTCGAAAAATAGATGTCTCAAAAATACGTTTTTAATTCGTGGTTTGATCAACCAAAATAGTTGATTATGTGCGTAGAAAAGGTTTTATACCACAAACGTTGTCATGTGAATATAATTTGACACAAACTAACTCTATCGAGTGTTTCACAAAAAACCGTGTACTCCCTTTTGGGTTTTCTCGAAAACTAGATGTCTCAAAAATATGTTTTTAATTCGAGATTCGATCAACCAAAATAGTTCAATATGTCCGTAGAATAGGTTGTATTCCACAAACCATGTCATGTGAATAAAATTTGACACAAACTAACTCTATCGAGTGTTTCACAAAAAATCGTGTACTATCCTTTTTGAGTTTTATTGAAGACAACAGGTCACGGAAATACGTTTTTAAATGGAGGTTCGATGAACCAAAATAGTTCAATATGGGCGTAGAATAGGTTTTATACCACAAACCATGTCATGTGAATAAAATTTGACACAAACTAACCCCACGGGGTGTTTTTACAAAAAATCGTGTACTAACCCTTTTGGGTTTTCTCGAAAACTAGATGTCTCAAAAATATGTTTTTAATTCGAGGTTCGATCAACCAAAATAATTCAATATGTGCGTAGAATATGTTTTATACCACAAACCATGTCATGTGAATAAAATTTGATACAAACTAACCTCATGGAGTGTTTTTCACAAAAATACGTGTAATAACCTCTTTGGGTTTTCTCGAGAACTAGATGTCTCAACAATACGCTTTTAATTCGATGTTCGATCAACCAAAATAGTTGAATATGTGCGTAGAATAGATTTTATACCACAAACCATGTCATGTGAATAAAATTTGACACAAACTAACCCCATGGAGTGTTTTCATAAAAAACCCTGTACTAACCTCTTTGGGTTTTCTCGAAAACTAGATGTCTGAACAATACGCTTTTAATTCGATGTTCGATCAACCAAAATAGTTCAATATGTGCGTAGAATAGGTTATATTCCACAAACCATGTCATGAGAATAAAATTTGACACAAACTATCTCTATCAAGTGTTTCACAAAAAATCGTGTACCACCCCCTTTGAGTTTTATTGAAGACAACTGGTCACGGAAATATGTTTTTAAATCGAGGTTTGATGAACCAAAATAGTTCAATATATGCGTAATATAGGTTTTGTACAACAAACCATGTCATGTGAATAAAATTTGATACAAACTAACTCTATTGAGTGTTTCACAAAAAATCGTGTACTATCCTCTTTGAGTTTTATTGAATACAACAGGTCACGGATATACGTTTTCAAATCGAAGTTCGATGAACCAAAATAGTTCAATATGGGCGTAGAATAGGTTTTATACCACAAACCATGTCATGTGAATAAAATTTGACACAAACTAACCCCATGGGGTGTTTTTATAAAAAACCGTGTACTACCCCCCTTTGGGTTTTCTCAAAAATTAGATGTCTCAAAAATATGTTTTTAATTCGAGGTTCGATCAACCAAAATAGTTCAATATGTGCGTAGATTAGGTTTTATACCACAAACCATGTCATGTGAATAAAATTAGACACAAACTAACCCCATGGAGTGTTTTCACAAAAAAAAACCGTGTACTAACCCCTTTGGGTTTTTTCGAAAAATAGATGTCTCAAAAATACGTTTTTAATTCGTGGTTTGATCAACCAAAATAGTTGATTATGTGCGTAGAAAAGGTTTTATACCGCAAACGTTGTCATGTGAATATAATTTGACACAAACTAACTCTATCGAGTGTTTCACAAAAAATCGTGTATTACCCCCTTTGAGTTTTATTGAAGACAACAGGTCACGGAAATATGTTTTTAATCGTGGTTCGATGAACCAAAATAGTTCAATAAGGGCGTAGAATAGGTTTTATACCACAAACCATGTCATGTGAATAAAATTTGACACAAACTAACCCCATGGGGTGTTTTTACAAAAAACCGTGTACTAACCCCTTTGGGTTTTCTCGAAAACTAGATGTCTCAAAAATACGCTTTTAATTCGATGTTCGATCAACCAAAATAGTTGAATATGTGCGTAGAATAGATTTTATACCACAAACCATGTCATGTGAATAAAATTTGACACAAACTAACCCCATGGAGTGTTTTCATAAAAAACCCTGTACTAACCTCTTTGGGTTTTCTCGAAAACTAGATGTCTGAACAATACGCTTTTAATTCGATGTTCGATCAACCAAAATAGTTCAATATGTGCGTAGAATAGGTTATATTCCACAAACCATGTCATGAGAATAAAATTTGACACAAACTATCTCTATCGAGTGTTTCACAAAAAATCGTGTACCACCCCTTTTGAGTTTTATTGAAGACAACTGGTCACGGAAATATGTTTTTAAATCGAGGTTTGATGAACCAAAATAGTTCAATATATGCGTAATATAGGTTTTGTACAACAAACCATGTCATGTGAATAAAATTTGATACAAACTAACTCTATTGAGTGTTTCACAAAAAATCGTGTACTATCCTCTTTGAGTTTTATTGAATACAACAGGTCACGGATATACGTTTTCAAATCGAAGTTCGATGAACCAAAATAGTTCAATATGGGCGTAGAATAGGTTTTATACCACAAACCATGTCATGTGAATAAAATTTGACACAAACTAACCCCATGGGGTGTTTTTATAAAAAACCGTGTACTACCCCCCTTTGGGTTTTCTCAAAAATTAGATGTCTCAAAAATATGTTTTTAATTCGAGGTTCGATCAACCAAAATAGTTCAATATGTGCGTAGATTAGGTTTTATACCACAAACCATGTCATGTGAATAAAATTAGACACAAACTAACCCCATGGAGTGTTTTCACAAAAAAAAACCGTGTACTAACCCCTTTGGGTTTTTTCGAAAAATAGATGTCTCAAAAATACGTTTTTAATTCGTGGTTTGATCAACCAAAATAGTTGATTATGTGCGTAGAAAAGGTTTTATACCGCAAACGTTGTCATGTGAATATAATTTGACACAAACTAACTCTATCGAGTGTTTTACAAAAAATCGTGTATTACCCCCTTTGAGTTTTATTGAAGACAACAGGTCACGGAAATATGTTTTTAATCGTGGTTCGATGAACCAAAATAGTTCAATAAGGGCGTAGAATAGGTTTTATACCACAAACCATGTCATGTGAATAAAATTTGACACAAACTAACCCCATGGGGTGTTTTTACAAAAAACCGTGTACTAACCCCTTTGGGTTTTCTCGAAAACTAGATGTCTCAAAAATATGTTTTTAATTCGAGGTTCGATCAACCAAAATAGTTCAATATGTCCGTAGAATAGGTTGTATTCCACAAACCATGTCATGTGAATAAAATTTGACACAAACTAACTCTATCGAGTGTTTCACAAAAAATCGTGTACTATCCTCTTTGAGTTTTATTGAAGACAACAGGTCACGGAAATTCGTTTTTTAATGGAGGTTCGATGAACCAAAATAGTTCAATATGGGCGTAGAATAGGTTTTATACCACAAACCATGTCATGTGAATAAAATTTGACACAAACTAATCCCACGGGGTGTTTTTACAAAAAATCGTGTACTAACCCCTTTGGGTTTTCTCGAAAACTAGATGTCTCAAAAATATGTTTTTAATTCGAGGTTCGATCAACCAAAATAATTCAATATGTGCGTAGAATACGTTTTCTACCACAAACCATGTCATGTGAATAAAATTTGATACAAACTAACCCCATGGAGTGTTTTCACAAAAAACCGTGTAATAACCTCTTTGGGTTTTCTCGAAAACTAGATGTCTCAACAATACGCTTTTAATTCGATGTTCGATCAACCAAAATAGTTGAATATGTGCGTAGAATAGATTTTACACCACAAACAATGTCATGTGTGTTGAGGGTGAAACTCCCCAACTACTTAGATTTTATTTAAGTTCTCTAGTAGGTGCCAAGGTAAGAAGCTCCTTGCTAGGTGAGGACCAAGGCGTAAGAACCAGCGACCAACTACTTCGGTAAGGACCTGCACACTTGAGTGGGGAGGGGGGGGGGGTTAGTGCCCGGTTTGCTAAGTGTCAAACCGGGATGAGACTTTACTCGAGAGTGACTGAAGATCAACTCTGTATAATACTCGGGATTGGGGTCGTGATGTGAATAGCAAGATGACTTGTTCGAAGTGTCTTACTTGTTGGGATGTGTGCCTTATTTATAGGCTATCATCAAAATGGAAGGCCTTGCTAGGATTTCGCCAAGTCTAAGGCTACGATTGAGCCACAAATGCTAATATGAGGCCCGTAGCCCAATAATGAAGCTTTAGCCCATGCCATCTAGGGCTTTAGGGGTAGTTTGGTCATTATTGGGAGAGTTCTTGAGGATGTGAAAAGTTCTGCCGAGTTCCCAGGTTCGGAGAGATGGGTCCGGACGATTGGTCCGGACCACATTTGGTTGTCAGCTGAGGAAGTTCTCTTGCCTTTCCAACTCTTCCGATTCGGAGCTCCTGGGTTCGGATACCTCACTCTTTGGTGCCCATTTGCTTGGTTGCTTTAAGAGATCTGCCAAGCTAGATCCGAGTTGACATCCGGATCGGAGTCCTTGGGTCGGAGAGGGTACTGACTTAGCACTATGCACCTTTCCCAGAGAGGCCCGGACCAAGGTGGCTCGTACCCATGGTTCCGGGTCGGGCCAAATAGGTCCCAGATCCTTCGTTCCTTTCTTTCAGGGTGGGTCGGACCATGGTTGGTCTGCCAAGATCGGACCGTTGGGTCGGATCAAAGTGTCTCGGATCCATTGGATGACTTAGGATGCCTTAGGATTCATTCCTAGGTCCTTTATGACGGATTGGACATATTTCTGTATCAACAATGTATATAAAATTTGACACAAACTAACCCCATGGAGTGTTTTCATAAAAAACCGTGTACTAACCTCTTTGGGTTTTCTCGAAAACTAGATGTCTGAACAATACGCTTTTAATTCGATGTTCGATCAACCAAAATAGTTCAATATGTGAGTAGAATAGGTTATATTCCACAAACCATGTCATGAGAATAAAATTTGACACAAACTATCTCTATCGAGTGTTTCACAAAAAATCGTGTACCACCCCCTTTGAGTTTTATTGAATACAACTGGTCACGGATAAACATTTTTAAATCGAGGTTCGATGAACCAAAACAGTTCAATATGTGCGTTGAATAGTTTTTATACCACAAACCATGTCATGTGAATAAAATTTGACAAAAACTAACCCGATGGAGTGTTTTCACAAAAAACCGTGTACTTAACCCCTTTGGTTTTCTCGAAAACTAGATGTCTCAAAAATACGTTTTTAATTCGAAGTTCGATCAACCAAAATAGTTCAATATGTGCGTAGAATAGGTTTTATACCACAAATCCTGTCATGTGAATAAAATTTGACACAAACTAACTCTATCGAGTGTTGCACAAAAAATCGTGTACTATCCTCTTTGAGTTTTACTGAAGACAACAGGTCACGGAAATACGTTTTTAAATCGAGGTTCGATGAACCAAAATAGTTCAATATGAGCGTAGAATAGGTTTTATACCACAAACCATGTCATGTGAATAAAATTTGACACAAACTAACTTTATTGAATATTTCACAAAATATCATGTACTACCCCCTTTGAGTTTTATTGAAGACAACAGGTCACGGAATTGCATTTTCAAATCGAGGTTCGATGAACCAAAACAGTTCAATATGTGCGTTGAATAGTTTTTATACCACAAACCATGTCATGTGAATAAAATTTGACACAAACTAACCCCATGGAGTGTTTTCACAAAAAACCGTGTAATAACCTCTTTGGGTTTTCTCGAAAACTAGATGTATCAACAATACGCTTTTAATTCGATGTTCGATCAACCAAAATAGTTCAATATGTGCGTAGAATAGGTTTTATACCACAAACCATGTCATGTGAATAAAATTTGACACAAACTATCTCTATCGAGTGTTTCACAAAAAATCGTGTACCACCTCCTTTGAGTTTTATTGAAGACAACAGTTCACGGAAAAACGTTTTTAAATAGAGGTTCGATGAACCAAAATAGTTAAATATGTGCGTATAATAGGTTGTATACCACAAACCATGTTATGTGAATAAAATTTGACACAAACTAACTCTATCGAGTGTTTCACAAAAAATCGTGTATTACCCTCTTTGAGTTTTATTGAAGAAAACAGGTCACGGAAATACATTTTTAAATCGTGGTTCGATGAACCAAAATAGTTCCATATGGGCGTAGAATAGGTTTTCTACCACAAACCATGTCATGTGAATAAAATTTGACACAAACTAACCCCATGGGGTGTTTTTACAAAAAACCGTGTACTAACCCATTTGGGTTTTCTCGAAAACTAGATATCTCAAAAATATGTTTTTAATTCGAGGTTCGATCAACCAAAATAGTTCAATATGTCCGTAGAATAGGTTGTATTCCACAAACCATGTCATGTGAATAAAATTTGACACAAAATAACTCTATCGAGTGTTTCACAAAAAATCGTGTACTATCCTCTTTGAGTTTTATTGAATACAACAGGTCACGCAAATACGTTTTTAAATGGAGGTTCGATGAACCAAAATAGTTCAATATGGGCGTAGAATAGGTTTTATACCACAAACCATGTCATGTGAATAAAATTTGACACAAACTAACCCCTACGGGGTGTTTTTACAAAAAATCGTGTACTAACCCCTTTGGGTTTTCTCGAAAAACTAGATGTCTCAAAAATATGTTATTAATTCGAGGTTCGATCAACCAAAATAATTCAATATGTGCGTAGAATAGGTTTTATACCACAAACCATGTCATGTGAATAAAATTTGATACAAACTAACCCCATGGAGTGTTTTCACAAAAAACCGTGTAATAACCTCTTTGGGTTTTCTCGAAAACTAGATGTCTCAACAATACGCTTTTAATTCGATGTTCGATCAACCAAAATAGTTGAATATGTGCGTAGAATAGGTTTTATACCACAAACCATGTCATGTGAATAAAATTTGACACAAACTAACCCCATGGTGTGTTTTCATAAAAAACCGTGTACTAACCTCTTTGGGTTTTCTCGAAAATTAGATGTCTGAACAATACGCTTTTAATTCGATGTTCGATCAACCAAAATAGTTCAATATGTGCGTAGAATAGGTTTTATTCCAAAAACCATGTCATGAGAATAAAATTTGACACATACTATCTCTATCGAGTGTTTCACAAAAAATCGTGTACCACCCACTTTGAGTTTTATTGAAGACAACAGGTCACAGAAATACGTTTTTAAATCGAGGTTCGATGAACCAAAATAGTTCAATATGTGCGTAGAATAGGTTCTATACAACAAACCATGTCATGTGAATAAAATTTGACACAAACTAACTCTATCGAGTGTTTCACAAAAAATCATGTACTATCCTCTTTGAGTTTTATTGAAGACAACAGGTCACGGATATACATTTTTAAATCGATGTTCGATGAACCAAAACAGTTCAATATGTCGATTGAATAGGTTTTATACCACAAACCATGTCATGTGAATAAAATTTGACACAAACTAACCCCTACGGGGTGTTTTTACAAAAAATCGTGTACTAACCCCTTTGGGTTTTCTCGAAAAACTAGATGTCTCAAAAATATGTTATTAATTCGAGGTTCGATCAACCAAAATAATTCAATATGTGCGTAGAATAGGTTTTATACCACAAACCATGTCATGTGAATAAAATTTGATACAAACTAACCCCATGGAGTGTTTTCACAAAAAACCGTGTAATAACCTCTTTGGGTTTTCTCGAAAACTAGATGTCTCAACAATACGCTTTTAATTCGATGTTCGATCAACCAAAATAGTTGAATATGTGCGTAGAATAGGTTTTATACCACAAACCATGTCATGTGAATAAAATTTGACACAAACTAACCCCATGGTGTGTTTTCATAAAAAACCGTGTACTAACCTCTTTGGGCTTTCTCGAAAATTAGATGTCTGAACAATACGCTTTTAATTCGATGTTCGATCAACCAAAATAGTTCAATATGTGCGTAGAATAGGTTTTATTCCACAAACCATGTCATGAGAATAAAATTTGACACATACTATCTCTATCGAGT
This sequence comes from Plantago major, assembly GCA_026545765.1. Lineage (NCBI taxonomy): Eukaryota > Viridiplantae > Streptophyta > Magnoliopsida > Lamiales > Plantaginaceae > Plantago > Plantago major. The sequence goes on along the minus strand of CM048844.1, from coordinate 73,342,449 downwards.
GTTTCACAAAAAATCGTGTACCACCCACTTTGAGTTTTATTGAAGACAACAGGTCACGGAAATACGTTTTTAAATCGAGGTTCGATGAACCAAAATAGTTCAATATGTGCGTAGAATAGGTTTTATACAAAAACCATGTCATGTGAATAAAATTTAACACAAACTAACTCTATCGAGTGTTTCACAAAAAATCATGTACTATCCTCTTTGAGTTTTATTGAAGACAACAGGTCACGGATATACATTTTTAAATCGATGTTCGATGAACCAAAACAGTTCAATATGTCAATTGAATAGGTTTTATACCACAAACCATGTCATGTGAATAAAATTTGACACAAACTAACTTTATTGAATATTTCACAAAATATCATGTACTACCCCCTTTGAGTTTTATTGAAGATAACAGATCACGGAATTGCATTTTCAAATCGAGGTTCGATGAACCAAAACAGTTCAATATGTGCGTTGAATAGTTTTTATACCACAAACCATGTCATGTGAATAAAATTTGACACAAACAAACTCTATTGAATATTTCACAAAATATCGTGTACTACCCCCTTTGAGTTTTACTGAAGACAACAGGTCACGGAATTGCTTTTTCAAATCGAGGTTCGATGAACCAAAACAGTTCAATTTGTGCGTTGAATAGTTTTTATACCACAAACCATGTCATGTGAATAAAATTAGACACAAACTAACCCCATGGAGTGTTTTCACAATAAAATTGTGTACTTGACCCCTTTGGGTTTTCTCGAAAACTAGTTGTCTCAAAAATACGATTTTAATTCGAGGTTTGATCAACCAAAATATTTGAATATGTGCATAGAATAGGTATTATACCACAAACCATTTCATGTGAATAAAATTTGACATAAACTAACTCTATCGAGTGTTTCACAAAAAATCGTGTACTACCTCCTTTGAGTTTTATTGAAGACAACAGATCATGGAAATACATTTTTAAATCGAGGTTCGATGGACCAAAATAGTTCAATATGTGCGTTGAATTGTTTTTATACAACAAACCATGTCATGTGAATAAAATTTGACACAAACTAACTCTATCGAGTGTTTCACAAAAAATCGTGTACTATCCTCTTTGAATTTTATTGAAGACAACAGGTCACGGAAATACGTTTTTAAATCGAGGTTCGACGAACCAAAATAGTTCAATATGAGCGTGGAATAAGTTTTATACTACAAACCATGTAATGTGAATAAAATTTGACACAAACTAACTTTATTGAATATTTCACAAAATATCATGTACTACCCCCTTTGAGTTTTATTGAAGACAACAGGTCACGGAATTGCATTTTCAAATCGAGGTTCGATGAACCAAAACAGTTCAATATGTGCGTTGAATAGTTTTTATACCACAAACCATGTCATGTGAATAAAAATTGACACAAACTAACCCCATGGAGTGTTTCACAAAAAATCGTGTATTACCCTCTTTGAGTTTTATTGAAGACAACAGGTCACGGAAATACGTTTTTAAATTGTGGTTCGATGAACCAAAATAGTTCCATATGGGCGTAGAATAGGTTTTATACCACAAACCATGTCATGTGAATAAAATTTGACACAAACTAACCCCATGGGGTGTTTTTACAAAAAACCGTGTACTAACCCATTTGGGTTTTCTCGAAAACTAGATGTCTCAAAAATATGTTTTTAATTCGAGGTTCGATCAACCAAAATAGTTCAATATGTCCGTAGAATAGGTTGTATTCCACAAACCATGTCATGTAAATAAAATTTGACACAAAATAACTCTATCGAGTGTTTCACAAAAAATCGTGTACTATCCTCTTTGAGTTTTATTGAAGACAACAGGTCACGGAAATACGTTTTTAAATGGAGGTTCGATGAACCAAAATAGTTCAATATGGGCGTAGAATAGGTTTTATACCACAAACAATGTTATGTGAATAAAATTTGACACAAACAAACTCTATTGAATATTTCACAAAATATCGTGTACTACCCCCTTTGAGTTTTACTGAAGACAACAGGTCACGGAATTGCTTTTTCAAATCGAGGTTCGATGAACCAAAACAGTTCAATTTGTGCGTTGAATAGTTTTTATACCACAAACCATGTCATGTGAATAAAATTAGACACAAACTAACCCCATGGAGTGTTTTCACAATAAAATTGTGTACTTGACCCCTTTGGGTTTTCTCGAAAACTAGTTGTCTCAAAAATACGTTTTTAATTCGAGGTTTGATCAACCAAAATATTTGAATATGTGCATAGAATAGGTATTATACCACAAACCATTTCATGTGAATAAAATTTGACATAAACTAACTCTATCGAGTGTTTCACAAAAAATCGTGTACTACCTCCTTTGAGTTTTATTGAAGACAACAGATCATGGAAATACATTTTTAAATCGAGGTTCGATGGACCAAAATAGTTCAATATGTGCGTTGAATTGTTTTTATACAACAAACCATGTCATGTGAATAAAATTTGACACAAACTAACTCTATCGAGTGTTTCACAACAAATCGTGTACTATCCTCTTTGAATTTTATTGAAGACAACAGGTCACGGAAATACGTTTTTAAATCGTGGTTCGATGAACCAAAATAGTTCAATATGAGCGTGGAATAAGTTTTATACTACAAACCATGTAATGTGAATAAAATTTGACACAAACTAACTTTATTGAATATTTCACAAAATATCATGTACTACCCCCTTTGAGTTTTATTGAAGACAACAGGTCACGGAATTGCGTTTTCAAATCGAGGTTCGATGAACCAAAACAGTTCAATATGTGCGTTGAATAGTTTTTATACCACAAACCATGTCATGTGAATAAAAATTGACACAAACTCACCCCATGGAGTGTTTTCACAAAAAACCGTGTAATAACCTCTTTGTGTTTTCTCGAAAACTAGATGTATCAACAATACGCTTTTAATTCGAAGTTCGATCAACCAAAATAGTTCAATATGTGCGTAGAATAGGTTTTATACCACAAACTATGTCATGTGAATAAAATTTGACACAAACAATCTCTATCGAGTGTTTCACAAAAAATCGTGTACCACCTCCTTTGAGTTTTATTGAAGACAACAGTTCACGGAAAAACATTTTTAAATAGAGGTTCGATGAACTAAAATAGTTAAATATGTGCGTAGAATAGGTTGTGTACCACAAACCATGTTATGTGAATAAAATTTGACACAAACTAACTCTATCGAGTGTTTCACAAAAAATCGTGTATTACCCTCTTTGAGTTTTATTGAAGACAACAGGTCACGGAAATACGTTTTTAAATTGTGGTTCGATGAACCAAAATAGTTCCATATGGGCGTAGAATAGGTTTTATACCACAAACCATGTCATGTGAATAAAATTTGACACAAACTAACCCCATGGGGTGTTTTTACAAAAAACCGTGTACTAACCCATTTGGGTTTTCTCGAAAACTAGATGTCTCAAAAATATGTTTTTAATTCGAGGTTCGATCAACCAAAATAGTTCAATATGTCCGTAGAATAGGTTGTATTCCACAAACCATGTCATGTAAATAAAATTTGACACAAAATAACTCTATCGAGTGTTTCACAAAAAATCGTGTACTATCCTCTTTGAGTTTTATTGAAGACAACAGGTCACGGAAATACGTTTTTAAATGGAGGTTCGATGAACCAAAATAGTTCAATATGGGCGTAGAATAGGTTTTATACCACAAACCATGTCATGTAAATAAAATTTGACACAAACTAACCCCTACGGGGTGTTTTTACAAAAAATCGTGTACTAAACCCTTTGGGTTTTCTCGAAAAACTAGATGTCTCAAAAATATGTTATTAATTCGAGGTTCGATCAACCAAAATAATTCAATATGTGCGTAGAATAGGTTTTATACCACAAACCATGTCATGTGAATAAAATTTGATACAAACTAACCCCATGGAGTGTTTTCACAAAAAACCGTGTAATAACCTCTTTCGGTTTTCTCGAAAACTAGATGTCTCAACAATACGCTTTTAATTCGATGTTCGATCAACCAAAATAGTTGAATATGTGCGTAGAATAGGTTTTATACCACAAACCATGTCATGTGAATAAAATTTGACACAAACTAACCCCATGGTGTGTTTTCATAAAAAACCGTGTACTAACCTCTTTGGGTTTTCTCGAAAACTAGATGTCTGAACAATACGCTTTTAATTCGATGTTCGATCAACCAAAATAGTTCAATATGTGCGTAGAATAGGTTTTATTCCACAAACCATGTCATGAGAATAAAATTTGACACATACTATCTCTATCGAGTGTTTCACAAAAAATCGTGTACCACCCACATTGAGTTTTATTGAAGACAACAGGTCACGGAAATACGTTTTCAAATCGAGGTTCGATGAACCAAAATAGTTCAATATGTGCGTAGAATAGGTTTTATACAACAAACCATGTCATGTGAATAAAATTTGACACAAACTAACTCTATCGAGTGTTTCACAAAAAATCATGTACTATCTTCTTTGAGTTTTATTGAAGACAACAGGTCACGGATATACATTTTTCAATCGAGGTTCGATGAACCATAACAGTTCAATATCTGCGTTGAATAGTTTTTATACCACAAACCATGTTATGTGAATAAAATTTGACACAAAGTAACCCGATGGAGTGTTTTCACAAAAAACCGTGTACTTAAGCCCTTTGGATTTTCTCGAAAACTAGATGTCTCAAAAATACGTTTTTAATTCGAGGTTCGATCAACCAAAATGGTTGAATATATGCGTAGAATAGGTTTTATACCACAAACCATGTCATGTGAATAAAATTTGACACAAACTAACTCTATCGAGTGTTTCACAAAAAATCGTGTACAACCCTCTTTGAGTTTTATTGAAGACAACAGATCATGGAAATATATTTTTAAATCGAGGTTCGATCAACCAAAATAGTTCAACATGTGCGTTGAATAGTTTTTATACCACAAACCATGTCATGTGAATAAAATTTGACACAAACTAACCCCATGGAGTGTTTTCACAAAAAACCGTGTAATAATCTCTTTGGGTTTTCTCGAAAACTAGATGTATCAACAATACGCTTTTAATTCGATGTTCGATCAACCAAAATAGTTCAATATGTGCATAGAATAGGTTGTATACCACAAACCTTGTCATGTGAATAAAATTTGACACAAACTATCTCTATCGAGTGTTTCACAAAAAATCGTGTACCACCCCTTTGAGTTTTATTGAAAACAACAGTTCACGGAAAAACGTTTTTAAATCGAGGTTCGATGAACCAAAATAGTTAAATATGTGCGTAGAATAGGTTGTATACCACAAACCATGTCATGTGAATAAAATTTGACACAGACTAACTCTATCGAGTGTTTCACAAAAAATCGTGTACTATCCCCTTTGAGTTTTATTGAAGACAACAGGTCAGGGAAATACGTTTTTAAATCGTGGTTCGATGAGCCAAATAGTTCAATATGGGCGTAGAATATGTTTTATACCACAAACCATGTCATGTGAACAAAATTTGACACAAACAACCCCATGGGGTGTTTTTACAAAAAACCGTGTTCTAACACCCTCGGGGTTTTCTCGAAAACTAGATGTCTCAAAAATATGTTTTTAATTCGAGGTTCGATCAACGAAAATAGTTGAATATCTGCATAGAATAGGTTTTATACCACAAACCATGTCATGTGAATAAAATTTGACACAAACTAACCCCATGGAGTGTTTTTACAAAAAAAACCGTCTACTAACCTCTTTTGGTTTCTCGAAAACTAGATGTCTCAACAATACGCATATAATTCGATGTTCGATCAACCAAAATAGTTCAATATGTGCGTAGATTAGGCTGTGTACCACAAACCATGTCATGTGAATAAAATTTGACACAAACTATCTCTATCGAGTGTTTCACAAAAAATCGTGTACCACCATCTTTGAGTTTTATTGAAGACAACAGGTCACGGAAATACGTTTTTAAATCGAGGTTCGATGAACCAAAATAGTTCAATATGAGCGTAGAATAGGTTTTCTACCACAAACCATGTCATGTGAATAAAATTTGACACAAACTAACTCTATTGAATATTTCACAAAATATCGTGTACTACCCCCTTTGAGTTTTATTGAAGACAACAGGTCACGGAAATACGTTTATAAATCGAGGTTCAATGAACCAAAATAGTTTAATATGTGCGTAGAATATGTTTTATACCACAAACCATGTCATGTGAATAAAATTTGACACAAACTAACCACATGGAGTGTTTTCACAAAAAAACCGTGTACTAACCCCTTTGGGTTTTCTCGAAAACTAGATGTTTCAAAAATACATTTTTAATTCGAGGTTTGATCAACCAAAATAGTTGAGTATGTGCGTAGACAAGGTTTTATACGACAAACCATGTCATGTGAATATAATTTGACACAAACTAACTCTATCGAGTGTTTCACAAAAAATCGTATACTACCCCTTTGAGTTTTATTGAAAACAACAGGTCACGGAAATACATTTTTAAATCGATATTCGATGAACCAAAATAGTTCAATATACTACCCCCTTTAAGTTTTATTGAAGACAACAAGTCACGGATATACATTTTTAAATCGAGGTTCGATGAACCAAAACAGTTCAATATGTGCGTTGAATAGTTTTTATACCACAAACCATGTCATGTGAGTAAAATCTGACACAAACTAACCCGATGGAGTGTTTTCTCAAAAAACCGTGTACTTAACCCCTTTGGGTTTTCTCGAAAACTAGATGTCTCAAAAATACGTTTTTAATTCGAGATTCGATCAACCAAAATAGTTGAATATGTGCGTAGAATTGGTTTTATACCACAAACCATGTCATGTGAATAAAATTTGACACAAACTAACTCTATCGAGTGTTTCACAAAAAATCGTGTACTACCCCCTTTGAGTTTTATTGAAGACAACAGGTCACGGAAATACATTTTTAAATCGATATTCGATGAACCAAAATAGTTCAATATACTACCCCCTTTGAGTTTTATTGAAGACAACAGGTCACGGATATACATTTTTAAATCGATGTTCGATGAACCAAAACAATTCAATATGTGCGTTGAATAGTTTTTATACCACAAACCATGTCATGTGAATAAAATTTGACACAAACTAACCCGATGGATTGTTTTCACAATAAACCGTGTACTTAACCCCTTTCGGTTTTTTCGAAAACTAGATGTCTCAAAACTACGTTTTTAATTCGAGGTTCGATCAACCAAAATAGTTGAATATGTGCGTAGAATAGTTTTTATACCACAAACCATGTCATGTGAATAAAAATTGACACAAACTAACTCTATCGAGTGTTTCACAAAAAATCATGTACAACCCTCTTTGAGTTTTATTGAAGACAACAGATCATGGAAATATATTTTTAAATCGAGGTTCGATGAAACAAAATAGTTCAGTATGTGCGTTGAATAGTTTTTATACCACAAAACATGTCATGGGAATAAAATTTGACACAAACAAACCCCATGGAGTATTTTCACAAAAAACCGTGTACTAACCTCTTTGGGTTTTCTCGAAAATTAGATGTTCGATCAACCAAAATAGTTCCATATGTGCGTAGAATAGGTTGTATACCACAAACCATGTCATGTGAATAAAATTTGACACAAACTATCTCTATCGAGTGTTTCACAAAAAATCGTGTACCACCCTCTTTGAGTTTTATTGCAGACAATAGGTCGCGGAAATACATTTTTAAATCGAGGTTCGATGAACCAAAATAGTTCAATATGAGCGTAGAATAGGTTTTATACCACAAACCATGTCATGTGAATAAAATTTGACACAAACTAACTCTATTGAATATTTCACTAAATATCGTGTACTATCACCCCATTGAGTTTTTTTCAAAACAACAGGTCACGGAAATACGTTTTTAAATCGAGGTTTGATCAACCAAAATAGTTGAATATGTGCGTAGAAAAGGTTTTATACCACAAACCATGTCATGTAAATAAAATTTGACACAAACAAACTCTATCGAGTGTTTCACAAAAAATCGTGTACTACCCCCCTTTGAGTTTTATTGAAAACAACAGGTCACGTCGATATTCGATGAACCAAAATAGTTCAATATGTGCGTTGAATAGTTTCTAAACCACAAACTATGTCATGCGTACAAAATTTGGCACAAACTAACCCATGAAGTGTTTTCACAAAAAATCGTGTATTACCCTCCTTTGAGTTTTATTGAAAACAACAGGTCACGGAAATATGTGTTTAAATCGAGGTTCAATGAACCGAAATAGTTTAATATGTGCGTAGAATATGTTTTATACCACAAACCATGTCATGTGAATAAAATTTGACACAAACTAACCCCATGGAGTGTTTTCACAACAAAACCGTGTACTAACCTCTTTGGGTTTTCTCGAAAACTAGATGTCTCAACAATACGCTTTTAATTCGATGTTCGATCAACCAAAATAGTTCAATATGTGCGTAGAATAGGTTGTATACCACAAACCATGTCATGTGAATAAAATTTGCCACAAACTATCTCTATCGAGTGTTTCAAAAAAAATCGTGTACCACCCTCTTTGAATTTTATTGAAGACAACAGGTCACGGAAATAAATTTTTAAATCGAGGTTCGATGAACCAAAATAGTTCAATATGAGCGTAGAATAGGTTTTATACCACAAACCATGTCATGTGAATAAAATTTGACACAAACTAACTCTATTGAATATTTCACAAAATATCGTGTACTACCCCATTTGAGTTTTGTTGAAGACAACAGGTCACGGAAATACGTTTTTAAATCGAGGTTTTATCAACCAAAATAGTTGAATATGTGCGTAGAATAGGTTTTATACTACAAACCATGTCATGTGAATAAAATTTGACACAAACTAACTCTATCGAGTGTTTCACAAAAAATCGTGTACTACCCCCTTTGAGTTATATTGAAGACAACAGATCATGGAAATACATTTTTAAATCGAGGTTCGATGAACGAAAATAGTTCAATATGTGCGTTGAATAGTTTTTCTACCACAAACTATGTCATGCGAACAAAATTTGGCAAAAACTAACCCATGAAGTGTTTTCACAACAAATCGTGTACTACCGCCTTTGAATTTTATTGAAGACAACAGGTCACGGAAATATGTGTTTAAATCGAGGTTCAATGAACCAAAATAGTTTAATATGTGCGTAGAATATGTTTTATACCACAAACCATGTCATGTGAATAAAATTTGATACAAACTAACCCCATGGAGTGTTTTCACAAAAAAAACCGTGTACTAACCCCTTTAGATTTTCTCGAAAACTAGATGTCTCAAAAATACGTTTTTAATTTGAGGTTTGATCAACCAAAATAGTTGAGTATGTGCGTAGAAAGGGTTTTATACCACAAACCATGTCATGTGAATATAATTTGACACAAACTAACTCTATCGAGTGTTTCACAAAAAATCGTGTACTACCCCCTTTGAGTTTTATTGAAGACAACAGGTCACGGAAATACATTTTTCAATCGATATTCGATGAACCAAAATAGTTCAATATACTACCCCCTTTGAGTTTTATTGAAGACAACAGGTCACGGATATACATTTTTAAATCGATGTTCGATGAACCAAAACAGTTCAATATGTCAATTGCATAGTTTTTATACCACAAACCATGTCATGTGAATAAAATTTGACACAAACTAACCCGATGGAGTGTTTTCACAATAAACCGTGTACTTAACCCCTTTGGGTGTTATTGAAGACAACAGGTCACGGAAATACATTTTTAAATCGATATTCGATGAACCAAAATAGTTCAATATACTGCCCCCTTTGAGTTCTATTGAAGACAACAGGTCACGGATATACTTTTTTAAATCGAGGTTCGATGAACCAAAACCCTTCAATATGTGCGTTGAATAGTTTTTATACCACAAAACATGTCATGTGAATGAAATTTGACACAAACTAACCCCATGAGGTGTTTTTACAAAAAACCATGTACTAACCCCTATGGATTTTCTCGAAAACTAGATGTCTCAAAAATATGTTTTTAATTCGAGGTTCGATCAACCAAAATAGTTCAATATGTGCGTAGAATAGGGTTTATACCACAAACCATGTCATGTGGATAAAATTTGACACAAACTAACCCCATGGAGTGTTTTCACAAAAAACCGTGTAACAACCTCTTTGGGTTTTCTCGAAAACTAGATGTCTCAACAATACGCTTTTAATTCGATGTTCGATCAACCATAATAGTTCAATATGTGCGTAGAATAGGTTGTATACCACAAACCATGACATGTGAATAAAATTTGACACAAACTATCTCTATCGAGTTTTTCACCAAAAATCATGTACCACCCCGTATGAGTTTTATTGAAGACAACAGGTCACGGAAATACATTTTTAAATCGAGGTACGATGAACCAAAATAGTTGAATATGTGCGTAGAATAGGTTGTATACTGTTGAGGGTAGAACTCCCCAAACACTTAGTGAGTATTTCTTGCTTTCCTTCACTTATCCGTATCAATAAGAGGCAACGGGAGAGATCCTGCACAAGTGACTTGGAGAGGGGGGGGTTAGGATCCGGTTTGCTAAGTGTCAAACCGGATTTGAGACTTTACTCAAGAGCGACTGAAGATCGACTCTGTGTAGTATAAGATAGTAGGATGGCAATGTGACTTACTTGATCTTGTGGGGATGTGTGCCGATTTATAGGCTATCATCAAAATGGAGGGCTTGCTAGGATTGCGCCATGTGTACGGCCATGATTGAGCCACCAAGGCAAGTATTAGGCCCATGACCCAACAATGAAGCTTAGCCCATGCCAATTTTGGGCTTCAGGGGTAGATTAGTCATTGTTGGAAGGGTTGTAGAGGATTTGACTAGGTCTGCCGAGATCCCAGGTTCGGAGAGAGGGGTCCGGACGCCTGGTCCGGACCATATTTGGCTGTTTAGCTGAGGAAGTTCTCCTGCCTGTCTAACTCTTCCGATTCGGAGTACCTAGGTTCGGACATCTCACTCTTTGGTGCCTATTTGCTTGGTTGCTTTATGAGATTGTCATGCTGGATCCAAGTAATCGTCGAGGCGGGCTTGGGTCGAGAGGCATCTTGTTGAGTACTTGTCTTCTTGTTCCAAGGTGGTTCGGACCCTGATGGGTCGGACATAAATCCCAGAGTCGGACCTCACAGGCTCCAGATCCTTTGTTCCTTTCTTCTAAGGTGGGTCGGACCATCGTTGGTCGACCCGAATCGGACCATCGACTCGGACTATAGTGACACGGATCCCATGGATGACTTAGGACACCTTAGGATGCATTCCTAGGTCCTTTATGACGGATTGGATATATTTTCGTATCAACATATACCACAAACCATGTCATCTGAATAAAATTTGACACAAACTAACTCTATCGAGTGTTTCACAAAAAATCGTGTACTATCCTCTTTGAGTTTTATTGAAGACAACAGGTCACGGAAATACATTTTTAAATCGAGGTTCGATGAACCAAAATAGTTCAATATGGGCATAGAATAGGTTTTACACCACAAACCATATCATGTGAATAAAATTTGACACAAACTAACCCCATAGGGTGTTTTTACAAATACCGTGTACTAACCCCCTTTGGGTTTTTTCGAAAACTAGATGTCTCAAAAATATATTTTTAATTCGAGGTTCGATCAACCAAAATAGTTCAATATGTGCGTAGAATAGGTTTTATACCACAAACCAAATCATGTGAATAAAATTTGACACAAACTAACCCCGTGGATTGTTTTCACAAAAAACCGTGTACTAACCTCTTTGGGTTTTCTCGAAAACTAGATGTCTCAACAATACGCTTTTCATTCGATATTCGATCAACCAAAATAGTTCAATATGTGCGTAGAATAGGTTGTAAACCACAAACCATGTCATGTGAATAAAATTTGACACAAACTATCTCTATCGAGTGTTTCACAAAAAATCGTGTACCACCCTCTTTGAGTTATATTGAAGAAAACAGGTCACGGAAATACATTTTTAAATCGAGGTTCGATGAACCAAATTAGTTCAATATGAGCGTAGAATAGGTTTTATACCACAAACCATGTCATTTGAATAAAATTTGACACAAACAAAATCTATTGAATATTTCACAAAATATCGTGTACTACCCTCTTTGAGTTATATTGAAGAAAACAGGTCACGGAAATACATTTTTAAATCGAGGTTCGATGAACCAAATTAGTTCAATAAGAGCGTAGAATAGGTTTTATACCACAAACCATGTCATTTGAATAAAATTTGACACAAACTAAATCTATTGAATATTTCACAAAATATCGTGTACTACCCCCTTTGAGTTTTATTGAAGACAACAGGTCACGGAATTACGTTTTTAAATCGAGGTTCGATGAACCAAAATAGTTCAATATGTGCGTTGAATAGTTTTTATACCACAAACCATGTCATGTGAATAAAATTTGACACAAACTAACCCCATGGAGTGTTTTTTCAGAAAAAAAACTGTGTACTTAACCCCTTTGGGTTTTCTCGAAAACTAGTTGTCTCAAAAATACGTTTTTAATTCGAGGTTTGATCAACCAAAATAGTTGAATATGTGCGTAGAATAGGTTTTATACCACAAACCATGTCATGTGAATAAAATTTGACACAAACTAACTCTATTGAGTGTTTCATAAAAAATCGTGTACTACCCCATTGAGTTTTATTGAAGACAACAGATCATGGAAATACATTTTTTAATCGAGTTTCGATGAACCAAAATAGTTCAATATGTGCGTGAATAGTTTTTATACCACAAACTATGTCATGCGAACAAAATTTGGCACAAACTAACCCATGAAGTGTTTTCACAAAAAATCGTGTACTACCCTCTTTGAGTTTTATTGAAGACAACAGGTCACGGAAATATGTGTTTAAATCGAGGTTCGATGAACCAAAATAGTTTAATATGTGCGTAGAATATGTTTTATACCACAAACCATGTCATGTGGATAAAATTTGACACAAACTAACCCCATGGAGTGTTTTCACAAAAAAAACCGTGTACTAACCCCTTTGGGTTTTTTTTCTCGAAAACTAGATGTTTCAAAAATACGTTTTTAATTCGAGGTTTGATCAACCAAAATAGTTGAGTATGTGCGTAGAAAAGGTTTTATACCACAAACCATGTCATGTGAATATAATTTGACACAAACTAACTCTGTCGAGTGTTTCACAAAAAATCGTGTACTACCCCCTTTGAGTTTTATTGAAGACAACAGGTCACGGAAATACATTTTTAAATCGATATTCGATGAACCAAAATAGTTCCATATACTACCCCCTTTGAGTTTTATTGAAGACAACAGATCACGGATATACATTTTTAAATCGAGGTTCGATGAACCAAAACAGTTCAATATGCGCGTTGAATAGTTTTTATGCCACAAACCATGTCATGTGAATAAAATTTGACACAAAATAACCCGATGGAGTGTTTTCACAAAAAACCGTGTACTTAACCCCTTTGGGTTTTCTCGAAAACTAGATGTCTCAAAAATATGTTTTTAATTCGAGGTTCGATCAACCAAAATAGTTGATTATGTGCGTAGAGTAGGTTTTATACCACAAGCCATGTCATGTGAATAAAATTTGACACAAACTAACTCTATTGAGTGTTTCATAAAAAATCGTGTACTACCCCTTTGAGTTTTATTGAAGACAACAGATCATGGAAATACATTTTTAAATCGAGGTTCGATGAACCAAAATAGTTCAATATGTGCGTTGAATAGTTTTTATACCACAAACTATGTCATGCGAACAAAATTATGCACAAACTAACCCATGAAGTGTTTTCACAAAAAATCATGTACTACCCTCTTTGAGTTTTATTGAAGACAACAGGTCACGGAAATATGTGTTTAAATCGAGGTTCGATGAACCAAAATAGTTTAATATGTGCGTAGAATATGTTTTATACCACAAACCATGTCATGTGGATAAAATTTGACAAAAACTAACCCCATGGAGTGTTTTCACAAAAAAAACCGTGTACTAACCCCTTTGGGTTTTTTTTCTCGAAAACTAGATGTTTCAAAAATACGTTTTTAATTCGAGGTTTGATCAACCAATATAGTTGAGTATGTGCGTAGAAAAGGTTTTATACCACAAACCATGTCATGTGAATATAATTTGACACAAACTAACTCTATCGAGTGTTTCACAAAAAATCGTGTACTACCCCCTTTGAGTTTTGTTGAAGACAACAGGTCACGGAAATACATTTTTAAATCGATATTCGATGAACCAAAATAGTTCCATATACTACCCGCTTTGAGTTTTATTGAAGACAACAGGTCACGGATATACATTTTTAAATCGAGGTTCGATAAACCAAAACAGTTCAATATGTGCGTTGAATAGTTTTTATGCCACAAACCATGTCATGTGAATAAAATTTGACACAAACTAACCCGATGGAGTGTTTTCACAAAAAACCGTGTACTTAACCCCTTTGGGTTTTCTCGAAAACTAGATGTCTCAAAAATACGTTTTTAATTCGAGGTTCGATCAACCAAAATAGTTGAATATGTGCGTAGAATAGGTTTTATACCACAAACCATGTCATGTGAATAAAATTTGACACAAACTAACTCTATTGAGTGTTTCATAAAAAATCGTGTACTACCCCTTTGAGTTTTATTGAAGACAACAGATCATGGAAATACATTTTTAAATCGAGGTTCGATGAACCAAAATAGTTCAATATGTGCGTTGAATAGTTTTTATACCACAAACTATGTCATGCGAACAAAATTTGCCACAAACTAACCCATGAAGTGTTTTCACAAAAAATCGTGTACTACCCTCTTTGAGTTTTATTGAAGACAACAGGTCACGGAAATATGTGTTTAAATCGAGGTTCGATGAACCAAAATAGTTTAATATGTGCGTAGAATATGTTTTATACCACAAACCATGTCATGTGGATAAAATTTGACACAAACTAACCCCATGGAGTGTTTTCACAAAAAAAACCGTGTACTAACCCCTTTGGGTTTTTTTTCTCGAAAACTAGATGTTTCAAAAATACGTTTTTAATTCGAGGTTTGATCAACCAAAATAGTTGAGTATGTGCGTAGAAAAGGTTTTATACCACAAACCATGTCATGTGAATATAATTTGACACAAACTAACTCTATCGAGTGTTTCACAAAAAATCGTGTACTATACCCCCTTTGAGTTTTATTGAAGACAACAGGTCACGGGAATACATTTTTAAATCGATATTCGATGAACCAAAATAGTTCCATATACTACCCCCTTTGAGTTTTATTGAAGACAACAGGTCACGGATATACATTTTTAAATCGAGGTTCGATGAACCAAAACAGTTCAATATGTGCGTTGAATAGTTTTTATGCCACAAACCATGTCATGTGAATAAAATTTGACACAAACTAACCTGATGGAGTGTTTTCACAAAAAACCGTGTACTTAACCCGTTTGGGTTTTCTCGAAAACTAGATGTCTCAAAAATACGTTTTTAATTCGAGGTTCGATCAACCAAAATAGTTGAATATTTGCGTAGAATAGGTTGTAAGAGTCATCCTCTAAGTGAATGATAGAATTGTTTCCTTTGAGGATTATTCTTCAGAATCTTTAATCATTAGTTTTTTGAACCTATCTGAGAGTTCTTCATTCAAGGATACTTTCTTGTTTCCTTCATAGAAAACTACATGAACAGATTCTTCAATCTTTTGCATTCTTTTGTTGTAGAATAACCAAGAAATACTCCTTCATCTGCTTTTGGTTGAAATGTTCTCAAGTATTCTTTTCCATTGTTAAGAACAAAACATCTGCAACAAAACACCCTTAGATGTTTGATACTAGGGGGTCTACCAATCTGTTGGGGGTAGAATTCCCCAAACACTTAATGAGTCTTTCTTGCTTTCCTTCACTTATCCGTATCAATAAGAGGCAACGGGTGATATCCTGCACAAGTAACTTGGAGAAGGGGGGGGGGGTGGTTAGGATCCGGTTTGCTAAGTGTCAAACCGGATTTGAGACTTTACTCAAGAGCGACTGAAGATCGACTCTGTGTAGTATAAGATAGTAGGATGGCAATGTGACTTACTTGATTTTGTGGGGATGTGTGCCTATTTATAGGCTATCATCAAAATGGAGGGCTTGCTAGGATTGTGCCATGTGTACGGCCATGATTGAGCCACCAAGGCAAGTATTAGGCCCATGACCCAACAATGAAGCTTAGCCCATGCCAATTTTGGGCTTCAGGGGCAGATTAGTCATTGTTGGAAGGGTTGTAGAGAATTTGACTAGGTCTGCCGAGATCCCAGGTTCGGAGAGAGGGGTCCGGACGCCTGGTCCGGACCATATTTGGTTGTTTAGCTGAGGAAGTTCTCCTGCCTGTCTAGCTCTTCCGATTCGGAGTACCTAGGTTCGGACATCTCACTCTTTGGTGCCTATTTGCTTGGTTGCTTTATGAGATTGTCATGCTGGATCCGAGTAATCGTCCGGGTCGGGGGGCTTGGGTCAGAGATAGTGCTGTTTGAGTACTTGTCTTCTTGTTCCAAGGTGGTTCGGACCCTGATGGGTCGGACCTAAATCCCTGAGTCGGACCTCACAGGCTCCAGATCCTTTGTTCCTTTCTTCTAAGGTGGGTTGGACCATGGTTGGTCGACCCCAATCGGACCATCGACTCGGACTATAGTGACTCGGATGCCCTGGATGACTTAGGATGCCTTAGGATTCGTTCCTAGGTCCTTTATGACGGATTGGACATATTTTCGTATCAACATATGTCCCCCTAGTTTCCGAGTATCTTAGTAGAAGATAGTTGTGAAACTATTAGTTTTGGGAAGCTGTTGAGGAAGTATTTGTTTCTTTAGTCCAATCCATCCTAATGAGTTAAAAAAAAGGTGTAGTTCGTACTTCGTGTGGCCACTGACTTAGTCTCTCTCTCCCCCCCCCCCTTTTTTCTTTTTCTAAAACACCGTTGCCATCCGAGGGGCCGGGTCCGAAGGGCAACGAAGTGAAAAAGAAAAGAAAAAAGGGTATTTGTAAGCGAGACCAAGTTTAGGCTCCGAACATCGGTAGTGTACCTTTGATGAGCTACGGTGGCGGACCATAGGTGCGTGTCCCGTCCGAACCAACCTCTGTGGTTACGGGAAGGTCCGAAGGGTAATCGCTCGAGTATACGAGGTTCCTTGTGTGGGAAAATTATGTTGGACTGATAAGCCGATAGGTGTCCGTGAAGAGGATGATCCGGAACTCTCGTGTTTGTCTGCTGCCCGAGAGTGGGAGAGTTGTTGTATTCGTCTATCCTCGAAGTAAATTTGTTGTACCAATTCGTCATTTCACTTGGTATAATTGTACTATGCCGTTGGATGAACCTTGATCTTCGATTGAGATTTAATCCCGAAAAATCGTGACGGTTGGTGTTCCAAATATGACCCTCTATAAATAGAGGGGTTGGCGGTCTTCATTTCTCACCATTTAGAGAGAGAATTTTCGCATTCTAAGTATATTCGAAGCGACGTCCAACGATCCGAAGCGAGCAATCAAGAGGTTCGAAACGTGTAATCTCGTACAAAATCCAGACATTTCTATCCAACCATCCGAGTCCAAGTAAGTTCACTTGTCTCATCTTATGATTAAATTCTCTGTGTTGTCTTTCATCTTCCATTGGCTCGGATGCATGCTTATGATGTGTATTATAGTTCTAATACTCCATACGTTCTTAATGTTGACTAATGCCGAATCGGCATCGTACTGACTCCGAACTAACTTCGCCTGGGAAAGCCAGTAGTGTTGGCTATAAACTGACCACTTTAATATACATAAACGACCTCTCGGACTGCCATCTTAAAGCTTACGAAATTGCTTTCTCCTTTCCCTAGGATGTCCGAGAGTGATAGCCAAAATCGATCCGAGGCTGAGGGATATGACTCCGAAGCGATATCTTTAACCGATAGCTCCGAGGAAATTGAGATCGTAGATGACGACGAAGTATTGGAGGTGGAACAAGCGCCCCATCCGAGCCGGGAAGAGCCCGAGGTAAGTTCCTTACTTCGGTTAGTTGTTCCGAATTTCGGTCCTCCGAGGCGTCGAGATTACCTGCGAGTGTCCCATGTGCAGGTTATTGTAGCGGCTCAAGAAACAAGTTCGCGAGTTATAGGAACTCGTCGCCCGGGTCGGGCTGGCCAAGAATCTGAACTCCCGGTAGAGATCCGATCCTTAATTCGCAACCTTGGTTATAATTTTAGGAGTAATCCTAATCGAGTCCCGTTCGTTCCGGATCCACAGGAGCCGACCATCGAGGAAGTTCATGATACCTCGGAAGCACCTCCCAATTTGGGCATCTTCGAAGAGGGTGAGGAGGATCGTGTGCAAGTCGTTGTGCCTCTTCAGACTGTCGTAGAGTTAGCGACCTCATTCGAAGAAGATGAGGCAGAAGAAGGTGTGCGGGGCCAATATTCTGGTTCCGAAGAGGAAGAAAGTGTAGAGCCATCCGCTCATATGCCCCGTGTGGGATCTGCTGCGCAAGCAGGGCCGAGTCGGCAGATGGCTGAGGAAGAGCGTCCGGAGAGGCTGAGGAAGGGTGAGGACGTATTCCAAGTAAAGTTCCCTCGGTCTAAAGACGAGGTCACTCACCCCGATCCGAAAGGCGAGTTGAATGAGGACGGTACTTTGCCTACTTGTGCCTCAACCATCCGAGCCGAGGAAGTGGATGAGCTCTGGAGGAGATATGAGATCCCGGAGTGTGTGGAGATTCTTATCCCAGACGAATCGCATGCGTTCTACAATCCGCCTCCGGGATACATGTGTGTCCATGAGATAAGTCTCCATTGCGGGTGGCGGCTACCCGTATCGTCCGAGTTTCTGGAGATTTTGAACAGTATGGGGTTGAGTCCGCACCAGATCATCCCCAACTCCCTCGGAAATCTGATGTGCTTCGGGGTCTTATGTAAATATAAAGGCATCCCGGTCACATTCGATAATTTTCGTAAATTATTCAACATAAGTGTAAGTAATAGGAACGCATGGTTCTATACGTTCGTATGTCGCCAGGCGTACACGTTTTTTGTTGACCCCCTGTCCTCGTTGGGAATCCAATGGTTTCAGAGGTATATTTTCGTGCGGCCCGCATTGAAACCCGTCCAATCCGAAGAGGAGAGGCCCACGTGGTATTTTGAGAAAAAGTTCTTCCGAGGCAAGCTGCCAGATTGGAAGCCACCGGCACGGAACATCCCTTTGTGGATGCAAGCGCTCCATCGGAGTCAAGAGCCGGAAAAGTACTTCTTCCGAGGGCTGATATGTCAGCCTCTTCCGTACCTAGCCGGTTTGTCCGAGCCCAGCTTTTGTGATGATATGGAGGACCTGAGTAAGTGATCCTTCTTTAATCTGGGGTGGTTGCCCGATTCGGTCCGTAGCTTGTCTATTTATTCTGCAAGTGTAGCTTTTTGTCATTCGGATGTGTAGCTAGCTGGTTTAACTCTCTGTCATTCGGATGTGTAGCTTTTTGGTTTAACTCTCTGTCATTCGGATGTGTAGCTTTTTGGTTCGAGTATACGATGGCAACCATGCGGGAGTTGAAGCGTCAACAAAATGCTGCGCAGCGGAAGGAGATGGCAGAGGGTTCCCGGACCCAAATTATCAAGACTTCCACCGTACTCCCGATGGAAGAGCCAAGAAATGCTGCCGTGTTCCGAGTGGAGGAATCTCGGAGAGCTGCTGCGGGCGAAGAGGCCCAAACTATCCCTACTCCGGACAAGGGTAAGGTGGTCGGATCTAAGGGCTCGAGGAAGCCTCCAAGATCCGTGTCCCGAGATCCCGCCAGCGGATCGAGCGCTGCAGCTGCAAAAAAGCGCCCCTCCGAAGGTCAGAATCCTCCCGCTAAAAAAGGCAAGGGGAAGATGAGCGAGGCGCCCGAGCTGGATTCGGATGCTGAAGTTGCTCGGTTGGTTGCTGCCCCGGAGTTGGAGCGGATTTCAGAGTTGGTTGCCGCTCAACGCAAGGTAAGTAAGTGTTTTGGTTATTTTGTTATCTTCCTGCGATTCGGAGATATCTAAACGTTTGTGATATCTGTCATTTTTAGCTTGCTGCCGCTGTGGAAGCATGCTCCTTGGTAGCTGCTCGGAGGGCTACCCTAGAAGAGGATTTGGCCAAGGCTGAGGCTGCCCGGGCGATTGAAACGTCCCGGTTGAACAGCACTTCGGAGCGCCTAAAGAAGGCCATAGCTGCTAAACAGGAGGCCGAGTCGGAGACGGCCAAGATGAAAAGTGCCATCCTATCTTTGGAAACTGACTTGAAAGTGCACCAAGATAGTTTGGACGAGTTCGTGGGTGTCTCTCGGACTTTCAAGGATATGATGCTGAAAGAGCTTCTGGTGGTCCGGACAAGGGCTGCCCAAGATTTCCTTGCTTCGGACTCCTGCAAGTTTTTGTTCGAGTCGAAGTATGACGAGGCCCGTCAAGATGGGTTCGATGCAGCTGTGGACCAGTGCCGGAGGAAGGGTTGGATACCGGATGACTGCGACTTGGAGGCTGAGGGAGTGTCCGCCTTTAAGAATGGAGATGGATCGGACTTTGCTCCGGAGGGTGTCTTGGACGAAGACCTGCTCAAGTGTGAATTTGTGGAGTTGGTCTGCGACGAGTCGGAGGGTAAGAAGTACAACCATGGCGGTCCGTATCTCCCACCCTTCGTCCCTCGGGTGCTTATGTCCAGTGTTTTCGTTCCTTTGGAGGATCACTTGGAACACAACCGAGACTGGCTGACTCTGGGCACATCGTGGCTTCGATCGCGACCTAGATTTGATGCAGCAATGTCCGGCCTTCCTGAAAGAGGTTGAGGCTCGGAGAGAACGGAGGTTAGCCCAGGCAGCCCAACAGCAAGGTCAAGCGCCTTCGGAGAAGGATACGGGGGGTCCCTCTAGGTCTCAACCTAGTTCGTCCGAGCGGCGAAGGCAGTAAAGACGGGGTATGCCCCGGGTTTTTTGTAGTAGGGTGCCTTCGGGCCTAGAAGCAATGTTGTCCTTTTTTGCTCGTCATCTTTTGTTGTATAAACATATACTTGTCTTGATGAATGTTGTTGGTTCGGGCCCCTTGGTGGCTCGGAACTATTTTTGTCGCTGAAATACTAATGTTGCTGTTTACATTCTTGCGCGTTTAATTTCGTATTTGCTTAGTAACTCGTCAACTCTCGTAAATTCGGATAATGTGTTCGGACCCTTGAGATTCAAACCGCCAGAACGTTAATTTGCCTGATGCAAATTCTCCTTTGCGGGTCTTGGGGGACGATCAACCATTGTACCCATCCGAATCGGAATCTTTAATAGAAATAATCCGGATCACTAACGGTTCGGAGCCACGTCTTAGAGTGACAAGGCTTGCGAGAAAGAGAATTTCCTTGTATCGTGATAAGTAGTGACGATTCGGACGTTGACTTGGTGTGTCATCCCGAGTCATACAGACTTGTGAGATAGTGAAAAGATGATCAGCATTAAGTATAGGGTGACTCTATACGAATCTCAGTTGCTTCAGATGTCGTTATGTCAGCCCCGAGCTTGATACGTTCGAGTGAGTAACTTAGTCAATATGACCGACCGTATGGATGGATTATTGTCAATAATGGAAGCCAAGAGCGGGCCCATGTTCGCCCAAGCCCATTTCCGTGAATATGGGACATGTGTCCGCCTAATTGGTCCTCTCTTTCTATATATACCTCGCTTTATGCGGCTTTTCATTAGGACATTTCTCCTCCTTTATAGTAACCAAAGGTCCGAGCTCGAGTCCGAGCGGTCATGAAGCATGTTTATACCATCACTCTTGCGCGTGATCTTGTCCCAAGGGTTTCTCCGATGCTTCGGAAGTCTACCCGGGTTGGTTCACGGTGAGAGTTTTGGAAATTAAATTGCTCGGAAAGCCAGCTTCGGATCTTCGAGGATACGGTCCGTGCCGAGTGAGGCCTGAAATCTTTGCCAATCAATTCCTCTGATCGTCAGGCTAATCTTCTTTCTCCGGGGCTGTGGTCTATATCCGTGACTTTTAGCCCCGGAGAGGTAGATTAGCTGGATGGTTTGGGGATTTTTATACGACTGTGTTCTGAGCCTCGATACATCCGAAGCACTCCGCCCGTGGTATGTGCCCGGGGGGCGATGAGTCGGCATAATTGGTTTGGTAGAATCCCTTCCAGTATTTCGAGGTCCGGTGTAAGATCTGCCCGAGATGTTGGAAGGCATTCTGTCAAGCCTGTTGTGTTCCGAGTCATTCGTCCTTCGGATCGAAGGTAGTGTACTTTAACCTCCACAGATTTTTGGCTCGTTCTTGAAAGTCCGTATCCGAGCAGTTCGGGTCTATTGGTGGTTTCGTTCCAGAATTGAAGGCTCTAGGGAGCTACTTGCAATTCTGGAATGGAGTCCCTGATAGTGCCGGTCTTTGTTAGGAGTCGGATTGTTGAGATCCTCCGGAAATATCTCTTCCCGGAAGTTGTTCGTCTTACTCCTAAAGTTTTTCGTTCGAGCAATCTTGGTTTTGTTAGTGGCTACGTTCCAGAATTGAAGGCTCGAGAGAGCGACTTGCAATTCTGGAACAGAGTTCCTGACAATGCCGATTTTGTTGGAACTCGGAACAGTTGGAGCCTCCGGAGTGATTTGGACATTCCGACTGTCCGGGATGGTTGCCTTCCAAGTACTTTAAATCGGAGAGATTTGTGTATTATAATCCGGTAAAAGGCGATCCGAATTGTTGGAGTGTTTCTTGCTTGCGTCGGAGCTGGCTCGTTTACTTGGGAGTTGCGAAGCATTGCCTAAATGTTTGGAAAGACCTTGATTAGCCCGGTCGGCCGATTCCAGTTCCCAGATAATCCGAGGTGGACTCCTGAAGTTCTTAATGACGAGCAGTTTTGGGAGCCCGCAGATGTGGGAACAATTATGCTCGGACTTAGCTAGGTTCGGGGGATCAAGGTTAAGTTAGAATAGGTACTTGCTTTTAAAGGGTAGATTGGGGCTCTTCGGACCCTAGCCTTGTAATTCTGCATTCTGTTGTTAAATAAAGTACTTGCTCTCGTCTTTGTGGGATGCTGTTTTCATCGTGTTGATCCGATCCGGATCAGTGTATGATCTAGTTTCGGATCGAGTAGTTAAACAATGTTTATGAAATCACAGTTGTATTGATTTGACGGAAATCGAATTACAACTTGAGGGCTTCGAGGCCTTTTCAAAAAACAAACACAAAAAAACAGATCGACAAGATAAAGGAAGGTGACAGTCGTTGCCACGCTCCTTCTCTAAGTGTAAAACTTTTGGAGATTCTTGGCATTCCAAGTTCTCTTCAAGGACCGCCCTTGCCCATCTTCTAGTTCAAAGCTTCCATTAACTCTTGCCCCAGTAACTTTGTAAGGTCCTTCCCATTTGGGCTTAAGTTTCCCCACATGACTTAGTATATCGGCTCTTCTGAGGACTAAGTCTCCAACTTGTATTTCCTTGGGAAAGACACGTTTATTGTAGGCCCGAGCGGTCATGGCTTGGTACCGAAGGATGTTGGCCAATGCCTTATCGCGCTTGTCTTTAAGGAGCTCAAGGTCATAGATCCTTGCGATCTCATTATCAACTGGGTTGTATTGCTGGATTCTCTGGGTTGCCACCACCGTTTCCGAAGGGATGACCGCCTCGGATCCATAGACCAGGGAGAAAGGTGTTTCTTGTGTGGCAGTCCGGGCTATCGTTCGATGCGCCCAAAGGACTGCGTCGAGATCATCCGCCCAACTGTCTTGGGAAGTTCTCAACCTTCTCTCCAAAATTTTGACTATGGTCTTGTTGGTGGCTTCCACCTGACCATTGGCTTGGGGGTGGCCGATGGAAGTAAAGCGTTGTTCTATTTTGAAGGACTGAAGCCACTCCTTCAGTCTTGACCCAAAAAATTGTGCTCCATTGTCTGAAACTAGCACTCGTGGGGGTCCAAACCGGCAGATGATGTTCTTCCAGATGAATGTCCGAACCCTGCTTTCTGTGATGGTTGACACTGCTTCAGCTTCGACCCACTTAGTGAAGTATTCCACTGCCACTATCAAGAACTTCTTTTGATGTGTTCCTCGCGGAAAGGGACCAACTATGTCTATGCCCCATTGATCAAATGGGCATGCTATGATTGACGGAATCATAGGGTTGGTCGGGCGGTGTGGTATGTTGGCATAGCACTGGCAATCTTCACAGGCGCGGGCGATGTTGGCAGTATCTATGTCAATAGTTGGCCAATAGTATCCTTGTCTTATGATCTTTTGCGCCAAAGTTCTTCCTCCAGAATGACTTCCATAACTTCCGGGTGGATTTCTTTCATCACAGTTTTCGCCTCTTCAGGATCTAGGCACCTCATGTGAGTTCCGCTGTAGGATCTTTTGTAGAGATCTTCTTCCAGAATAAAGTATATGTTAGCTCGACATTGAATCTTCCTGGCCTCTCTAGGATCCTCAGGTAAAGTACCATCCTTGAGGTAACGGAATATATCAGTCATCCAGTTTCTTTCTGTGCTCAAGAGAAACATCTGTCCGTTGGGGTTTGCCAGGTAGGATTCCGCGCGGGTCATTAGGATGACACTTCTTGTGTCCAAAGCTCCTAAGGCTGAGGCGTACTTGGAGAGGGCGTCGGCTTTTTCATTCCATTCTCTGTGAAATTGGTCAAGAGTAAATTATTCAAAGTGCTCAACCTCTTTCTTGAGGAGCTCCAAGTATTTGATCATGTTAGGTCCTTTGGTGGTAAAGGACCCGAGAACTAGATTATGCAGCCGCGAGTCTGTAGGCTTTGATCCTTTTTACCTGAAGGGCTTTCGCCATTCTTAGGCCGGTGATAAGTGCTTCATATTCGGCCTCGTTGTTTGTCACCTTAAAATTGAGGGTGATGGCGTACTCTAGCTTGGCTCCTTCAGGACTTTCAAGGAAAATTCCTATTCCTCCCAACCGTCCGGTGGATGATCCGTCCACTTGTAATGTCCAACATTCTTTGTTTCTTTCCTTGCCTCCCGAAGTGGGAGTGAGTGCTTTCTCAACCTCCTGCTTCTTGTCGGAAGATGCAGTTGTCGAGGTATTGAGTTCTTCGTCCAAGAGGAACATGTGCCTTACTCTCAGTGAATCATCCATAGGTTGGTGATACTTAGTCATAAGCTGGATGCTATCTCTTTGTGTCTCTTCTGCTTCTTTCTCTCCCCTTGATTCCTTGATTTGGGCTATCACCACATGACTAGCCTTTTCCTGGGAGTTTTCGCTCTCTTCTGGGGTTTCCTCATTTGGCAAGCTGAGCATACACCATCTATTCTGTATGCCATTTTGGGTAATCCAACCACCAACTCTTTCTTGGCTAGCTTGTTCAGAGTTTTGAAGTTCAAGTGTCCTTTCTGCCTAGCAACCAAGACTGTCTGCTTTCACTTATTGTCAATTAATATTATTATTATTAATATATTTTGTCTACATGAAAATTCATGATGCAATTATGGTATTTTTAGGCTTAAATAGTTCAGTTTGGAGTTATTGTTGTTGTTTATGGCGTTGTAGTATATTATTTTAATTTTTGTAAAATCTTAATTTAGAGCTTTTTTCGAACATTACGAACAAAGCGCTTGAGCAGACAATTTATAATGTTCGTCGAACCGAACTCAAACAGGCACAATAAAAAAAATCAAACCGAACTCGAACGCCAATTTATAATGTTCATCGAACACGAACCAAACATACTTTCAGACGAACGAATGAACAAACAGTCATTAGCGTAAATGTCTGGATCGTTGGCCACCCCTACCTCGGACATTTTGGGCGGACCAAACTCACATAACATCTGGAAATCCATTTGGGGAAGTGTTTAGGCCTACTTCACCTATGTGACTCAATTATATACGTACACTTGTCGTGTGACGCCCCAAAACCAAAATACTTTAGCGCGACCGGCCGTCTATCGTGAGATGGGCTCACGTCAAGATGAAGCCTCAATTTTAGTTATAAAACATTTTGAAAACAGTGGTACAACAACAGAGCAACTACAACTCAAATACAATAGATACAATTTTAGAGAAATCTCGACTTATTACAGTTTCAGAAATTACAAAACTTTCACTAACACTACTAGCTGCTCTAGACCGACTAGCTTCCACTAGCACCCGCCTCAAACCGCAGTCACCGACTCAACTGAAAAAAAAGGTGTAAGGGTGAACTCCTGACACTTTTACCCGGATCAAGTACAGTAGTAAAATCATACATATATATACACTCGCCAATATATAATATAGTCAAAATCATTTGCATGGAACATTATCAAAACAATAGCAATTTACTTTTAGCTCAATCAGACAATACACTGCGGTCACACGAACCGTGGTGGCACACAGGTCGGCTTTTACATAACAATAACAATGCCCTACCAAAGGGATTACATAACAATGGGAGATCTCCAAAAGCACGACATTCCCTCGAAAGGGCCCAAACAATTCATAGGCATATCAATGAGCATAAAAAATATTTTCAATCCATACTTTTGAACAAAATAATTTTCACACACGTCGCAAAACATTTATGGGTACACATACTTAATCCTTTTCGAATAGATTATTATACCAAGTCTCATTCCTTGATATAATAACCATAAGTAATTTGTCAATCATAAAACATACATATATATACGATAACAATAAAATAGAATCAAAAGTGTCAAGAGTTCCCCTTACCTCGAAAACGACTCAAAACAAGCTTAACCTAGCTAGACCACCAAATCTCTACTAACTTGCACCTCGAATCCTCCGAAAATCACCACTATAATGTAAGAGACCAAAACAAATATTAAAATTAAATTATAAAGAAACTGAAGCTGGTAACTAAACAAAAATCCGATGACAGGATACATGACTACATCACTAGGCAATGGAATTTTGGTCTGTTTTAATCGATTGACTGATAATAATAAAATTGATAAACTAGCCTTCATGCATAAGACTAGTAAATTGAGTTTTGATAAGTTGGACGTGAAAGTGAGAACAGGTTTTCTACCGTCAGTCAGGGTGTCGACATCTGACACGTGTCCGTTGCTTTGTGTCGCTCTCAACCGTTGCTCTGTGTCGCCCTCAACCGCTCTGCATCGACTTCAACCGTTTTTTTTTTTTATTTCTTCCCTAATTCCTAATTACAATAATTAAATATAGAATAAATTTTATTTTACACTATAACCTTTTTGGCCACTTTGAATTTACACCACAACCTTTTTTTTTTCTCGCTCGACACTTAAACGTTAGTCAACACTTTGAGTCTACACAAAGGTTAAGTTTTTTTTCCAATCAACACCAAAACCTTGATGATAAATTACACCAACTACCAAAACCTTTTCAGTTCACCAGAAATAAATTATGTACAAAAGAAAAAGTATAAAAAAGATTGCTTGTATAAGAAGAAACATGTAATTACATTATTTTGATGAGAACAAGTATAATCAGAAGAATTAATCGTATATAATATTGAAAGAGAGACATAATTGTGCGTGGCCATAGTTGCAAATTCTGAAGTGGCAGGATGTAATTTTTGATTGTTAAATATTTAATAGCCATTGTTATAAGAATAATACTAGAGAATCATAAAAATAGTTGTGGTTCCTTGAATTCTTGCAATATAGATGAGATGAAGGTATTAAATGAAAATATTTGCCACCTCCTTGATCTCATTGCAATATACATGATTTAAAAATGAAATTACATCTAATGTATGGCAAACAAAATACATATATGATATCTTCATTCTCTTTCTCTCTCACTCAGTTATGTCTCTCTTTCAACATTATGTACGATTAATTGTTCTGATTATACTTGTTCTCATCAAAATAATGTAATTACATGTTTTTTCTTATACAAGCAATCTATTTCATAAATTTTCTTTTGTTTTTTTTATCAACAATGTTGTATATAATTTATTTCTAGTGAGCTGAAAAGGTTTTGGTAGTAGGTGTAATTTATCATCAAGGTTTTGGTGTTGATTGGGAAAAAAAAAACTCAACATTTGTGTAGACTCAAAGTGTTGACTAACGTTTTTGTGTCGAGTGAGAAAAAAAAAAGGTTGTGGTGTAAATTCAAAGTGGCCAAAAAGGTTCCACAAAGTCTTGGGAGAAACGGTCTTTAGTTAATTTAACTAGAAACAGGACCAATTTGCAATTTACCATTAAACATGTGTTTTTCGCGGATCCTCTCGCGGATCCGTCAAGATTGCGTTTTCACGGATCCGCAAAAATGATCCTCTCGCTGTTTGATATCATAGCTTTTTGAGTTGAGATCATAGTTGTTTTAGTTGAGATTATAGTTTTTTGATATCATAGGTTTTTAGTTGAGATCATAGTTTTTGGTTTGATATCATAATTTTTTGAGTTGATATTATAGTTTTTTAGTATGAGATCATAGTGTTTTGTGTTGATATCATAGTGTTTTTCCGTGACATCATACTGTTATTAGTTGAGATCATAGTCTATTTTTAGTCTGATAACAGTATGTTTTTAGTTGAGATTATAGTGTTTGGTTTGATATCATAGTTTATTGAGTTGATATCATAGTGGTTTAGTCTGCGATTATAGTATTTTGTGTTGAGATCATAGTGTTTTTAGTTGGTAAAATATAACATATATCATTCAATTACATGTACTAATGTTCATACAACTGCCGAGAAAATAACATATAACACGTTGGTACCCATCCTCTAGTATTCTTCTAGCATCCATGTTCCCTTCTGACTTCAATACCAGTTCGGTGTAGTTTCTGTTCATTATTTGTCTCCAAGCAATGCATTCCTGTAAATTTGTTGAAACAATTTTACTGAGAAAATACTAGAAGTAATAGAGATCATGGCATAATTAATTTAGATCATAGTGACTACAACTGAGATTATAGAGAATATAACTGAGATCATATCCATCATAACTTAGATCATAGCGTATATAACTGAGATCATAGTGATTATAAATGAGTTCATAGTGAATATAGGTGAGATCATATAGGGAATATAACTGAGATCATATCCATCATAACTGAGATTGTTGGGGGTAGAACTCCCCAAACACTTAGTGAGTATTTCTTGCTTTCCTTCACTTATCCGTATCGATAAGAGGCAACGGGTGAGATCCTGCACAAGTAACTTGGAGAAGGGGGGGGGGGGGTTAGGATCCGATTTGCTAAGTGTCAAACCAAATTTGAGACTTTACTCAAGAGCGACTGAAGATCGACTCTGTGTAGTATAAGATAGTAGGATGGCAATGTGACTTACCTGATTTTGTGGGGATGTGTGCCTATTTATAGGCTATCATCAAAATGGAGGGCTTGCTAGGATTGCGCCATGTGTACGGCTATGATTGAGCCACCAAGGCAAGTATTAGGCCCATGACCCAACAATGAAGCTTAGCCCATGCCAATTATGGGCTTCAGGGGTAGATTAGTCATTGTTGGAAGGGTTGTAGAGGATGTGACTAGGTCTGCCGAGATCCCAGGTTCGGAGAGAGGGGTCCGGACGCCTGGTCCGGACCATATATGGCTGTTTAGCTGAGGAAGTTCTCCTGCCTGTCTAGCTCTTCCGATTCGGAGTACCTAGGTTCAGACATCTCATTCTTTGGTGCCTATTTGCTTGGTTGCTTTACTGGATCCGAGTAATCGTCCGGGTCGGAGGGCTTGGGTCAGAGACAGTGCTGTTTGAGTACTTGTCTTCTTGTTTCAAGGTGGTTCGGACCTTGATGGGTCGGACCAAAATCCCTGAGTCGGACCTCACAGGCTCCAGATCCTTTGTTCCTTTCTTCTAAGGTGGGTCGGACCATGGTTGGTCGAATCTCGAATTCATCGACTCGGACTATAGTGACTCGGATCCCATGGATGCCTTAGGATTAGATTCGCTCGCGCCCTTTACGGATTAGACGTATTTTCGTCAACAGAGATCATAAGATATAATCGAGATCATAGTGATTATAAATGAGTTCATAGTGAATACAAATAACAAAACTCAAGATAATATTGTAAAAAAGAAAGACATAATGATTGTCAGGTTTTTAATGAAAACATAGGACATATTCCAGAGAATATAGGTAATATGCTTAATAACATAGGTAATATGCCTGAGAACATAGAAAATACAGTCAAGAACAAAACTCAAGATAATATTGTAAAAAAACAGAGCACATAATGATTGTCAGTTTTTTTTGATGAAAACATAGGACATATTCTAGATAACATAGGTAATATTGTTGAGAACATAGCACACGTACGAAAGAACATGGAAACGTTGTATATCTTATTTTTTCGAATTTTAGTTCATGATTGAGGTCTGATTTTGAATGATTACACCACTGGATCATTATGCAAGCACGATTACACCTTGTAAATGCATAAACAACAACGATCTACAATCAAAATACAAAATTATAGACGAATACTTCCAGATCTACAATTTTTCGAACTTGATTTTTCAGATCTAGGTGGAATCAAAGCTATTTTATCATTCGAAACATGAATCAGGTGGTAATTGATCATACAAAGTAAAAAACGATGAAAAACGATGAAAATATCCACGAACAGAGATTTACCTTCGGTTTCGTTAGCTTTTCTTTGCGTAATCGTAGATCGGAGATGTTTTGATCGGAAAATCGTAGATCGGAGATGGTTTATCGATCCAAAGGTTGCCTTTGGTTGTGAGATTCGTAGAGAGAAAGTTGAGCGAGTATGAAAGTTTAATGAATGAATAAATGAAACCCAAGTTATATCATTTATATATGGATCCATATTAATTCAAATTCTTGGTTGGGTGAACTTTTAGGAAGTTTTTTGGAGTTAATATGTAATATTAACTATGTTTCTGTGTCTCTATCTCGACGTTGTTTCTTAGGAAACTCACTCAAAAGGTTGTAGTGTAAAATAAAATTTATTCTTAAATATATATATATTTACAAATACATTTATAATTTATAATTATAAACCTTTACAATTATAACACAAATATTCAAATTACCTATAATCAAGAAGAAACAAATAGTCATGAACCCTAAATTAAATCCCCAATTCGGCCGTTCCTTTCTTTCATGGTCACTGCTGCTTGCTGACTATTGCTCTCGTTCCTTTCAATTCAATACAATTCGCCTTTCAGACTTGTGCTTGGTCAGACCAGAAGAAGAATGAAGCTGCAAAGCTTAGTGAAGAAGAGCCTGGAGGCACTCGACTGTAAAGGAGAGGGTTGCTCGGCCATTTGTACCGGAGTACTTGCCCTCGACCATAGGAGACTTCACCAGCAAAGAGAATTGGGATCAATTTTTCATCGATCAGTTTTTTATTTTTTCTCAATTCATTTGTTATAGAGGCTGTAATCAAAGGTTAAGGTTTTCGAATTCATGTAATTCATTGAATTGGATTACGATTCTGAATGAAATTATTTAATTGTTGCTGAATAAAATTATTTAATTGTTGTTGAATATGTATGCAGAATTGAGCTGATCGATCGTGGTTGGCTTTTACTATGGGGTTCAATAAGATATACAAGTCGCTGCAGGAGCTTTTCCCGCAGGTAATTTAGCTCTTTCAGCAATTATATGCTTTTGAGTAGCTTTTATACAGTAAAGGTGATAGCTTTCGGTTTTTCGGATTTTTTCGTATTGTTATGATGGCTGTGTCATTGTGTGTGGTTTGTGGATTTGAATTCATCAATTGTTATTTATTTTAGAGATATTTGCTTAATTCTTGAATTATAATTTAGCTTTTTCAGCAATTACATACTTTTGAGTAGCTTTGATACAGTAAAGGTGACAGCTTTCTGTTTTTCGAAGGTATTCCGTATTGTTATGATGGCTGCGTCAGTGTGTGGTTTATCGATTTGAATTCATCAATTGTTATTGATTTTAGAGATATTTGCTTAATCCTTGAATTATAATTTAGTTGTTTCTGCAATCATATACTTTTGAGTAGCTTTGATAGTGTAAAGGTGATATCCTTCGGTTTTTGGGAGGTATTTTTTACTGGTGATGATGTCTGTGTGGTTTGTGGATTTGAATATATCCTTTGTTATGGGTTTTAGAGAATATTTGCATAATGATTGAATTACATTATGTTAAAGTGAGAGATGGTGGTTTGATTGGTTTGTGTGCTTGTATTTGTTTTTGGTAGATTGATTCTAGAGTTCTTCAGACGTTAGGTGTGATATTGCAATTGAATTGGTTCGAGAGAGCTTATACGTTCAACCTGGTTAATTATTTTGTAGCTCCAAGGATATGATATCAAGGAATTGGTGCAAGCATCATGATCAGATCTGCACAAGTTACTCTGTTGAATCTACTAAACCTCCTTTCACTCCCTTCTTGACATCTATATCAGTAGTCAGGTCAGGTGTATACTCTCCGTTCTTGAATATAGAGGAGAAGACTAGTTTCAATCTGTATCTAGCGTTTCAATATAAGCTTGGTATGCTCTTGTTTATGAGCTTTATATGTTTGTAACCATCTCTCACGAACAATGTCGACTCCTGCTTGCTCAGTCTTGGGACAGAGACCAGATGAAGAAGCAAGCTACAAAGCTTAGTGAAGAAGAGCCCGGAGGGCCGGAGCCGATCGACTGTAAAGGAGGTGGGTCGGCCTTTTGGCACTCGACCGGGGGGAGAGCCGTTTGTACTGGAGCAATTGCCCTCGACCATAGGAGACTTAACCAGCAAAGGCATCTCGAAATGTGCAAATTGGCTGCAACATAGCCACGATTGTAGATAGGTGCGGGATTTTTCAGATGGGTGGTTGGGAGAGGATTGTTGCTACCAACTGTTCAGTACAGGTGCGGCAATATGATTGGGATCAATTTTTCACCATCGCTATGCATTCGAATGGTAAGTGGCCGCAACTCCAGAAATCACTCCCTGTACATCTCTCGTTTAGTGATTGATTTCTCATCAGCCACGAGTGAACTTTTTTCATTGGATCCTAACTGTTTATGGATTGATTGATTAGTTCACATTTGTTCTAATTTAGCTGTGATTATTCAATGTTCATTCATCAGTAATGGAATATTTAGTAATCCTATATGTTTATCTACTGCTCATTATTTTTTTTTTGAACAGATATATGATACTCAAATATATGAAATAACGGATCAGGATAAAAGTTCGAGAGCACCAAGTATTCGACAAAATGTCTGACTGGATGAGGTGTTATGGAAATCAGCTGGTGCATTTTTGCTCAC
The DNA here is from genome assembly GCA_026545765.1 of Plantago major. NCBI lineage: Eukaryota > Viridiplantae > Streptophyta > Magnoliopsida > Lamiales > Plantaginaceae > Plantago > Plantago major. The sequence goes on along the minus strand of CM048844.1, from coordinate 73,309,205 downwards.
ACCCTCTGCCTTGACAGTGAATGATGTTGGCTCTAAACAGAATTTCTTGGCTGTGTATTTCCCGGGCTTGAAGGAGAAGCTGGCATAACCGCCCTCAACTGTTGGGCACTGGTTTGCAGTTCCGGTTCCTTTCACTTCCATGTAAGTCTTGCTCTGGATTTCGTCGAATGTCAGCCTTTTAGTTTCAGCACCTGCTCCCTGTATAACAAGGAGCGCAGAGGTGGCAAGAGCAAATCCAGCAATCTTGGCAGCATCAGTGCACTTTTGTGCATAGTTCTTGACATCAAGAGAGCATGTTATCCTTGGAGCGGATGATTCGGAGCACTTGCCGAGACATTGAACCAGCCTGAGCATGGTGTTCCTGGCTGAGCCACCAATCTTGGTAGGCTGCATGAATGTAGCAGCTGCCTGTAATGAGGTAGCCATTAATGAATTAGAGTAATACCTTGATGCTTTAATGATGTGGTAATGAGTTGCAATTTGCTGTATAGTGTTCGCCATGTATATATCTTTTATTTTCTTTTTGTTCCTTTAGCATATATCTTTTTCTAAAATTGAATTACCTTGTTTTTTCAGATTATTAGCCGGTGAGTAATAATAATTTCTGAATCGAGGAGTTGAAGACTGATTTCACTTGGAGCTAACATGTGAAAAGCTCCGATCAAATCATTTATTTTCTATCAAGTTCAAGACTACAGTGGATGATTTTTGTGCACGTTTGAAATTTATTGGGTTTTAGTTTTATGTTTGTTTGGTGTTTACCTGCTCCCAAGCTTAAAGTGTCATTGACCTGTTCTCATTTCTGAGTTTTTGTATCGTTGTCTTGCTGATTTGATGGTTTAATGAATGACATTGATTTGTGGTTGCTTTGCAAGTAATTTTCGGAAGCATTTTGTTGTTTCTTGTACTACTTTGCTAATTTGTGTTCGGTTGACAAGTAGTAAGTGTAAAACCTTAGTTTGCGGTACTTAAATGAAAGGTCTCTATAATCTGCAATATTAGTTTTTGATATTGAAAGTTGTAGTCTAGATGGAAAATTTGTGGTGCCACTACCCCTCGTGAACTCACAAGTATTTTGAGTTGCTTCATATGTTTGAAGTTATTTGGTATATAAGGTATTTTAATAAAACATTCAAGCGCTAATTGGAGTAGCTTGAAATAATCCACTGGGTGCTCTTTTCTGTTAAACTTCGTGCTCATGGGATCCTCTCGTTTTGGAGTCCAGAGGTACACCCATAAGCTCGCATTGTTCCATATATGTGCACTTTATTGACAAACAAGTCATGGCAAACTCTAAACTGGTGTGGTCATAATGGTATATTTGAAAAATGCCAACTTGTAGTGGAAACATGCACACAACAGTAAAGAAAACACAAGACTAACTCAACTTAATTTGTAATAAAATCTGATTTCACTTGTAAGGAACAAGGATTAATGGCTGATACCGTTGGAAATATATACAAGTCTAGATTACTAAGAATTTTGAATTTTGGCATCCCCATATCTATGGAGAGATTTACCGCAATTTTACTAAAACCACGCAAGTCTGGCAAAAAACACAAAACTAACTCAACTTCGCAATAAAATCTGATTTCACTCGTAAGGAACTAGGATTAATGGACAATACCGTTGGAAATATATACGAGTCTAGATTACTAAGAATTTTGAATTTTGTCATTCGCATATCTATGGAGAGATTTACCGCAATTTTACTAAAACCACGCAAATCTGACAAAAACACAAAACTAACTCAACTTCGCAATAAAATCTGATTTCACTCGTAAGGAACTAGGATTACTGGCCGATATCGTTGGAAATATATAGGAGTCTAGATTACTAAGAATTTTGAATTTTTTCATTCGCATATCTATGGAGAGATTTATCACAATTTTACTAAAACCACGCAAATCTGTCAAAAACACAAAACTAACTCAATTTCGCAATAAATTCTGATTCCACTCGTAAGGAACTAGGATTAATGGCCAATACCGTTGGAAATATATACGAGTCTAGATTACTAAGAATTTTGAATTTTGTCATTCGCATATCTATGGAGAGATTTACCGCAATTTTACTAAAACCACGCAAATTTTTAGTTTTTCTTGTTGTTTAGGTGTAAAAACATCTTTAAAGTCATTTGAACAATGTATACATTAGAAATCAAAAAGGACCTATAAGCAGGCCACTTTTCCATTTTCCATGGATTTTTCTTAACATTTTCCTGAAGCTTGCTGTCTATTCTTTTTAGGTGTTCAGGTGCATTTAAATTTATGCAATAACAGCCATAACCCAATCCATAACACTAGAAATCAACAACATCATTAACACAAAAAAAACTGCCAATATAGAATAGTCAAAGGTCATAGTTGCAATTACAGTTTATCCTCTGATTAGACTACATATCACATTTAGCTTAGAGTAAATTTTATTTTACACTAGAACCTTTTTGGCCACTTTGAATTTACACCACAATCTTTTTTTTTTTCCACTCGACACTAAAACGTTAGTCAACACTTTGAGTCTACACAAATGTTGAGTTTTTTTTCCAATCGACACCAAAACCTTGATGATAAATTACACCTACTACCAAAACCTTTTCAGCTCACTAGAAATAAATATACAACATTGATGATAAAAAAACAAAAGAAAATTTATGAAATAGATTGCTTGTATAAGAAAAAACATGTAATTACGTACATAATGTTGAAAGAGAGACATAACTGAGTGAGAGAGAAAGAGAATGAAAATATCATATATGTATTTTGTTTGCCATACATTAGATGTAATTTCATTTTTAAATCATGTATATTGCAATGAGATCAATGAGGTGGCAAATATTTTCATTTAATGCCCTCATCTCATCTATATTGCAAGAATTCAAGGAACCACAACTATTTTTATGATTCTCTAGTATTATTCTTATAACAATGGCTATTAAATATTTAACAATCAAAAATCACATCCTGCCACTTAAGAATTTGCAACTATGGCCACGCACAATTATGTCTCTCTTTCAATATTATATACGATTAATTCTTCTGATTATACTTGTTCTCATCAAAATAATGTAATTACATGTTTCTTCTTATACAAGCAATCTTTTTTATACTTTTTCTTTTATTTTTTTAACATCAAGGTTGTACATAATTTATTTCTGGTGAACTGAAAAGGTTTTGGTAGTTGGTGTAATTTATCATCAAGGTTTTGGTGTTGATTGGAAAAAAAACTTAACCTTTGTGTAGACTCAAAGTGTTGACTAACGTTTAAGTGTCGAGTGAGAAAAAAAAAAGGTTGTGGTGTAAATTCAAAGTGGCCAAAAAGGTTATAGTGTAAAATAAAATTTATTCTTTAGCTTATACACACTACTCTGTCATCTTTGTCCTCATCCTTTAATTTCTTCAAGCCTTCCTGAAGGTCACGCAATGGCTTAATGGCTGCTGGCCCAATAGTATCCATGTCTCGAGGCTCCCAAAAAGCATCAAGATATACACGAGTGTATCCATCATCGGTGCAACTCGAAACATACGTCCTCAAAGCTTGATCATCATATATAGGATCATTGATATAACCTCTTTTCATTTGATCTCCTGTTGCCGGTTTTGTCAAAATGATCACCTCTCTCTCCGATCGAAATGGTATATTAAAAATTTTCGCAACCGCATTGCATGTTTCATCTTTGGTAATTGCTTGTGGCTCCACGCCTCGTTGCACACACAGAAAATCACTATGTGCGGACATTTGCATACGAGCCCACACTTGAATCTTATTATCTCTACATAAATGCATGTAAGTCTCATTTTCTTGGCAATATACAACTTAAATGCCAGCATCCTGCGTGTGGAAATTGACTCGGGCTGCATATCCATTGATGGAAAGTTTGAGTATAAATGAAGGTACATATGAGATAAAAACCTGTACATCTTACCTCTGTCATTGGTCGGTTAACACCTTCTCGGAACATCATTAAGAGGCATACATAAATGCCACAATCGTACCTATGTTTAAACAAAAACAATACATATGATTATGAACTTATTCATACACATGAAATTGATGAATTTAATCTTGCATATAACCAAAACTCTTACCCATTAGGTTGGCTTTTGAGATAATTGGCATACTGATAAGTAAAAGTTGTATTCCAATCACAATTTTTAAATGACTCCAACCGCCATAACTTGCATATTCTCTCCAGCTTTATCACCTACATAAAATTTTCTCATACATATGCAGACCATAGAATTAATTTAACTAGTCATAATCTTATGCAATACATGTATATACGGCTGTAAAAGAGACAGAAGTTGTCGAAGTCTCAATCAAGGTTCGTCTAGCACCATCATTATACCAATCCCTGAGTGTATCGCAGATTTCTACTATCTTTTTGTCAATGTCGATCTTGCATAAGAAGAAATGATTTGCGTGAACAAAGGGACGGAGGAAGTAAAAGAAATCAAGTTTACAAAATCAATATTGTACCTACATATAGTCGAGCTTGAGCCGAGCTCTATATGGTAGACGAAACTAGATTTGTTTGCGGTCCTAATCATTGATGTATCATATTGTATGGTGGAAGCATATGTGTTTACCACTAATACTCCCAAGTTGACGATTTGATTTCAAATCAAGGTTATAAGCCCTCGAATCGCCGTTATTTCGAATTTGAAGTTACAAAATTACTAATCACAACATTTAGAGCTACTTTTGCAAGAGAGTACAGAGACCATGATCTATTAGAGAGACCAAATCAAAGATCGTGTTAGTCTAGGTTTTAGATCTTGATGATTTCACATGACATCTTTATACTCGGTAGTTAAGTAGGAGTACTTAGTCTTTAGGGTATATGTAGCATGGGCAATGTAAAAGAGGAATTGATTGTTTAGTAACATCTTTTAATATATAAGAGCCAACTATGTGAAAGCGGTTCGTTCTTACAAAAAATGTCTTTCCAAATTTACCCTCCTAATTTCGACTCATCACTTATTCATCATACACTGTTAGAAAGAATGGCGGACTATTCTTCTCAAATAAAATAATTAACCAAAATATATCAAGTTTACCGTGGATGATCGTCTATCTCAATAGGCAGAGCGCCTCGTGGCTAGTCCTCTTCCTTCATGTCTCACAGTCAAGTTGACTTTTGGTCAAATGTATGTGAACTGGACCTTAATTAGTATAAGTAGTCGAGTGACTAAAACGCTTTCAAATATTCCTGTGGATTGGGCCTCTCGCCTCTAAATGGGCCCTAAATGAGGCCTTATCGTGCAGTATTAGGACTAAGTTCTGGACTAGACCAAAATACGAAAATTTACCAATACAGTTGTTAACATCAATGTTGACAACATAGGCATTTCGATAAATAACATCGATGGATTTCTTGTAAACACAAGTCAGTTGCTAGGTAGTTATATATAAATTGTCTCTTAAAATACTTAAACTATGTACCCACCACATCGTCTAGTATGTCAACATATTTACAAATTGGATTGATCTGGCCCGTTAACTAACGAATTGCATAAGGATAAAATGTTTTCATATTCGTTAGCAGCAGATCGGATTGGATATATATGTGGATATCCAATTATTATTCATAATATATGTTGTATATATAGTATATGATACTTGTAGACGCTCATAAATCTACAATCGAAATTAGGGTTTAGAAAATTGAGTTCGTTTTGTGTTTTCGCCAAATTTGAGCTGTTGTAGTAAAATTGCGTTGAATCTCTCCATAGATATGCGAATGCCAAAATTCAAAATTATTAGTAATCTAGACTCGTATATATTTCCAACGGTATCGGCCATTAATCCTAGTTCCTTATGAGTGAAATTAGATTTTTTTGCCAAGTTGAGTTCGTTTTGTGTTTTTGCCAGATTTGCGCGGTTTTAGTAAAATTGCGTTGAATCTCTCCATAGATATGCGAATGCCAAAATTCAAAATTATTAGTAATCTAGACTCGTATACATTTCCAACGGTATCGTCCATTAATACTAGTTCCTTATGAGTGAAATCAGATTTTTTTGCCAAGTTGAGTTCGTTTTGTGTTTTCGCCAGATTTGCGCGGTTTTAGTAAAATTGCGTTAAATCTCTCCATAGATATGCGAATGCCAAAATTCAAAATTATTATTAATCTAGATTCGTATATATTTCCAACAGTATCGGCCATTAATCCTAGTTCCTTATGATTTAAATCAGATTTTTTTGCCAAGTTGAGTTCGTTTTGTGTTTTCTCCAGATTTGCGCGGTTTTAGTAAAATTGCGTTAAATCTCTCCATAGATATGCGAATGCCAAAATTCAAAATTATTAGTAATCTAGACTCGTATAAATTTCCAACGGTATCGGCCATTAATCCTAGTTCCTTATGAGTGAAATCAGATTTTTTTGCCAAGTTGAGTTCGTTTTGTGTTTTCGCCAGATTTGAGCTGTTTTAGTAAAATTGCGTTGAATCTCTCCATAGATATGCAAATGCCAAAATTCAAAATTATTAGTAATCTAGACTCGTATACATTTCCAACGGTATCGGCCATTAATCCTAGTTCCTTATGAGTGAAATCAGATTTTTTTGCCAAGTTGAGTTCGTTTTGTGTTTTTGCCAGATTTGCGTGGTTTTAGTAAAATTGCGGTCCATAGATATGCGAATGCCAGCATCCAGAGTGTGTAGAATTTTCTTGAGAGGCCAGCAACCTTGGACATCAAATTCCGAAGCCCCTTGAGAAATTAATGTCATGACTGATATCTAGTTATGCTATATCTAAAATGATCAGAGTCTCAATTATTTTAGTTCAAATTCACATAAGCGTCAACTTTACATAACATTGCACAAACCTGCAGACATGCAAGACAACAGTGCGCAGATGAAACTACTCTTTCGCATAATATTGCACAAACCTGCAGACATGCAAGCGAACAGTGCGCAGATGAAACTACTCTTTCGCATAACATTGCACTGACATGTATTAATTCCAAACACTTCCTTCAAGACATTTTAAGTAAAGAATAAGCCAGCAAGTTAAGATAAGTATCAGAGCCAAAGTAAAAGGAATAATAAAGAAATCTTTAATCAATGCTCCAACATACTTCAGCCCCACTCATTACATATGTGTTTTGTCGAGATAAGCCTCGTCAATACTTGCAGCCACAAAGTTGGGGTCATACTTCTGAAAAACTAACATGTCCATTCAAAAACTAAGCATAACATACTAAAACTAATCTTGAACCTAAATGGATCACAAGCTACAAATATAAAAGAAAAATATTTTAGCACTAAGGTAAAACCTAAAACTCTTCCGAATCACTTGCATATAAGTCTTCAGTCTTCCAGTCATCCTGAAAGAAATCTTCATTTTCATCTCCCTCGGTAGGTTGGTTGGAATTCAAGCCCCCATTGCCTTGGTTGATTGGATTTTGCGGACATGACCCCCTTTTATGCCCAGCTATCCTGATAACATGCAAGAGAAATCACATGAGCATGAATAATCATTATTACACAACGAGAATAGAAAGAAGAAAAAATAAACTACAGCCACATACTTGCAAAGTCCACACTTTTGCCTTCTATCCTTTTGTGCTCCTTTCCGTTTAGCCCTTTTGGGGTCACCCACATGCTGGTTTTGTGATTTCGTTACAGGATCTGGGATACCACGTTGCTTTCCCACAGACACATCATATGTGTCGTGACACGTTGAATCAAAAGTAGCGTCCACTCTATCATTTGATGTTGCTGTTGTTTGTGGCTTTAAACCTTTTGCAATTCTGGGTTCAACATGGGAGACATCTAGACTCCTAACAAGACTATCCCTGAAAAGTTGACCAAATTTCTGGCGCTGCGGGTCACTAGCTGAAAACATATGTGGATAAAATATACAGAGTTGTCGACTTTTGTATGCTTTTCGAACCATCCTTGCATTCTTTACGAAATCCAGCCCGAGAACATTCCCACTTCATGTTTTTTACGATGTTTGTTGTCCGGCGGCGATCCCTATGGCAAATTCGATTCTTGAATCCCATTCGCCAACCATATACTTTATAGAACAGATGCGCCTTCTCAGGAGTATCAAAAGTCAAAGCCTCAATAGTCTCCTTGTCCAAAGGGAGCTCCTTGTAATATGCGAAATATGTATCATCAAATGACTGATCAAGCTGACTCATTTCCTCATCAGAAGAAGAACCATCAATTTTCATCCCGGTAGAAGTCATTCCTAGAAAGATCATTAATGAACAAGCTTAAAAACACAAAGATTAATAAAGTAGAACCTTGACACAATAATTAAAACAACCATAGATGATCAATGTTATCTCCATAAACCAATAAATCAAACATGCTCCCTAACATATACAATCTGGGTGAGTCTCTTACAAGTCCGTTTCTACTCTCCAACTCTTTCTGCACTTGTCACTCTTAATTCTAATATTATTGGCACGTCTAAAATTAGTTGCCATCATCAACTCTTTTTCATTCTTATGTCAAATTTGAGTTCAATGTAACAGTCTCAAGATTGTAGTAACACGCGGGGCTCCATGTGTCATTTTTAATAGTATAATAAATTGGAACCAAACTTGTGCCTGAGAAAAATTAAGAACATAAATAGCACAGGCTTAACAAACTTGGTAACATGCTGGCTCATAAACTCTTATTCAATCTTCTACATTGATCCAAAATTAATTCCATGTGTAGGAGGCAAAAGATTAGCAAACTGATGATTACACCATCATTTCAACACTTGCAACAATATATTCGTAAAAGTTCCAAATTCGTAAAAGATTAGCAAACTGATGATTACACCATCATCTCACTAATGGTATTGGCACAGTGTCTATATATGTCCTGCAATTCCAAACCATAACATCCAAGGCTCCCAAAATTCCTTAAAATTAATACTATTCCCTGCCTCACGTGTAAACACACTACACAACCAAAACTAAGCCCGCTGTCAACATGAATCCAAAACCAAGTAGAAAGAAAACTGTAGTCTGATTAAGATCATACCTTGTTGTTTCAGAGTTCAAAAGCCACACACAAATATACACAGCGAAATAGGGCGCTAGAACAGCAAATAGACTACCTGCACGTCAAAAAGAGAGTGAGAAACGATTTGATATCTTAGCCTAAAGAGAACAAAAGAAGAATTACCAATCTGGATCGATAATATTCCTGAGTAACGATCAATAACGATAACTTGCCTCCGTTGCTTTCTGGTTTAAATCCACGACCTGTTCGCTTTTTCTCTCTCTCGACCTTCGCTCTTGCGGGTTTCTCGGTGATAATGGCGTTTTGGCGCTGATGATGATGATGATGATCGCGCTGATGACGATGTGCTGATGATGATGATGATCGAGCTGATGATGATGAGATCGCCGATGATGATGATGATGATGAGATCGCAGATGATGATGATGCGCTGGGGATAGTATAATTTTGGAAATGTTTAATTTGGGGATGATTTTTTGATTTAATTGTGATGGAGAATTAATGAGTTTTGTGTTTTGATTTAAATTTGATTTTAAAATTTTATTTTTGATTTTGATTTTTTAATAGAGGTATTTTTTAAACATATATCAAAAATATATTTTTTTAAATATATTTAAATAATTTAAAGCAACGTAGTCGGTTAGAGCAACACGTAGCGCAACACCTTGTGCGATACGAACGACACCCCATGGCAACACTTAGTGCGAAAGGTAACAGATTATTCGATCTCCACCGTTAAAATTTTAATCTAATGGATCAAAATAAGTGACTGACGTTAGTCAGGGCGACACCCTGACTGACGGTAGAAAGCCCCAAGTGAGAATTGTTTCATGCAACAAAAACAATAATTGGATGGATAAGAGTTTACGAAAACGGACAACATTGTACTCACCGGCAGGATAGTACTCAATAGACGGTTCATCATGGACGGAGCAAAATAACATCAATGAGTTGAAATTAGGTTGTGGAAAAGATATATTACTCTATACGGGATCGAGCCTAAAATCTGAAAATTGAGTTTTAAAATTATTACGAGGCCCGATCCACTATAACATTAAAATAAAATTATACTCCCTCCATTTCAGAAAAAGTGTTACATTTTACTATTCTGCGGTCAATTGTCTCCACGTTTGACCACAATTTACTCTTAAACGATATTAATAAATAAATTATTAAAATTATATAATGAAAATTTAGTAATTAATTTTTTATTATATGATTTTATTAAATTATTTACTATTATCATTTATGAGTAATTTGTGGTTAAACTCGAAGACAGATACCGGTTAAAGTCAAAATGTAACACTTTGAAATGGAGGGAGTAAAATTGAAGCAAATAAAAAGTACGGGCTTTTACATGTCGAAATCTGGAACCAAAACAAGGCTGGGCCCGCCCACCTCTTTCTTAATGGTTTTGGTCTCCACCCGAGTTCGAGTCCAGCAAGGAAAACAAGTCGGCACACTAGAAGTCATCCAGCCGTGTAGCCAAATTAATACTACGTACTTTAACCTAGCCAGAACGTAACTAACCAAGTATGGATCTTTCTTCTCCAGAATTTGATTTACCCGAAGAACTCATCCAGCGAATACAATCTCTCTTGGGTCCAACTCACACCTCGATTACCCAGAAGCTTAATACAGAACAATTAAAAGAGGCTGCTCGAACCTGCATATTGTCCAAATCATGGTACTCTGCTTGGTCCAACCGACCGAACCTTATTCTCAAACATCGCCTTAATTTCTCCCTGGAATCCTTACAGAGGTACAAGGAGAATTTGGGCATGAAACTACAGAGCCTTGAGCTCCGCTTGAAATACGGTGAGAGCACCCATAAGACTCTAGCCGATAAACTGATTGTAGAATCTCTGAGTTTGGGGTTGAACGAGCTTCATGTGACAAATTTTAACCGCCCGGATTATCTCAAAATGCGGTTACCTCGTAGAGAATATATGTTACCAGCGCAAGTGTTTGAAACAACAACCTTGACCAAACTATCTGCTCGCCACTGCCTCATCGATAGTGCCAGAGGAGGAAGAGTACTCTGTTCTCGACTTGTCTCTTTAAATTTGCGCGGATCTTTTATAGATCCGGACGCACTGGCGGATATTCTCTTAGTATGCGGCCCTTCAATTCAAAACTTAGTATTGGACATAAGCTTTTCGCCATGTGTAATAGATTTGACTCCATTGCGGAACCTCGTTCATCTTGATGTCTGTCATCCGTCTAAAAAAGATAGAGGCTGTAACATGATTTCAGGGATGCGCCCGCCGCCCCCAAATTTTGTAACATGACTACATTGCGGCTGGAACAAGTGACCCTTTATGAAGATTTCTTTTTCACTCAATTCTCTCGTCTATTTCCTTATGTGGAGAATTTAACACTCACTCACTCCACGGGTTATAAAGACATAAGGATTTCAAGCAAATCAGTCAACTACTTAGAATTGGATCAGGGACATGATTTCAAGAAAGCGCGACTTGAGGTTCCCAATATTCGAAAGTTGATACTCAAGGTGAACTGTATCCCTTCCCTGTCACTCATTAGTAGTAGTAGCGGATCATCAAAGGAATGGGAGTCTCATGTACAGTGGAAGTGGGGCATTCGGTGTAAAGTTGAGGGTACTCGGTTTCCTGAGTTGAGAAATCTTCTGACTGAATTAAGCGAATCCAAGATATCTCTACATTTTAAGATCTACACTTTTCGTGTTGGTTTGGAGGGAGATCTGCTGCCTTGTTTCCCCACACCAGTACCTCTGGTGGAGAATTTGAAGGTATCTGTAACTTCATTGTTATTTAAGGATGGTACTACTCTTTTAGATGGTTTATTTAAATTTTGCCGTCCTAGATTCATGACTCTAAATAAGTACTATGCGGACCTGTGTAAACGTGACATCCCTATGTTGCTGAAGCTCGTTTCTGATGCATCGTCTCTGCATAAAACTCACAAGCATAACCAAGAAACCGAGCAAATGGACCTCATCAACCCTCACATGTATGGTCTTAAGGAAGTCAATCTGGAACTCTTGGATAACAATCTCAAGGAGTGGAGCACCATTACATTGGGAAATTCAATCGACACTTCATCTATTCAAGATATCATACACCAGATCCGCTTCCATTTTATATGGAGAGGTGTTGGAGAACCAGAACCATCTCTGCTAGCTGTGATCCGGTGATCATGAATTCACTTCTGCTGCTGCTGGTTGTTCCTTTTACACTCAATTCAGAGTATCTCACTTTTGCGTATTCGGTTGAGACTTTTCTTTCTTCTGCTAATGTTTCTCTATGAATAAAAAGATGAGCATATTTGTTTCTTGAAGGGAAAAGTAGTAATTTTTTGGTTCAATTCATTGAAATTTTTCATTATTAGTTCTCTTATGACCGCTGCACTTGACCAATTTGTATTTTTAGTTTTACTAGTACAAATTAAGAGTCATATTTTTTAATTACGATTCATATTTTATAAGAGTCATAAATTTTGGGTCTTTTTTTTTCAGTGCAAATTAGGAGTGGCATTATGAAATTTAAACTCTCTCCTAAATAACCCTAATGGTTTTTTTAAAAAAAGGGAAAGCATCTCCCCTAACCCTATACCCCAACTATATTCCCTTTTCAAAATTATAAAACCAACTTTGTATCCCCAGATTCATTGAAGCATAAAACTAATCAAGGTGCTAATAACAACACAATTCCCAAATCTTGCTCAAATAATGAATCAAATCTATGAAAAGAAGCCTATTTCAAGCGTTGTAGTTAAGTCATTGGTCATGCTGACATGGCATTATTGAGCATTCATATTAGTCAGTTTTTTTTCCAAATGTATTTTGATTGGTTGTTAGAATTTAAAATTTGGCATGTTGGTGGTGGAACATTTTAAGTATTTAAGACGTAGTGCACCATATAACTCCCTTGATTTATTTTCAGTATGTTGAATCCATATATAATTTTTATTTAATCTCATATATATTTATCTACAAAACTCCAAAAGATATTATGAACGTATATATAGATTCACCGCGACAAGACGAATCCACACCAAACTTGAATATTTTAATAATTAATTAAATTATTTATATATTAAATTAAATATTATGTAGGTTTATTAAATGATAGAAATAATAAAATTTAAAAAATAGAGAATTTATTAAATACTTAATACTCCCTCTATTTATCAAAGAAATTAATATTTATTTAGGTATACAATTACAAATGTATACTTTAAAAATTAGCAGTAAAGTAATGTATTTGATGAAATAAAAACCATCATCTTATCAACATTTACGTGAATTCTCACACGTTTTCTACTTTTTACTCATTATTTATTCAAATATTACCTTCTACTTATACACTCACTATATGAAACATTTTGAATATAAATTTCACAGATATTTACAAAACCCACCCCTCCAAGATGGCCACTTTGCAGATTGATACCTGATGTTTGAACAATTACAAAATCCGCCCTTACATTTTTATAGTAATTACATATAAACCCAAAAAGTCAAAAATTCCCTATTTTTATTTTATTTTACCATTACCTTTATTTTCACTTTCTATTTTATCATTTATTTTTAATCATTCCATTTAAATATTTCATTACTTCATATTTTAAACCCCCATTTTTCCTTCTTCTCCAAAACTCCTCACCTCTACTTCCACCATCATCTCCTCCACGGCTCCACCCTTCTTCACCACCACTGTTGGGGGATAAACCTCTCAACACCAACACTACCACTGCAAGTAACCTAATCCAAGCTCCGCCTCCAACTTGAAGTCCGATAAAAGGGTTGTCCGAGAAAGAGCACCTGAAAGGACTAAGTGGGGGGGGGGGGGGGGGGGTTAGAATGGGTTACCCGGATTGCCAAGGTCAATCCGGAAAGAGGCTTCACTCAAAGGAGAGGTGGTAGCTCTCAATGCAATAGTAATGGGAAAGGTATTATGGATGTCACTTTTGTCTTGCTTACCGACTTATCACTTACCTTAAGGTCTTGGACCTTGTGCTGTATTTAATGTTATCATATACTCATGAGGTAGCTCATAAGATGATGCCAAGTGTACGATCCAGATTTGGACACCAATGCTACCTTTGATCCATGGCCCATTAGTGAACAGTAGTCCAATACCGATAAGTGGGCCTGGGAGGGTAGTTTGGACCTTTTCCCTCTGAGAGTACTGTTCCGCTTGTTGGGTCCGTGTTAGTCCCTCGGACAGATCGGTCTGCTTGGTTGATCTTCCCTTGGGTGACTCTGGATGTCCGAGCCAAGAGTCTCACGGAAGTATCTCAGTGCTTCTGTTATATACGTTTGGTCTTAAAGTAATGGTGGCGTCCGAGATTCTCTCGTACGGTCCGTTAGGCATCTCTGTACTGACATGGTCAGGTTTGGAAGTCCTTTCCTTAGCTTTCGGACTAGTGGGGATGTAGTGACCTCAGCGTACTGGTCGATTCACTTTGGGCGGACCATGTGAGGTCGGACCAGTACTGAATTGGCTAGTTAAGTCGTGATGCGCTTTAGGACACGCTCTATGGCGCCCTTAACGGATTGGACATATTTCCATATCAACATATGTCCCCCCAGTTTCCAAGTATCTTAGTAGAAGATAGTTGGTAACTATGAGGATCGATCGTGTTCGGAGCGTGTCCGAATCGTTAATTAAAAGAAAAAGGAAGAAATCCTTTTTGTCGGGATCCGTCGTCCGTGTCCTCAAGGATTCAATATATCTCTTCCCCCCCCCCTTTTCCGTCTATAGTCCGAGTTATCACGTAACTGGGACTGTAGAGGAAAAGGTATTTGTATCCGAGATATATGTGTCCGAGTACGGTTAGGATCTGACGTAGCCTTCTGGAAGCTGTCCGTTGGGCCGATTGTTGAATTGGTCCTCTCGTAAGCCCAAGAGACCCAATAGGTTGTCCGTTCGGCCCACGGGAGAAAGATCCCGAGTAAAGGGACGTGACCGTTGGATCAGGACGACATCAACGGCCGGGGTTCCCAGTCCGATTGATGTGACGCGTCTGTCAAGCATTAAATGCGACGTCTTGTGACCATCCACTCATGACGGTACAACCCTTGGATTGGAGAGGATCAACGGCTGTGATTCAAATCCAAGCGACGTGACTCTTGGCTATCCCAAATTGCCCTTATAAATAGTCAGCCCATCAGTCATTTTCACACTTTTAGCAATCTCGAAACTCAGAGCAATCTTTAAGCAATTCAAACAACGCAAGGTCGATCCGAGCAACTGGGACTTGTAAGACTTTTGGGCCATCAAGCTGAGATCTGTAACCTCGGTACATTACCCAAGTTCGATCATCCGTGGAGCTTCCCTGTTTGAATATTAGCAAGTAAGTACCCTTCTTTGGCCTTGTTTAAGTTGCCTGTATTCGCTATACGCCTATTGCATGTCTAGTGTAGCTTCCCTTGCTGCTTCCGTAATTGTGCCCGTCTTCAGTAATTGGCTCTTGCGATACCTTTGGTTTAGACGATAGTTGATGTGTTTCTGTTGCATGCTCATAATATGCCAATTTTCCTCATTGATGTCTTGTACTCTTATTTGGTAAGTCCCGTCCGACACAACCTGTCTTGACAATGCATGTTTACTTGTAAATCAGTATTGGTTGTGGTATTTGCCCATAAATTGTTTCTTTTGTCATCGTGCCATAAGGGGCAGATCGTGGTGCCAGTGGCACAGCTTCGCGTGCCGGGGTCTTGGGGTCCCTGTCCTTCTGTGTATAGAGAATCTTAGGGTTTAAACTTTTTCGCGGACCTCTGGACTTAATAAGACATATAAATGAACTCTCGGACAATAACAATCATCGTTTCTGATCCGTTTCCTTCTGCCCTAGGATGTCCGGGAGCGATAGTCAAAACGTTCACGAGGTGCGGTATTACCAGGATGGAGTAGGTTCGGGCGATGAATCCGTGGACGTGAACGTGTCCGTAGGAGACTATCTCGTGGATGTCCTTTCTTCCAGAGATTCCGACGCTAGGCACGGAACCCATGAAACAGTTAATCCTCCGACGAACGGGCCAGTGGTCGAAGAAGGTGTTGATGAGGCGAGAACGTTGGTCCAATCTCGGACTGTAGGCGGTGTGGGAGGGCCTATAGATCCGAATGCGCTTCAACTTGAACGGGCAGGCGACAGTGGGCATGAGGCTGATGACGTGGAGATGTTCGAGGCTGGAGTGGAGGACCGTGTTCTGGTAGAGGCAGGTCCGTCCAAGCCAAGCACATCCGGGAGACCCGAAGGTGTCCTCGAGGACGAAGAAGATGGTGAGGAAGAGGAAGGTGAGGGCGAGGAGGAAGAAGGAGAAGGATCTCCTGTCACTCGTCCCTCTAGACGATCCAGTCGGCGGATTGCATTACATCCTGCTGCTTCCGTTCAGTCCAATCTTCAATTAGTCGAGGGTCGTGGTGCAAAAGCTGCCCGAATCAAGTTCCCCCGTCATGCGTCCGCCGTTACAATAGTGGACCAATTTGGAGAACTAAACACGGACGGGCTTCTTCCTACGTGTCCATCCAGGGTCAGTTCGGAGGACATCCCCGAGTGGAGGCGGAAGTGGGAGATCCCTAATTCCGTAGAAATCATGGTTCCCGAGCCCGGTCACGCTTTTTACAACCCGCCCGCCGGGTATATGTGCGTGCATGAGGTGGCCTTCTCCTGCGGATGGAAGATCCCCGTTGCTACAGAGCTGAAAAACATCCTGAACCATATTGGTATAGGTCCGAGTCAGGTTATCCCCAAGTCCCTGGGTAACCTTATTTGCTTTGTAGTTTTTTGTAAGAAGAAAGGGCAGCCTGTAAACTTTGAGAATTTTAGGCAGCTCTTCCACGTTTCGTTCAGTCCAGGGAATCCACTATTCTATACTTTCATGAATAGGAAACCCTACAACTTTATCTCGGACTCCATCTCGTCGCTGGGGTCGAAGTGGTGGGACAAGTACGTTTTCGTACGCATGGCTCTGAAACCAGGGGAGTCCGAGAGGCAGCGAGAACAGTGGGGACTGCCCATAAAGTTTCTGAGGGAGAGCATCCCGGACTGGCGCCCTCTTCCAAAGAATGTGGCTCCGTGGGTGGCGGCAATCCACAAAAAGTATGACCCACCTACTTATCTGTTTCACGGATTAATCTGTCAGCCACTTCCCTACCTTTGCGGACTAACCGGTGAAGTAGATGTGGGAGGGAAGACGGACTTCAGTAAGAATTCGTTGACTGGAGACTTGGCATCTTTTCTTCTTCAATATACTCTATTTTGGTTACATATTTCCGCAATTCTGATAATTCTTCTTTAACCCGCCTGTTTCTAACGCCCTTGGTTTATTGTGCAGCTCACTGGTTCGACTACATCATGTCGACTCTCGGAGAGAAGAAGAGGTTGCAGAGGGAACGACAAGCTTTGGAGGTCGCGGCTGGTCAAAGGACCAAGATCATTAACACTTCCACGGGTCTGCCCATGCCGGATCCGAAAAATCTTTGTGTTACTTCGCCGAAGAAGAAAGGCGAGCAAAAGTGGTGAAGACTCCTGACCTTGGCGGTGCACGATAAGGCAAGGCTCACCACTGGAGTGCCACTGCCAACACTCGAGCCTCAACCCGAGACGTGCTTATGCGGGACGCCATCATCTCGGGACAAAAAAGGGCGGCAAGCTCGGAGGCTCCTGCTACTGCGAAGAGGCAGCAGTTGGCCGCTGTCCTTCCTGTGGACCAAGCTGCTCTGGATAAGGAATACGAGCGCGCTTGCGGACACCCAGAAATGGAGCGGGTCGGAGGGATGGATGCTCTATACCAACGGGTAAATAGTCTGTCCTTGGTTTACTTGTTTGTTCTTAACGTGATACAAATATAACTTGTATCTACTCGGGTGTTTCCCCAGCTAGGGTGTTTCATCAAGGCCATGCAGTGGAAGGCCAGCGAACGGGCCACCATTGAAGAGGACCTTCACAAGGCTGTGGCCACATCCGCGGATGAGGCGGAAAAAGTGAAGCAGCTGGAGATGAAGCTAAAGGAGAAAGAGGTGAATTTCCACAAGCTGAAGACCAGTTGGGAGAAAGTTAAGGCAGAACTCGACCACCAGGAGAGATTAACGATAAAGCGATGCTGCTTTCTGGATTTTAAGAACTTCCGGTCGGGGCCTCCAATATGTCCGTCTTTATGCCGTGTGACTTCTTGAGGTCCGCTTCTTTCAAGTTCTGATGTCGGACAAGTCGGATGCCTCCCTTTGGATGGGTTTGTGTCATGATCGGACATTGCGATCGAGGACTTCCACCGGACTTTGACTGGAAGGCGGAGGGGTTGATCCCCTCTGCGGATGCGAGCGGTGTCGAAGTGCCCGTCGATAGTGTCTCGGACGAGCAGTTGGCTGCATGCGAGTTCGTGGAACTGGTCACCGAGGAAGGCGAGATTGAGATCCAGAACGGCGGGCCTTTCCTTCCTAGGTTCGTCCCGGAAGCTCTCTGAAAGTGGGCCTTGTACCCTTTAACGATTATCGAGCTTTCCTGCAAAAGTGGTTTGCCCTGCTTGCCCGCGTTCTTGATCTTCCCGCTGATTTCAACTTGTTTGCCCACGCTCAAGATCTTGCGGCGGAAGCCACCCACGAAGATCCTGACGCCAATCGGCCTGAAGCTGAGAAAGCTGGTCCAAGCCAGACTGGGCCCGAATGAGAAGTCCGGGGTATGCCCCGTTAGAAATTTGTATTTGCTGAATTTTGCTGTTGGATTTGAATCTTTTGATAACTCGGAATGTCCTTTCATACTATAACAATGTTCCGTATTTAATCCGAGGAGTTGAATCTCCTATGCTTCCGAACTATTACTTGCTCTCTTCTTAGTTCCCTTTTTTATCTGTTGCTCTTAAGCTGAGTTTTTATAAATTACCCATCTCTTAAGAGCACGGACCGCTGTAGATGGTATCTGATGTAGAAATCAGACCATCATCTTTCCGATACTCGGACTGTTCTCCCCTTGGGATGCGAGATTCTTCTAGAAGGAGGAAGGTGAAACAGTGAAATAGTCATTATGACTACGTCTTTTCATCTTCTTAGTCGTCGGATGATCGACAGATGGCGAGATCTGAAAGACTCGTTGCCACTATAAATAAGGGTGTGGTAATTCTCCTTTTTCACTGTTGTACCTTCCCTCACTCTTTCTTGCGTTTTATCCACTTTATTATCCCGCGGAAGTCAGTGTTCTTTAGAATGTCAGAATCGGGCGATGAAGAGTGTAGTCACTGGGTGAACTGTGCTTGTGGGCACATGCATCCGCCCATCTATCCGTGTAGAGGCACCGCAAAAGACCCTATTGTCCTGGATTTCGAAGGCGATCCCCCCCCAATGTCCAGG
The DNA here is from genome assembly GCA_026545765.1 of Plantago major. NCBI lineage: Eukaryota > Viridiplantae > Streptophyta > Magnoliopsida > Lamiales > Plantaginaceae > Plantago > Plantago major. The sequence continues at coordinate 73,289,904 of CM048844.1, read as the reverse complement.
AATAGCTAGGAGATTGGCTGAGGAAGAGAGGGAGCGGACGCTGAGGTTGATCCGTATGAGGATCCGTGCCCAACAGCGAGCTCGTCAGGGCCGAGGTGGAGGCCCGGAATCCCAAGGCTCGACTTCCGGGGTCTGGTGAGGGAACAAGGCGGGGTATGCCCCGTGGATGCATGTACTTCTCCTCGGACCTTTTCATATTGTTCCTCTATTATGTAAATGTTCGGATAATTTTGTTTATAAAATTCGAACTATTTTTCCTCTGATGGGATCTCCATCCTTTTCTCTTTGCAGACCTCGTCGGATGATACTGACGTATAAATTTTTGTAAAATGGCTAAGAAACTCGAACGTAGTTGATGGGCTTGTTTAGGCTTGATTGGATAAACCCGTCTGGCCCAACACTGTTCACCCCAAATAAATAGTTTAAGCCCATTGTCGACATCGAAGTTCCGACGTGTCGGACGCCTATTGGTTCGTCACTTCTATAAATACTGCGGATCCCTCTTGGCCTTGGTCATGCAAATCCAACTTCCCCTTTCCAAATCTACTCAAAAGCAAGAAGACGGTCTCTTGAATAGTTTCCCCCTCTTGACTCCCGTCCACTCTCAAGTCGGCGTTTATCCTGAGCTTGAGAGTGGAGTGGGTCTAGAGGGGAAAATTGTTGAAGATCAGTTACCGAAAAGCATAGATCTCAGTTTGAATGTTTATCCGTCCGTTTCCTCCGCTTTCTTCCAACCCTACTTTAGTGGTTCAAATCTCTCTTATATTGGAAATGGTTTCCGAATTTCAAGAGAGTTTGAATCTCTAAAGCCGGTGAGGCGGAAATCTCTTCTTGTCTGCACTTTGTTTTCCACGGATACAGGACTTGCATTCCATGTTTCGGTGGTATCCTGAAGGATTCCAGGATGCTTAACCGTTCTCTTGTGTGCAGGTAGATCGAGTTCCTGGTCTCCGCGGAAACCAGACTTTTCCGCTTTGACACGGAGGAAGCTTCTTCCTACGAGGAACGATCTTTGCTGGGAGATGACGTATCTCCAGAGACATTTTCTGCCTTTTTCTCGTTGCGTCCGTAAGTCCGGATACCGATCCGAGATTGCAAATTGTACAGACAAGATTAAGTGTAATTCGTCTTTGTATGAACGAAATCTCTTGCTTTCTTTGTAGTTAATCGAACATTAGATCTCAGGTGCATAGATCGAGAAATCACAAGTCGAAAGATAGAAGTTGTATTGATTTGACGGAAATTCAATTACAACTTGCGGGCTCTATGGCCAATAACAAAAGGATCAAAAAAGAAATAGAACTGACGGAGTTCCGTATCACAAATGGTTGACATTGAGATGATCAATCAACAAGATGGAGCTCCGCGCATTTATCTTTAAGCATAGAACTTCTGAAGGTTTCTAGCATTCCACGGACGCATGAGGAGATGTCCGTTCTCATCTTCTAATACATAACTCCCATTCACTTTGTCCCCAACAATCTTGTAGGGTCCTTCCCACTTGGGCTTGAGTTTTCCAACATTACTCAGAATGTCGGCCCGTCGGAGCACTAGGTCCCCGACTTGCAAGTTCGCCGCATGAACGTTCCTGTTGTAGGCTCGGGTGGCGGTTGCCTGATACCTAAGGATATTCGCCAATGCATCAGACCTTTTCTGTTCAAACATGTCCAGCTCGAATATCCGAGCTTCTCGGTTTGCCTTGTCTTCAAACTCTTGGATTCTCAAAGTCTCTACAACAATCTCGGATGGTATGACTGCCTCTGAACCATACACCAAGGAGAAAGGAGTTTCTTTGGTCGCAGTCCGTGCAGTGGTGCGATGCGCCCATAGCACGCCTTCCAGGTCGTCCGCCCAGCTTTCTTGCGAAGTTCTTAATCGCTTCTCGAGGATCTTGACTATTGTTTTGTTTGTGGACTCAGCCTGTCCATTAGCTTGCAGGTATCCAACAGATGTAAATCGTTGCTCGATTTTGAAGGACGCCAGCCATTCCTTGAGCCTATGTCCTGAGAACTGGGCGCCATTGTCCGAGACGAGAATCCTGGGCAGGCCAAAGCGACAGATGATGTTCTTCCAGATAAAGGTCCGCACTCGACTCTCTGTAATGGTTGCAACAGCCTCTGCTTCTACCCATTTGGTAAAGTATTCCATAGCCACAATGAGAAACTTTTTCTGCTGGGTACCCCTCGGAAATGGTCCGACAATGTCGATGCCCCACTGATCGAATGGACACGCTATGATTGACGGAATCATAGGGTTCGTCGGACGGTGTGGGATGTTCGCGTAATATTGGCAATCCTGACATCTCCGGGCGTGGTCGGCGGAATCTTTACCGATGGTGGGCCAATAATAGCCTTGTCGTATAATTTTCTGGGCGAGGGTCCTCCCCCCGGAATGACTCCCACAGCTTCCGTTGTGTATCTCTTCCAAAGACGGTGCAGGCTTCTTGTGGGTTCAAGCATCTCAGGTGGGTCCCGGAAAAAGATCTTTTGTACAGATCATCACCCATTATAAAATACCTATTTTCTCGGCATTGCACACTCCTTGATTCTTTCGGATCGGCCGGCAAAGATCCGTCCTTGAGATAGTTGAAAATGTCAGTCATCCAGTTTCTTCCTGTGTCAAGTATCATGACCGCCGAACTGGGACTCATGACGGATGAGTCAGTAATGGTGAGTAGAATTACTCTCCTTGTGTCCAAAGCCGCCGTAGCAGATGCGTATTTTGCCAAGGCATCAGCTCTTTCGTTCCAAACTCTGTCAAACTTTTCCAAGGTGAATTCCTCGAAGTGGCTAGCCTCATTCTTGAGTAGCTCAAGATACTTGATCATCGAATGACCTTTTGTGGCAAAACTTCCTGAAAATTGAGCCTCGACGAGCTGTGAGTCCGTGTAAGCTTTGACCTTCCGGGCTTGGAGAGACTTGGCTAGCTGCAGCCCCACTAAAAGTGCCTCATACTCTGCCTCATTATTGGTAACTTTGAAATCCAAGGAAATCGCATAGTCGAGTTCCGCGCCCTCTGGGCTCTTAAGGTAGATTCCGATTCCTCCCACTCTTCCAGTGGAAGAACCATCGACTTCCAATGTCCAGATATCGGAAGGATGTTTTTTGATTTGGAGATCTCCTGCGAGCTGCTGAGGTTCCGCTCTTGGTTCATCCCCTCCAGTGATTTCCGTTCTGATGTTGTCCGAACTGGGATCTCTGGGATCATCACCAAGTAGAAACATTTGGTTGACCCGAGTTTCCCCTTCTGACAAAGGGAGGGGCCGATTGATGAACTGGGCTTCCTCAAGGTTTTTTGGGTTGAACATTGGCGGGGCTGGATTTCGGACTATATGCTTGGCGATTAAGCATTCGAACACTTGCTCGTTAGGGACTTTCTCTGAATCCTTCTCTGGGTAATCCGCTAAGAAGTCGGCGAGGACCTGAGCCTTTTTGGCTGACGAAGCCTGGTAGCAAATGTCATATTCACTGAGCTCGATCGCCCGCTTAGAGAGTCGTCCAGATTGGTCGGGCTTTCCTAGGACCTGTTTCAAAGGTTCCGCAGTTAGTACCACTATTTTGTGAGACTTAAAGTAAGGTTTTAATCGTCTGGCGGTATAAACTAAAGCGTATGCGAGTTTCTCGATCTTCACGTATCTTGTCTCCGCCCCAGCAAGGGCTTTGCTAAGATAGTAGATCGGCAAATGCTCGTTAGCTTGAATCCGTATTAGGACGGAACTCATTGCCTCTTCCGTAATTGCTAGGTAGAGGTAGAGTGGTTCTCCTTCGACGGGCTTGGAGAGCAGTGGAGGGGAATGGAGGTATTCTTTCAACTTTTCGAAAGCCTCAGAACATTCCGCGGTCCACACAAAGTTCTCTCCTTTCCGGAGGGTTTTGAAGAACGGAAGATTCTTCTCGGCTGATCGAGAAATAAAACGACTTAAGGACATGAGACTTCCTATGAGCCGCTGTACCTCATTGAGGGTTTTCGGGTGTGGCAGATCTAGGATCGCTTTGATTTTCTCGGGATTGGCGCTTATTCCCCTTTCCGTGACCATGTATCCGAGGAATTTTCCTCCCTTTACTCCAAAAGTGCATTTTTCCGGATTCAGTTTCATCCCATACTTCCGCAGAATGGAAAAGCAATTGTTGAGATGCTCAATATGCTCTTCTTCAGTCTTACTTTTAACAAGCATGTCGTCTACGTAGACTTCCATCGTCTTCCCGATTTCGTCTTTGAACATTTGGTTTACGATCATTTGGTAGGTGGCTCCGCATTCTTGATCGAATGGCATCACCTTGAAGCGATATACTCCTCTGCGAAGAAAGCCGTTTTCTTAACGTCCTCCTTGGCCATCCGAATTTGGTAGAAGCCTTGGTATGCGTCCATAAAGCTCAGTAGCGCACATCCGGAGGTAGAGTCAACCAGTTGATCTATCCGTGGCAATGGATACGGATCCTTGGGGCAAAACTTGTTCAACCTTGTGAAGTCATTACACATTCGCCACTTGCCTGGCAACTTTTCAACCAGAACAACATTGCAAACCCAGTCAGAGTAGCGGACTTCCTCGATGTGTCCTGCCTTTAGGAGTCGATCGACTTCGGCGGATATGATGGCATCCTTGATGGGGCCAAAGTCTTTCCTTTTCTGTCGGATGTATTTGACCGAAGGATCCATGTTCAGACGGTGAACTGTAATCCGTGGGTCGATCCCCTTCAGATCGTCGGTACTCCAGGCGAACACATCGCTGTTTTCTCGGAGGCAAGCGATGAGCTTCATCTCTACTTCCACATTCATTTCGGTCCCGATCCTTGTTTTCTTCTCGGGATTGCCAGCAATAATTTCGATCTCTTTAAGGGTCTCATGGGGCTCAATTCGCGTCGTTCTAGGAAATTTTTCCTTCTGGCTTCCTACTCCGACTTGTGAGTCCTCCTTTCTGGGTGGGAGGATAGTGGGCGCGTCGGGAGTCATGGTGACTGTTAGCACAGGCGCAGACGCCCTTCTTGTGGACATGATATAACATTCCCAAGCTTCTCTGACATTTCCTAGCTCTTGTCCGACTCCGAAGGCTGTTGGGAACTTCATCCTATTGTGGAGAGTAGATGAAACAGCTCGGAACTGGTTGAGACCTGGGCGTCCGAAGATGGCACTGTAGTCAAAAGTTTGTTCGACCACCACGAAGCGGACTTCTTGTGTCACCCTTGCCGGAAAGGTACCGAGAGAAACATGTAACATGATACTTCCGAGGGGTCGTACAGTTCCTCCTCCGAATCCTAATATGGAGGTGTGCACTCTGCCATATCGGACTCTACCCAATGCCATCTGATCCAGTGTCCTTTTGGAGATGATGTTCGAGGAACTTCCAGTGTCAACCAAGATCTTATTCACTCGGTAGGTTGCAATGGTCAAGGAGACCACCAGTGGGACATCTGGGTTTTCGATGTCTTCTCCCCCTGTCGTAGGAGGAGGAATTTCACTGTCATCGAATGATATGGCGTTAGTGCCTGGAATTGCCGGAGTAGCATATGCTCGGTCGTTGTTTCGGAGGTTTTGCGCGGTGCGCTCCCTTGCGTTCCTGCTATCTCCCCCCGTTGGTCCTCCCGCAATAGTGTTGATCACCCATTGTATGGGCGTTTTCCATTCGATATCATCGAATATCGGTAGAACGTTGGTCGGATGGGCGAATAGTTGGTTGGCGGAGGCGAGGCAATGAGTGGGCGGTGGTTCCATCCTCTCATCTCTCCTTTGCTCGTTTCTATCTTGTCGTAAATGTGTTCGTCCTTATAGATATGCTCCTTCAATTTTCCATCCCTTATCAGGTGTTCCACTTCTGTCTTCAGCTGAATGCAATCGTCCGTTTCGTGTCCGCGACACTTGTGAAACTTGCAATAGCCTTTTGCGTTCTTACTCTTACGGCCGCCGTGAGGGCTTCGCCATCGACTTCTTCTCAACAATAGTTGCCAAGATGTCGGATCTTGATGCATTGAGCCGGTATAGTCCGCATATCGTCTTGGCGGACTTCTCTCCCTGTGAAAACCTCTGTCTCTTTGATCCCTTCTTGAATCAAACTTTACCGGGCGTTGGTCTTGCTTCACCGGATCCTTTGCTTTCTTGAGGGGCTCTCACCGAACATTCATACGTAATCTTCTCCATACATCACTTCCTCACAGATGTCTTCTAAGTACTTTTCGCTTCTTACCTCTTGACTTGAGAGTTTTCTTCGGAGTTCCGAGTTGAGAGTATTAGCATACAGGTGTCGGACCCGTTCTTTAATACTGTGTGGCTCAACCCGAAGAACCTCCGTGTGAAATCGATCCAAGAAAGTCCTTAGATCCTCGTGCTCTCCCTGTATAACGCCTGCTAGATGCTCCACGGTACGTTTTCTCCTCTTGGATTTGCCGAATCGAGCCAAGAATTTAGAAGACAGATCCGCGTACGACTGTATCGAATTATTCGGCAAAGAGGTGTACCAATCCATGGCAGTCCCGAAGAGAGTGGACGAGAAAGTGAGGGCTTTAGTGTTGTCACTCATCCCTTTGGAATCCATCTTGCTGTTGAAGCGGGTCAGGTGACCCACGGGACAAGCGTCCCCATAGTAGTATTCCAAGTTTGGAATCACTTGGTCCGAATTCCTGTTTCTCTCCTTCTCCCTCATGATACTGTCACATAGGGGATTGGGCGCGCTGGTAGTTATCTGCTCGTGATCTTTTACGAGACGTCCGAGGCTTAGAATCTGAGCTTCTAAAGCCTTTTGCTGGGCATAGATCTCGTCTGCCGTCATGATCTCCCCTGTCCTTGGATGCATGGCCACATCCGCGGGAAGTTCGTTCACGCGGGCTCTTGGAATTGTTTCCGCCACTTGATCGCTGTCCCTCGGAGGCACTGGGAGTGGAGCTTCCGGGTGTCTATTATTCACGTCTTGGTGCTCTCTCCTCACTTGATGGCTTCCTTCCCCTCGGATTTGTGAGGCTAAGGCCCGCCTGTCCAGGAGATCTCGCAAATCCTCCTGGGGTTGCTGATCTCCTAATCTCTGCTGGATTGGATGTTGTCCGTTCCTAGACAATGCTGGCTCTGCCTGAGGAGGCGTAACCACTGGCGGAGTGGTTTGTTGTGGAGGAGCATTGTTGGATCCCAGGCACCCTTGGATGATCGTTAGCAGCCTGTCAAACTGCATCTCGCTCAATCTAAGGTCGTTAGTGCGGACAATGTGTCCATCAGGCATCGTGAATTGTTGGGGTGCGGGTGGGCCTTGAGCTCCTGTCAGAGAAGCTCGGGCCGCACCTTCTTCCGAGGAAGGACTGGTTGTGCACCCCTCGCTTGGATATCTCCCTCTCACCGTTGCAGCCCTGCGTCCCCGGGTGGGCGGGCGTCCCCGCGAGTGCGGTGGTGGAGTTCTTAATTCTGTAGTACCAGCTCTCGCTGTTCGTCTTGTTCTTGCCATTGGTTTACTCGAAACGCAGATGCTTTTTGTAAAGATTCCCACAGACGACGCCAAAATGTTGGGGGATAAACCTCTCAACACCAACACTACCACTGCAAGTAACCTAATCCAAGCTCCGCCTCCAACTTGAAGTCCGATAAAAGGGTTGTCCGAGAAAGAGCACCTGCAAGGACTAAGTGGGGGGGGGGGTTAGTATGGGTTACCCGGATTGCCAAGGTTAATCCGGAAAGAGGCTTCACTCAAAGGAGGGGTGGTAGCTCTCAATGCAATAGTAATGGGAAAGGTATTATGGATGTCACTTTTGTCTTGCTTACCGACTTATCACTTACCTTAAGGTCTTGGACCTTGTGCTGTATTTATAGTTATCATATACTCATGAGGTAGCTCATAAGATGATGGCCCATTAGTGAACAGTAGTCCAATACCGATAAGTGGGCCTGGGAGGGTAGTTTGGACCTTTTCCCTCTGAGAGTACTGTTCCGCCTGTTGGGTCCGTGTTAGTCCCTCGGACAGATCGGTCTGCTTGGTTGATCTGCCCTTGGGTGACTCTGGATGTCCGAGCCAAGAGTCTCACGGAAGTATCTCAGTGCTTCTGTTATATACGTTTGGTCTTAAAGTAATGGTGGCGTCCGAGATTCTCTCGTACGGTCCGTTAGGCATCTCTGTACTGACATGGTCAGGTTTGGAAGTCCTTTCCTTAGCCAGCTCGGACTAGTTGTGGGGATGTAGTGACCTTAGCGTACTGGTCGATTCACTTTGGGCGGACCATGTGAGGTCGGACCAGTACTGAATTGGCTAGTTAAGCCGTGATGCGCTTTAGGACACGCTCTATGGCGCCCTTAACGGATTGGACATATTTCCGTATCAACAACCACCACGCACAAATACCATGGAATCTTCATCACCAGTCCACCACCACGAACCACCATGGATGCTCGAAATTGAGCTTCCATGGAAGCTTCAAGAGAGCTTCATGTCCATGGAAGCTCAAATTGACGAGCTTCCATGGACATGAAGCTCTGTCCAAGCTTCCATGGAAACTCAATTCGAGTTTCCATGGAAGCTCTTCTCCTACATCTTCTTTTTCTATTTTTATGTTTTTTAATTTTAATTTTAATTTGTTAAAAAAAAATCTATGGAAGCTCCGAACAGAGCTTCCATGGAAGATGGAAGCTCTGGCCGGAGCTCCAGACATTTTTTTTAAAAATGTTTTTTTTAAATAATTAAATGTGGGTGTTTGTTGAATTTTCGAATAATTTGAGAGTTGATTTCAAATATGTTTTTGGATGATAATATGAGCAAAATTTATAATTGGGTATATTTTGTTAAGTTTAAAATATAAGGGGCTCTACTGTAATAAAACTTACAATTGTAATTTTATTTTTCCATTAAGTTTTGTTTTACTATGTATTTTATCTTTTCTTTTTTCTCAAAAATGAAACTTTAATGTTGGTCAACGATTTTGGGTGTGGACGTAATTGTTCAAACATCGGCTATGAATCTGTAATTGGACAATCTTACAGGGGGTCTATTTGTATATGACCCATAAATTTCAATTTATATATATTGAGGTTGTTATGATTGAAAATTAACTTTATTAGATTATTAATGCATTATTTTCAGGATAAAATAATTAAAGTCGGTAAAATATCTTAGGTGTTGCATAGCCAACTGTGGCAGCAGATTGGTTGCCGCCTAATCATGGTATCCACTACAAGAAAGTTCGGTTTTAGGGACGAAAATTAGGGACGGATTATATTTAGGGACGAATCGGCCCTTTTAGGGACGGATTATATAAACCGTCCCTAATCCGTCCTTAATTAGGGACGGATTTTTTATCCGTCCCTAAATCTGTTGACCCGCAAAAAAAAATTAAAAAAAAAACATTTTTAGGGACGGATAGATATCCGTCCCTAAAAACCAAAACATAACAGACTACGGGTAGAGGAGGGCAGAATGTGTTCATTCCTTCTTCTTTCTTCCTTTCTTCTCCAAATTCGTCCCACACATTTTCCGGCCAAATCTCGACGATTCCGGCCAATCTTGGTCTCGTTACGAAGCTCGTCGGACAAGGAGCTCGGATTGTGCATCAATTTCAACTTTCATCCGCTATTTTCCCCGGAATTGAAGGTATTTTGGCTAAAACCCTTAATTTTTAAAATTTGGGGATTTTATGAATTTCGACTAGTTTGATCAATTGTATGTTTATAGGAAGTATGTAGTAGATAATTTAGCTTATATTACGTATTGGGTTAGTTTTGAGATGTGCAATTGATATATTTATTGTGAAATTGGATTGCTAGTATGATGTTACTATTATTGTAATTGTGTAGGGTATTTACTTAGCTATTTTCGTATACGTACTAGGATTATGAAGATTTAATTGTGTGTTTGGAGACAATTTGGTGATTTTGGTGATTTTAATATAATTTTGGAGTATTAACATAAAAACAATCAATAATATTTCCATCTACAATTTGTAATGTTAATAGATATATGGAAGTTTAACTACTATAAAATTGAATTGTAATCGTAAAATGCATGTAATTCATTACCAATTGTTACCGTATCATAATTAAAAATGTAATTGTAATTGTAATGAAACTAAATGCGTAATGGTATAAATGTTATAACTACCAGTGGGATTGAATTGTAATCGTAAAATGCATGTAATTCATTACCAATTGTTACCGTATCATAATTAAAAATGTAATTGTAATTGTAATGAAACTAAATACGTAATTGTATAAATGTTATAAATCTAATAAATTGAGACGCAGGTTAATTGTTGAATTATGAATCCCGATCGTTCATGGATGTACCGCCTTTATTAATGGCAGAATTCAATCTAGTTTTGTGGAAGGGGTTGAAGCCTTCATTGCTTTTGCACTTACACAGACTACTTGTTTGAGTCGGGGGATGATGAAGTGCCCTTGCAATGCAAACAAATGTAGGAATAGACAATTTTTGCCTCCTAGAACGGTAGTCGAGCACTTGAAGCGTACGTAAGGGGTTCGAATGAGTATGAGGTATGGTGTTATCATGGTGAGGAATCAATACCGTTCATGGACTATGGGAGTATTCCTAAGCGTAAAGAAGGAAGCAAAATGTGATGGGTAGTACTCAAAATCGTCCACATCGATGCTAATCCCGATCATGAGAGGATTGAGCAAATGGTGTATGATGTTGCGGGTCGAGTTCATGGACACCGATCGGGATGTGGAGGAGCCACCGAATTCGAGGATCGGTGTTCTTTGACTTGTTGGAATCATCAAAGAAGCCAATTTGGCGGGGTGTCGAAGCACCTTGAGTTGTCTTTGTTGTCTCGGCTAATGAGTTGTAAGGCCGAGGGTGGCCAATCAAGTGAGCTTCAATAACTACGCATTACAATTGTTATCAGTGTTGCCTGAACCAAACCTAGTACCCACCAACTTTACCAAGCGAAGAAAAGATGCGGGGTTGGGGTTACTATGGTAACCATAGATCGTTGTCCGGATATGTGCATGATCTATTGGGGAGGATGTAGATCTCTTGAAGTGCAAGTTTTTGGTAAGGACCGCTATAAGCGTTACAAGGAGGGGGCTTCAAAGAAACGCCAGAAGAAAAATCTCCCACATAAGAAAATGTGGTACTTCCCTCTAGCACCTCGTTTGAAGAGGTTGTACGCTTCAAGTGCTTGTCTTTGATAAAATGCGTTAGCACAAGGAGAGTAAGAGGCGGATGATGGGTATAATGGAGCACCCATCAGACTCACCGGCATGGAAAGAGTTCGACAAGACATATCCGGAGTTTGCAGCCGAATCTAGAAATGTACGTTTGGGGCTTTGTACGGATGGTTTTAACCCGTTTGGAAGTGACCGGAAGTACTCTTGTTGGCCAGTCATGCTGACACCGTACAACCTGCCCCCCGGTGAGTGCATGAAGGAACCGTTCATGTTCTTGACTGCGTTGGTGCCCGGGCCAGCTGATCCAGGACAGAAGCTGGATGTGTTCTTGCAGCCCTTAATAAGGAGCTGATTGAGTTGTGGGAAAATGGTATCCCTGCATATGATGTGTCAACGAAGAAGAACTTTACCTTGAGAGCAGCACTATTGTGGACCGTGAGTGATTTTCCTGCTTATTCAATGCTATCTGGAAGGAAAACTGCGGGTTTTCATGCTTGTCCACATTGTTTGGAGGACACTGATGCATTCAGACTGAAGGAGAGCGGGAAAGAATCTTGGTTTGACTGTCATCGTAGGTTTCTACCAAGGAACCATCCGTTTAGGAAGAACAAGACTCAATTCTTGAAAAACAAAGTAGAGATTAAAGGCCCTCCGAGACAACTTACTGGTGCACAGATACTTGCGGAGATTGATAGGCTGGGTCTTATGAAAGTAACTGAACTTGGGTGGGAGAAGCATAACAAGAAAATTGAGAACAAATGTGGATGGAAGAAGAGAAGCATCTTCTGGGACTTGCCTTATTGGAGCAGTCTTCTTATACGTCACATGTTGGATTTCATGCACATTGAGAAGAATGTGTTCGAGAACTGCTTCAACACGATTTGTAACATTCCCGGAAAGACAAAGGATAACGTTAAATCTAGAGCCGAGTTGGATACATGGTGTAAAAGGCCTGAGTTGACAACGCGGAATGAGAAGGGGCAGTGGCCCAAGGCATGTTACACGATTGATACTGAATCTAGGAACAAGCTGTTTGATTGGGTTAGGGGATTGAAGTTTCCCGACAATTATGCCTCAAAGTTGGGCCGATGTGTGGATTTGAAGAAGACGAAGATGTATGGAATGAAGAGCCACGATTGTCATGTGTTTATGGGCGGCTTCTCCGGTTGCATTTCGAAGCGCTACCTAAACCTGTATGGATGGCTCTCACTAAGCTGAGCTTATTTTTCAAGAATTTATGCGCAAGGGTGGTTGATGATCAAGTGTTAGCAAACCTTGAAAGCAACATACCATTGATTCTGTGCAAGCTCGAGCATATCTTCCCACCGAGCTTCTTTGATTCTATGGAACACTTGCCGGTTCACCTCCCACACGAAGCGAGGCTTGGACCGGTTCAATATCGATGGATGTATCCATTCGAGAGGTGTGTAATATATGAAGACAATCATTCAATTTAAATGTCTGAATTTTCCAAAGTCACATTATATTACCCAAAAGTATATGCATTGCAGGTACTTGGGAAAATTGAAGAGGTATGTCAGCAACAAAGGTAGGCCTGAGGGATCGATGGCCAATGCATACGTGCGAGAGGAAGCTGCAACCTTCTGCTCCTATTACTTTGGAGACCACGTTCCCACAAAGGCATCTAGGCCGTCTCGAAACGCAGACACATTCGAAGTTCAAGAGGATGATGATGATGCTATTTCTGTTTTTAGGGTCTCAGGGAGACCTATGGGGAAGAAAAATACATCATGGCTGAATGATAGGAAATGTTGGCCCAGATTATGTCCTCTCGGTATCTTGAAGTTGATGAATTTATGGTGAAATTTTTGGGTGAGTAGCTTTCTTACTAGGGGCTTCATGAATTTGAATATCTAACTACTAGTTAAATAATCATGCATACCAATCGTGTCCACAGGGAGTTCAAAGAGCGTTGTCTGGAGAAGAATCCAATATTGACAGATGATGAGATTGAGTCACAACTTGAAGCGAAATTGGAAACAGAATTCCCACCTTGGTTCAAGGAGTATGTCCGAGATCCTATCAACAACATCACATCTCCTTACTTAGTAGCTCTAGCGGAGGGACCAAACAGAAAGGTCTCCACATTCTCATCGTACATAGTCAATGGTCTTAGGTTCCACACGGTTGAATCTAACACGAGCAAGGCCACAAGCAATTCAGGGGTGTGTGTTAGTGGGCAAGATCTATCTGATTTGTATGATTTCTACGGGAAGTTGAAGCGAATCGTGCGGCTTGAATATTCCGGTTTGCCTTTGAAAAGAACCTTTCTGTTTGATGTTGACTGGTATGATCCTACTCCAGCTGGTACGAGGAAGCACGAGCAGTATGAGATGGTTGACATTAACCATAGGAGGAGGTACCGTAAGTACGAACCGTTTATCTTGGCTACTCAAGCACGCCAAGTGGTATTCATTGAATATCCAAGCCTGAAACGTGACAAGGCAGACTGGTTGGCTGCGATACATATACGGGCCCGCTCCAGAGTAGAGTACGTTAAGAAGGACGACTCAATTACCAACTCGTACCAAGAAGAGGTTGTTGATGAACAATGAGAAATGTTGTACATGCTCTGATGAGTACATTGAAGTGCATGAAGACCAATATGTAGACTTAACCAGGCGAGGAGGGCGAGGGTATGTGTATCTTGGTGGTTCTTGATTACAACTTGATTACAACTTGTTATATATGCTTTATTAAGTGTCTATTATATATGTTTTACCTGCCAATTCATCTCGTCTTTCTTACTAACACTTGTTGTATGAATTTGCAGATGCCGAGGCATAGGAGGTCCACATACCGTCCACCGGCCATTAGTGGTACTAGTGGTGGTCCTGATGCGGGTAGCCCTTCGGGGGGCTATGACATTGGCGGGAGTTCACAGTCACATGTGCCTGAGACTCCCCAGCTCGGCGTGGGGACGTCACCCATGTTTGCTGACTTATCCTCCGACGGGTGTCCCTACACCGTTCTGACACCCGGTGCTAGTTGGAATGGGAAGCCGGTTTTGTTCCCGATTGGGAAGAAGTAAGTATTATGCATTTGTAGAACATAACTTCATATAATTACTAAATGTTACATGAATATACTAATAAAGGTTGTTTCATGTCTATCTCATTTATGAGCTTTGTACGGGTGCCTCAAAATCTTGGTAAGATTATAAGACTTGGAGGGAGAAGCCGGGTGAAGGAGGAGAAGTGGTCTACGCTCCCGGAGAGGATGAAGCATCATTATTTTGATGAGATGCGGGTAAGCTTAAATGTTACAAAGCTTTATCCATGTTCTTTGACTTGTTGTGCTGATTGAGTGGTATGTTAGCCACTGTACTTGGGTGATATGTTAGTCACCATTGTGTTAGTAAATTTTAGGATAATTTGAGTGGTATGTTAGCCACTGTACTTGGGTGATATGTTAGTCACCATTACTGAACTTGTTGTGCTGATTTCGTGGTATGTTAGCCACTGTACTTGGGTGATATGTTAGTCACCATTGTGTTAGTAAATTTTAGGACAATTTGAGTGGTATGTTAGCCACTGTAATTGAGTGATATGTTAGTCACTGTTCTTTCACACTGTGTTGATTGAGTGGTATGTTAGCCATTGTAATTGGGTGATATGTTGTTAGTCACCATTACTGAACTTGTTGTACTGATTTCGTGGTATGTTAGCCACTGTACTTGGGTGATATGTTAGTCACCATTACTGAACTTGTTGTCTTGATTTGGCATGTTAGCCACTTTGTGTTTACTTTAAATTCCATTTCATTAATCTATTTGGGCTTGCTACTTATGGAAATGTTGTAGAAGTACTACTTCATTCCCAATGCGTCATTCCCCAACTGTGGCTTTGTTTTAGACCGTTGGGTCGAGTGTTATAAGAGGATGGTTTGCAACATGAAAGCCTGGGGTAAAGCCATGATGGATGGGGATGATGAGTGGCACGTTGGCGAGAATCTGAGAGATCCTTTGGTCATGGACATGGCGGAGAAGAACAGAGCGAACCGGTTGGTAGGCGCGAGATGGTACGAGCACCTCCGAGCATCATTATGGGTCGCGGTCGTTGTTACTGAACCGCGGATGTCGGTTAGTATATATGTTATTTCGACTTGCAATATGATTTGTACTTATGTTTTTGCTTTCATTTCTAACAACTTTCTACTTGTTTGCATGTTCTTCAGCTCCATGCCGGGGAGCCCACTACTGCTCTTCACCACTTCAAGAAGGCAAATATGAAGAATGGCATGTGGACTGATCCTAGGGCCGAGCAAATTGGGGTATGTTTCTTTGTTAAGGTTCACATTTATATTTGTGTATATTATGGCTCGGCGTATCTTCCTAAAAGCGTATCTCATTTCGTATGCACTACACTATTGCATCGAGGTGGAGCGGATTATGGAGGAGAGGATGATCGATGGTCATGAACTCACAATTCGAGAGCAGGACCAAATATTCTTCCAAGTTAATCCGATGGACGCTAAGGTCGAGTGTATGGGCTCGATTTGGGCCCTTCATTGACACCCGGTGGTAGCTTCTCCGTGTCGCAGCAGGCATCCTCATCACATGAAAATTTCTACACTCAAGAGCAGGTGAATGAGCTGATGAATCCTCTCAAGCAAACGATCGATCAACTTCTAGAGCAGCAAGCTCATATCACTCGTCGGATGGATGAGATGGCACAACAGATGTTCGCTGCGAACCAACAACCACCGCCTCCTCCCGGTTCTTAGATGCTCATGTACTTACGTTGTTCTAGATACATACTTTTCACACTATTCATTTTATTCGGATATTTAGTCTTTTGTTCGGATATTTTATCGAATCTCTATTTTAATTAATGCAATTTTATCACTTTCGGGTATATTATCTACGACTACATTGTAAAACAGGTGAAATGTAAAAAACATAAAAATAAAAAAAAATTAAAAAAAAACCAGTTTAGGGACGGATATTATCCGTCCCTAAACCATCCCGTTGATTAGGGACGATTTATCCGTCCCTAACCTTAGCGACGGATAAATCCGTCCCTAAGTTTAGGGACGGATAAATCCGTCCCTAGTGGTCACAGCCATTAAAGACGGATATTATCCGTCTCTACTGGTCTTTGACCATTAGGGACGGATAACATCCGTCCCTATTTAGGGACGGAAAACATATCCGTCCCTAAAGGGTTAGAGACGCCCGTTTTAAGGACGGGCGTCCCTATCCGTCCCTAACGGATTAGGGACGAATCGCTGATGGTTTAGGGACGGATAAATCCGTCCCTAAACGTTGGTTTTTTTGTAGTGATCATATTAGCTAATTTTGATGCTACGGTTGAGTACGTAGAGCCTGCATAGGGGTGGTATTAGTTAGTGTTGTTGCTAGCATCAACCGGGTCAATGTTATTGCTTGGCGTCAAAATTTGTATCATATGGTTTTTTCTAGAAAGTGCGGAAGGTTTAACTGACAAATATTAGCAACTGAATTGGTTCGAAATTCTGAGTGGCAACATGTAGTAATTAATTAAAGGGGATTTCTCTTTGGGGATTAAATCTCTTGAGTCTACATATTATAGATTTGCGTCTTTTTTTCATTATAAAAGAAACCGAGGCATTTGATGTAGAATTTTGTCCATTAATAGTTGCTATGCTCTAATTTTATTTTTGTTTTTTTTCATGATCAATCTTTCGAACTATTTTTCAATTACATATTTGTTTTCGAACAACACCTAGATGTTGAAATGTTTCCTATATTCTCAAATCTCAACTGTTACCTTTAGTTGTGAAATGGGACATATAATTGTAAGCTTTATTTATTTAATAAACATGCATAGTTCTTGCTTGGAATTGGTTACATTTGAAACTCCTGATGGATAACAAATCGTCTAAATCGAGTAAACGTTTACAGTCTCAAGATCAGACTCCACGAGACTGAATAAATTTAAATGAGCGGAAATGTTCAAAATTATACTATTTTGAAAATATATTCTACATGTATTAGTTGTTTATTCATTAGGTACTCACTCAGTTCATTCTATCATCCGTGCACACAATAATATCCTTGCATTTACTTCAATTGATGGAAAATAGTCAAGGAAGTGAATAAACGAAAATGTCCTTATTGCTGTTAGATAGGTGGCTAAAATGATCACAAGATTGGCCCACTCTTGCCCAACCAAGGACAAACTCCAAAAATTCGCCCAACGTTGCATATATGACACTGGACACGGAATTGACAACATGATCAATGCTCTCGGGTTCGTTTCATTAAACATCTACACTCAATTTTATGTATCTTTCACATATTTCGTTTCAAACAAATTATTAGTTATACATCATTTAGTATCCATTAGAATTATAGATACTCTATGATAAATAATTTATTTTATTATTATGGTAAAGCCAATGATGAAATTTGGTGTGAAAACTGCTACTACAACATTGATCAAAACTATGGTGGAAGAGTACAATTCATATGCAAAAGTATACAAGATGGCCAGATATCGCATCTCCCTTGATAATGCCCATGAGGTAGGCCTTCAACTTTATGCAAGACGCCAGGGGATGAGCGAACTTACAATTTGCTTACTGCATCTGAAGTAAATGATGCTATAGTAGAGGGTGATGTGATAACTTACATGCAAAATATCATATTATGGTTGATCAGATGAGGAATGGGGACTTGAAGCACATAACTGAGTTTCGATGCTACCTTATTTTTCAATATCCATTACTTTTCGTCCATGGAGAAGAAGTATGGTATATCGATATAGTATTGTGAGTAAGATGCCAAATCTTATTCTTAGAGAGTTCTTAATTAGCTTTTCGGATACAAGATAGGGAGAATGAAGGTCATCAACTCATACTTAGCAGGACGTCATTATTACAATCATTATTGATTCTAGAGGAGATATTATATTTGGAGGACTTTATGCTCCATTTTGAGAGCTAGAAGAGATACAATTCTCCCAATGGGTTCCTTATGTATCATATCATTGATGCTTCTGAGGGTCTGAAATGTTCAATCAAGATTCGATATACCATTGAAGATCCATTTAGACTTTGTATGCAGTAAGATTAAGCTTG
The DNA here is from genome assembly GCA_026545765.1 of Plantago major. Classification (NCBI taxonomy): domain Eukaryota; kingdom Viridiplantae; phylum Streptophyta; class Magnoliopsida; order Lamiales; family Plantaginaceae; genus Plantago; species Plantago major. The sequence continues at coordinate 73,271,736 of CM048844.1, read as the reverse complement.
ATTCTGATGCAACCTGTATACTCAAGGAAATGAAGGTTATTATATGGGACGGGGCTACAATGACCTATATGCGTTGTTTTGAAGCGCTTGATAGGAGTTTGGAGGATTTTATGCACCGACCAGCCTCACCATTCGAGGGTTTGGTTATTGTATTTGTCGGAGAATTTAGACATATATCGCCAGTGGTTGCAGGAGGGTCTAGATCTGAGATTGTTGATGCAACAATATGCTCATCCAAAATTTGGAATTCGTGTGAGGTCCTCAGACTTACAAAGAACATCCGACTGCAAGTAACTAAATGTTTGTTTCACTTATGCTATGATTTTAGTTATTTGTATCTTTCTTTATATTTTGTAAAGTGTGTTTTGTGTTTTTAAGCTGGTACGTTAAAAACTGAGATTCATGAGACTAGAGAATTCGCAAAGTGGATACTATGAGTTGGTGATGGAGTTGTCGACTATGATAATGACAATGAGGTTGATATCAAGATGCCAGAGGACATTCTTTTTCAAGAAGTGAGAGATCTTATTCCTACCATTGTCCAAAGTACATATCTATCCTTACTTGAGCAGTAAGATTATGCTTGATTTTGATGTAACATGTCTACTCAAAGAAACAAAGTTTATTATATGGGACGAGGCTACAGTGACCAATATGCATTGTTTTGAAGCGTGTGATAGGAGTTTGAGAAATATGCATCGACTAGCCACACCATATTTGGTGGTTTGATTATTGTATTTGGCGGAGACTTTAGACAGATACTGCAAGTGGTTTCGTGAGGGTCTAGATACGTCATTGTTAATATAACAATATGCTCATCCAAAATTTGGGAATTTAGTGAAGAGGATATTAGTGGTTTGAAAGGGGGAAGTCTATGGGAATTTGCGAGTTTTTTACGTCACCTTTTCATAACCATTTTGTAATCACGCAGCATGTCGAGGCTTGAGTAAGTTTGGAACAAAACATGGACTTTATTATCAGACGACATTATGTACAATCAACAAAGGTTACTCAACAATCCTGGTACACTAAATTTAAATACTATATTACACATTTCCACATACAATGACAATCAGTTTAAATTTTCTATGTAATTGTCATGTAACGATAGAGAACTCTTCAGCCAGGTTTGAAATTCACTAATGAACAAATAAAAAACATTGCTATTATGCAAGTACAGAAGTTACCGAAGAAAAATTACAACAATCTCAGTTCATTTGACGATATGCCCGTGCCGGATGAGTCTGTTATATAAAATGCTACAAATCCATTCATTTTGTATTAGATGTTCTATGTTAGAGTTGCAATGGAACATAGCAGGATGGTTTATACCCACAATTGACTGATGGATAACGTGCCATATATGAAATTATGTCTATTGTCGATGGTCAAAATTGCAAGTATTCTTCTTATACATCTGCGGATGGACCACAAAAACCTTTATATAGAGAACGATGTCCCCTGTTTTTTAGGGCTAGAGAAGATATTGTAATTCCAGTTGTATCCAGTGGGCTTGCATCACTCATTCTTTATAAAGGTAGGACAATAGTCCGGCATATTCAAGTTTCAGAATACCATTGCATATCATGAGGACTCAACATTCAATAAGCTCATGATTCAGAGGTCACGGGAATGCTCAAGGATGCGCGGCTTATTATTTGGGATAAGGCTTTCATGACAAACCAACATTGTTTGAAGCGATCAATAGGAGCTTGAAGGATGTGATGGGCCGTTCAGATGAGCCATTTGGTGGGAGTGGTGATTGTCTTCGGCGGGAACTTCCGACATATTTTGCCCGTTGTTCCCGGAGAAATAGTTATAATATTGTGAATGCCTCTATATGCTCCTCTATGATATGAGTTGTTGTGAGGTGCTTCGACTGACAAAGAACATGAGATTGCAGGTAAATGACCCGTTTTATCTATATACCACATACTTATATCATACTCCCTCCGTCGTGGGTTCATCTTCCCACAGGCCCGGCCACAAGTTTTAAGATTAAAATGAATAAAGTAGGAAAGATGGTGATAAAGTATGACAAATATTGAATAAAGTAGGAGATATAGTGAATAAAGTAAGAGAGAAGTTTTCCATTTAATGGATGAGAAGTTGAAATTGAGACGTCTCAAAATGGAATGCGGCAAGTTGAAATTGAGATGGAGGGAGTATTTAACTTATCATTGTTTACGTCCAATTTAATCCTATATAGACTGATTCGTCATCGTTCAAAATTAAAGAGATGAAAGAATTTACTGAGTGGATAACCGCTGGACCTAATAATTGTTGGTGAGGGCATTACCGCTGGACCTAATAATTGTGTGTTCATATCAAGATCCCGAAGTTTTACATATTTGAGAAGTGAGTCATCCAATTCAAACTATTATAGATAATACATATCTTTCGTTGTTGTATCACTTAGGCGATCCATCACTTGACCTTGTATATTTCATCACGGGGATGTTCTTGCACCTGCAAATGAAATATTTGATGATATAAATCAATTTTTCATGTCGAAGATGTCAATAGATAGCATTGAATATTTGAGCGCATATAGCATTGCTACGGAAGATAATTTTGAGAACGGTCTCGAACATGTTTTCACTGTAGAATTTTTCAACAACATTAATTGATCTAGATTGACTAATCTCAGGATCATACTAAAGGTTGTGTGTATGGTAATGCTTCTGAGAAATATAGATCAAACTTTTGAGTTGTGCAACGGAACTTATAGTTACTAATCTTGGGAAGCATATCATCGAGGCAAAGATGATATATGGAATCAATGCATGCCAAACAGTTTTCATTATGAGGATGATGATGAGCCATCCGACGGGATGTAGTTCCCTATCAATTGATTGGAGACAGCTCCCTATATTCGTCTGCCTTGCTATGACCATAAATAAGAGTAAATGACACTCTCTCTCTCACACGTTGGCCTCTACCTCCCCTCACATGTATTCAACCGTGATCAGTTAAATGTTGCTCTTTCTAGAGTTACCACCGGGAAGGGCTTGAACGTAGTAATTTGCGACGTAGAGGGTAATACATATGACACGGCAACAAACATAATTTATAAAGAAGTGTTCAACAAGTTATAAGTTGATTTATCTTTTATGTGTGTTTTTTATAGAGAGATGTTAAACGTAGGACAATAAAATACTAAACGCAGGACAACTTAAACTTAATTACACATGAAGTCCATATATAGCCAAATTTGCATTACATAGACTTCATATTTTGAATAATTACAACAAGATACACTTTTAATACAAATAAATTAAAATAACAAGGTTGATGGTTTGTATGTTGACGAAATCAAACAGGAGCAAAAATCTAAGTGAAGAAGAGCCCTATCTTAATGCGAGTGACAAAGAAAGTGAAGAAGAACCACCATGATATGAAGATGGTTATTTTCAGGTATTTATGTAGATACTTGATAATAATATAAAATAGAGATTTAATGTGTAAATGTTTTTAAGTTGTCATATATTTAGTATTTTATGTCATGCGTTTAGTATTCGTGTTTATATATATGGTTTTGTTCAATTTCACTAATTTATATTATGCACTTTTCAACATGTAGGGGTTACTTCCGATGCAATGTTGAAGCGATTAGATCATGCATTTTATCACCTTACAATTTTTATATGTTTCTCAACTTCAACATGTTATTATATACATTTATTCATTTCTTATTTTAATTGTTTTTTCATGCCGCGTCGAGTATCGACGGGCCATTAACTAGTAGTTTCCTAATAGTAATACTGAAATTCAACAATGAAGTTTGGCCTTCTTACAACAAGCCTGATCACCTCAACTCTGATAACCAATCATTTTACGAGTTTCGATCAAGTCATCGACTAAATTCGGTAGCAATTAATCCAAGTACAAAGCGCAAAATATGGTATAAATTCCTTCAGGTTGCACATTTCACCAGTAGCTTTGATCAAGTCTTTTTTATCAATCTCTTCTTCTTCAACGAGCTGGAACAGATTCTGCTCCAATCAGGCACCAAAAGTCAAACAAAAATACAACGAAAGTTAATTAGTTAACAAATCGCAAATCCATTTCGTTCGTGCACAACTTGCTGCTTGTAACTAAGCTGATAGGCAGACCATAGCAAGGCTAGCTAACTGATCATTGTTTTAGAATACACTGGAATGTAATAAAAAAGAAAAGATTCCTATACTTTAAGACTTGTGTAGCCAAATTCAGATGGACATTCCAGATAATCGGAAAAGGTTTTGCTGGTTATGTGATCATAACAAGAGGCTGAAAAGGGCTGACAAACTATGAATTCCATTGAAGAATTACAGAAACCACACTGTAAGTGAGGTTGAAGAAGAAGAATGCAACAAAACATAAGAGAAGAATGAATGATACAGGGAGAAGGGAATCAACTGCATTAAGTACTAGTGCAACTTAACCGCTTCTAACTACTTCAACTAATTAACCGCCACTGTACTACGTCCTTGTGAAGCAATACGTACAAGTCACAAAACTACTTAACATAAAAACGTAATGATAGGGAAATGCCGTTTCTAATGCTTTATCAAAACAGCTTCCAGAAAAGAATCAAGAACGGGAGTTCATTCCTTAATTGTCTTCTTCAATTGTACGGATATGGATTCTTGACAGGTTATGTGATCAAAACAAGAGGCTGAAAAGGAGTGACAAACTATCTACATAGTAAACTTCCCAACACATCATACTTCAAAGGACAGAGGCTGTTCAAATGCCAACATAATGTAAGACCATGACCACAGAGGTTATGAGGAACAGAAAGACCCGGAAGCTAACTGAGGTATGTATAACCAGCACTACAAGAATCACACTATTTAACTACGGAAATCCGTCGCCATTTAGAGACGAATCGCTTCATCTTAGCGACGGAATCGCGACGGATTGAGCAATTTGCTCAATCCGTCCCTAATCCGTCGCGAATTAGGGACGGATTAATTTTACCGTCCCTAATTCGCGATGGATTAACTATCCGTCCCTAATCCGTCGCGGATAGACTAATCCGTCGCGAATTACGTTTGACTAACAATTAAACTGAAAAAGAAAAAAAATTTAAAAAATAAAAAAATCGATTTAACGACGGATTCGAATATCTGTCGCAAATAGCGATGGATAAGCAAATCCATCGCTAAACCCGAATAAAGAGAACAGAAGGGTTCTTCTTCCCCATTTCTATTCTGCTTCTTCTTTCTCCTTTTCTTCTCCATTTTCGTCCAAATTCAAAGTCCGACCAAAACTCAACCATTCCGGCCAATCTTGAACTCTTTTCAAAGCTCATGGGACAAAGAACTCGGGTGGTCCATCAATTACATCTTTCTTTGGCTAATTTCTCCGTAATCGAAGGTATTTTGGCTAAAACCCTTAGTTTTTAAAATTTGGGAATTCTGTTAATTTCGACTAGTTTGAGCAATTGTATGTTTATAATAAGTATGTTGTAGCTAGTTTAGCTTATATTATGTATTGTGTTAACTTTGAGATGTGCAATTGATATATTTATTGTGAAATTGAATTTGTAGCATAATGTTAGGATGATTGTAAGTATGTAGAGTATTTAATTTGATATTTTCGTATATGTACTAGTATTAGGAAGATTTAATTGTGTTTGGAGACAATTTGGTTATTTACTGATTTTGGTGATTTTAATATAATTTTTTTGTATTAACACAAAAATAATTACTACTATGGAGCAATTGTAATTTTTTCGTATTAACATAAAATTCTTAACGTATCATAATTAAGAATGTAATTATACACTTGGAATTGCAATTGTAATGATAACTCTTATTTTTTTCAACAAAACATCATCAATCTCAACACTTCAAGATGACTTCTCCACCTCCGTCACCTCCTCGACCGTCGTCTACACCATTGCCTCCTCCACCGTCGCCTACACCATTGCCTCCTCCACCAGTTTCTTCGGAGTGGTCGTATCATAGTTCTGCCGAGTAAGTATGCTTCGTCTTTTGTTGTAGTGATTCCATTTCTAACATGTAAAATGTATTTTGTAGTTGATTTAGCATAATTGATTTTTAACCTTTTTTTTTTATGTATGTAGAAATTGCGGTACACTCTCATATGCAGACATGTGGATAGGATTTTCTGCTTTCGAAAGAGGAATGATAGCAGAAATAAAGGACGACGAAGATGCAAAGATGGCTAAAACCGATGCTGGAAAAGAATTAGATGATGAGGATTTTGACATGACCATTGAGAGGATGTTGAACTATCGATTATTTGCATCTTCGTCTATCATGCTTGAATATAGACGGAATCATTAGAGGTTAGTGTATATATATTCGTATATTATTTGTGATAATATGATCATTAGAGGTTAGTGTATATATATATTCGTATCTCATTAGTATTAGCAAATTTTAGGAATGTCAGACTGAACTTGCGTGATATGTTAGTCACTATTGTGTTAGCAAATTTTAGGACAATATGAGTTGTATGTTAGCTACTATATGTGGGTGATATGTTAGTCACCATTTGTGTAGTACCCTCATTTAATTTTCATCCGTAACTCATGGTATGCACTTTACGATTTCAGGCTGATGTGGTGAGTCGAATCGACATTCGAGAAGCTGTCAATTCAAGAAGAAAAAACACACCTTCTTAGCATTGATACATTTATGTTATGCTTCTCCAAGATATTTTGTTTTGAACTCGTGTTTTTCTACCACTTGACTTCTTATTTTTGCTTCTGTACGGATATTTAATTTCGTTATGGATAATTTATATTTGTTGAATGTTTTTTGTTAATTAGAATAGTTTAATTATTGCAAGTATATTATCGTAGTTTATATTCGATGAAACGGGTGAAATGTGAAATAGGAATAGAAACAAAAATAAAAAAAAATTAATGCAGCAACAGAATTATCCGTCGCAAATTAGGGACGGATACGATATCCGTCCCTAATTTGTTTGAGACACCCGTTTTTAAGACGGGCGTCTCATCCGTCGCTAAAGGATTAGCGACGAAGGGGGGGAGGCTTTAGCGATTTGTAGTGCAGTAACTTAAGCTAAAAACAAAATTCTTTTCTCCCCAAGATTTCAGGTAGTTTACCAGCATTCCAGGTAAGCTCAGGGTCAATCACAAAATTAGCATTTTATGAGCAACTCCCAAGTAAGAAAGGAATTCTTACTTTATACTTTATAATGCAACTAAAAGTCAGGCATAACATATTTACCGCACATCCCATACCTGTCAAATGTGCCACTGCAAGATGGTCTTTCCACAGGCTGTATGTGGTTTTTCTATAATTTGAACCAAAAAAAATAAAGGAATTATAAGTTCAATAGAAAAGGTAAAAGAAGAAAAAAAACAAAAAAAAGGTCAGGCCAGACAACAAAAAGAAATTATTATTACCTGTGGTACAAATCCATGAGTGTTGGTACCAGATACTGTTTTCATCTGAGAGTTTTCAACACATACACGCCCTGTCTGGGATTTTTCTCAAATTTGAACCTAAAAACAAGGGAAAGGTAAAAGAAGAAAAAAAAATCAGGCCAGACAACAAAAAGAAATTACTCCCTCCATTTCAGAAAAAGCGTTACATTTTATTATTCTGCGGTCAACTGTTTCCGCGTTTGACCACAATTTACTATTAAACAATATTAATAAATAAATTATTAAAATTATATAATTAAAATTTAGTAATTAAATTTTTATTATATGATTTTATTAAATTATTTACTATTATCATTTATGAGTAATTTGTGGTTAAACTCGAAGATAGTTGACCGGTCAAAGTCAAAATGTAACAATTTTTTTTAAATGGAGGAAGTATTATACCTATTGTACAAATCCACGAGTACTGGTACCAGATGGTGTTTTCCTCTAAGATTTTTCAACACATAGTTTTTCTATAATTTCAACCTAAAACAAAGGAATTATGAGTTGAATAATAGAAAAGGGAAAAGGAAAAAAAAGGATCAGGCCGGATAATAAAAGGAAACTATACATACCTTCGCCTTGGCTTTGACATCTAAAAGTAAATAAATAGATAGATAAACTTGCCTGCGATGCGGAGCAAGCACAGCTGAAATTTCAAGAATATATCGATGTGCTTGGACCTGATGTATCTTTTCCATTTTAATTATCTTTGTCGCACCAATAACACGTTCTTCTCCTTTGCAAATATTTTCATAACCTTCATAGTTTCTCCCAGAACCATCAGTTTCACTTGATATCTGATCTACCGTGCACATTGAGGCAAAATTTACAAATTATGTAACTAAGTAAGTTGCAGCCACAGAGGCTTCGGGTATCTTTTTGAAAGAACATAACTCTTCAAAATAAACAAGTATCTGCATTGATTATAATATATTAAAAGAAATGCAAAAAATATAGGTAATTATGAAAACAATGGATAAATAAATACTCCCTCCGTCTCACTAAAAGTGCAACTATTGTGTTGGACACAATTTTTAAGGAAAAAACATAAAGGTACATGTGGTTAAAAATGAGTATAAGATATTAGTTGAGTGACAAATATATGAATGTGGACGTATTTTAAAATGAGTGGTTAAGTAGATGTGGTCTACAAGTAGTTTCCAAAAATGGAATTGTGCTCAAAGCTATCAAAACCTTGGCAACATTTTTTGGCAAACAATGTCTCAAAGCTATTGGCAGTAGCACCTCCATCAGCACATGAAATGGTCCAGCCTTTTTTTCTTCACACACCTCGAAATATTTGATGCAAAACCATGCGGCATTCTTTAAAATTTCACAAAACAACTCTTTTTCTCTTTTGCCCATTTTAAAACTTGCAGCTGGCAGATACTCCTTTTCAAAATCGACAGTTATTGACTAAACCCACAGGTAATGATGGAAATTTGTAAACCTCGTCATATAACTTATGGCTATAAACCTTGTGATAGGAATGATGACTCATACACAGAATGTGGAGTGAATGTGGGGTGGTGTATCAATGGAATAATGTGATGCATTCAAGTACAAAGTCACCAAAAATACAGACTCCAGTAAGAATTTTCAGGTAATGATAGGCTTGGTACCCACATCCAAGCCCCTTCAAGTCTAATATTGAGTTTATGGTGTGAATTGCCCGGCCGTTCTGCAACTGAAACATTCAAAGCCCACCACATTGGGCAGGGACAGCCGGAGTGGGTACTTCTTTCTTTTCCTATGCCACAGGTAAAATAAAATTCAACAGCCACGTAATCTTGCAATTCGATGAAACAACAATGATGACTCACAAAAAAAAAAAAAAAAAAAAGAATTGAACTATTGCTCATTGGCGAGAGAGATGCAAGATATGTTTGAGGTTCCATCTCTCTTCTAACTTACAATAGGATCGAGTATCTCTAAACTTGTCAATTCTACTCACTGAAAATAAAAGAGCTGTACGGCGGGATCAAGAAATTTCTATCTCATGCTAATAGAATTTCTGCTAAAAGCAATAGGGATCATCAGTATTAACAAAGAGTTGAGAATGGAAGCCAAAGTTCTACAAGAGAGCTGGGGCCATGATTGTGAGGAAGAAGTTCCATTATTCGAAATAATTCTCCCCGAGCTTTGTTAAAGAAATCTACTTGCAGCCGATTATTTTACTTAGACAAACAGTTTCTATTAAGGCTTCATCTTTTAATGTCGTATAATAAGAGAAAACGCAGCTCTTTATGAAAATTGAGAAGCTGAACAACCTATGATTTGGGCTTTTCCTCCTAACCTTGAAGTCGAACAACTTGACGGAATATGCTTGTAAATTGGGCTCTTCTTCTTCTTCCCAAACTCTCTCCTTCTCTCTCTAATTTCTAACTGTTTTCGCTCTCATTCTCCTCTGCAAAATTCTGCTCTCAGAGTAATGGGTTTGAGCCCCTGCTATTCTTCCCACATCAGCATTATTAGTATGCTTCGCACCACTTTCTTCCGTCATAAGTGATCCTTCATTCATTCACAGGACAGCTCTTTCTTTCCTTCTCTCAATTTCCCTACCAAAAAGCTCTTTTTCCTTAGCAATGGAGAATAGCAGAGTTTATGATGATATTGTTTTGTTATAGAACGAAATGATTTCTTCCCCTTCTGACGCTCTTGATTCTCTCACCTGGGTCCCCAATTCTTTTTCCCCTTCTTTTCATGGCTCTGCTTCCATGGTTAACTTTGAAGGAGAAAACAACACTGAGATACCATTTGTCACTGAGAATTCTACCAAAGTGGAAACCAGCAATTTGTAGTGTTGTCAATTTGTCTTTTGGTGTAAATAACGTTAGGTTCTGAAGCTCTTAGTTTATCTTAAAAAAACAACTTGACGGAAAAGAAAGAAAAGAAGAACCAATTTACAAGCATATATGTGTGTTGCTTGCTGTGATATCATCTTGTTGCTTGCTGGCATATACTTTTGCTTACCAATTTACAAGCACATATACGTGTCGCTTGCTGTCATATCACATTGCTTGCTAGCATATTTATATACTTTTGCTTGCTGTTCACAATCAGCCCATTTACTTTTTATACTGCAATTTGTTTAACTTGGTACGTAATTCATCAGTTTACTTACCATGACTCAGCTTTTTCATGGGATACGTGCAATGATTTCTGCAGCAGTGGGCCTCTCTAATGGAGATTCAGAAACCATTATCCTCATCAAATTTGACTGTATAGGGTGTTCAGAAACCCAATCAGCAGCTATAACACCTTTCTTCAATTCAGTGAGGACGTGAAATCTCTCCGCTTGTGTTGAAAATGGATGAAAAAGCTCCATTAAAATAATCCCCAAACTGTATATATCCACCTGAAAATCAAAGTTTCAAATCAGCCAAAAGAATAAGAGAATTAATTTATAATAATTAGGTAAATGACCTAACATTAATGAAAACTTACCTTTTGAGTTATATTGAACCCGCTCTTATATTCTGGAGACTTGTACAAAGGAGTTCCATCGCTGCTAGAGTTATAAGTAGCGTCCACATCCGCATGCTCCAATAACTTTGCTGTGATATTTTAGCCAAGATTGAATAAACAAGATTAAATAAACAAATACACAAACAACCCCTGATCTCCAATCTAAAACTAAATCTAAAACTCACCCAGGCCAAAATCACCGATCTTCACAAGATCACTTTCATCCAGAAAGATGTTCCTGGGATTTAAATCCCGGTGGATGAAATTATTACTGTGAATATAGTCAACACCCTCAGCAATATGGCGGAAGAGTTTCCAGGCAACCTCCTCATCTAAACCATCTAAACGTTTGTCTTCCAGTATTTTGTTCAGAGTCCTTCAAAATCCATAAATATATGTAATATTACCATAATAAACTATAACTAACCATAATTAAGAGAGATTAACAGTATAAACGGACCTGGGACAATACTGCATCTGTATAAAGAGGAAGTCCTTTCCAGAATCACAAGTAGATTTGGAGTCGGACCAAGCGTTGAAATACCTAACAACACCCGGATGATGCAACCTCGAAAGGGCCTTCACTTCCCTTATAGCTTTAGATTTTCGGTGTTTTTTCGAGAGGTATGATTTTCACGGCATACACTATGCCGTCTAGAATATGATGGCATGAATAAACCTGGCCAAATCCTCCCGCCCCTGTGGAAAGAAATAAGAAATAAGTAAATAATGTAATAGTTGTGGAAAATCCAGAAAGAAATAATCTGATGTAAGATCATCTGTCAGTTCCTTCATCATCAATGTCACTTACTTCACTTCCTTCATCATTTCTTTCATCGTCTCCTCCTCCTTCGAAAATATCCTATGCAAGAAGATATCAGTGTTACGTCCTTGAAAAAGGAACAGCACAAAATTAGAAAACTACTTACATTAAGTATTGTTCCAACAGCACTTCCCACCCTTCCTGTAAGAGCCAAAAAGACATATGTAACGCCAAGAGATTTTCGAAGTTCAAACTCAATGTAAAGTAGAAAAAGAAAACAAACGAGGAAATAAATATTGTGCACATAGCCCTTTAATTTCAGCTATAATTTTAATAGAGAAGCCCCAGTATTCAATCGCTCTTACCCTCTTGGGCACCAATCTCTTGAAGATAATGTTCCGCATCCAGAGCTGCCATGCATCCTGTCACATGTGCAGACATAAAACCCACGTTAGAACCACCGAGGAAAAGATATCCATGGCATTTGAAGCAGAGACCAGACATTTAAGTTCCTCCTGAGCTATCCATAAAAATTAAAAGAGGGTCGAGAATACTAGGTTTGGGATAAAAAGACATTGTACATGAGAACTAGTTGGGATCAGGGAATGCTATCAGAAGTCTAGCTCAAAATACCGTATTACTGTCCAAAAAATGTAAACAACCGAAATTAAGCAATCCAAAACTATTTGAGAGTATACTAGTAATATGCAAGAACAACACCAGTAAATAAAGTTTGCATCAAATATTATATCGAACCGGCACTGACCTGAGGCAGCAGTGGTGATAGCCTGCCTGTACTTCTTGTCTTGAACATCACCAGCAGCAAACACACCTCTAATACTAGTCAACGTTGTTCCCGGCTTTGTAACCACATAGCCATCCGAATCCAACTCCAACTGTCCATCCAGAAACTTAGTCACAGGCTCATGACCAATCGCGAAAAACAAACCAGACACCTCCAAATCCTTCACCTCCCCATTCTCCACATTCTTCACCTTCAAACCCCCCAGCTTCCCCTCCCCATACGCCTCCGTTACGATAGAATTCCACAACACATCAATCTTAGGGTTCGTCAACGCTCTAGCCTGCATAATCTTCGACGCCCTGAACTCACCTCTCCTATGGATAATATAAACCTTAGAACCATACTTAGTCAGAAAGTTAGCATCCTCCATCGCCAAATCACCACATCCAATAACAGCAAGTGGCTTGTTCCTGAAAATCAGAGCCTCACCATCGCACACAGCGCAAGCAGATATTCCTATTAAGGCACATAATATAAACATTCTAGAATTAGTTATGCTGACATCTTGTATTCCCTAGCAGTAAAATGAAATGCATTGTCTACTCAACAGTCTAGACCATTTCGGCTAGTTTATCAACTCTTAGCTTATACTGTATCTTAGATGATCTTACTTGACCGGAATAATTAGTTACGTGAACCTCCAGGTGACAGATGATAATCTAGATGATTTTATGCTAGCTCATGAAGCTGATTTGCTCTATATTCTATATTTAGCAAGCTTGTAAACTAATTTAATAAACACCTACATTAAAATCGGCTAGGTTAGCAACCACAAATTTCAGGTAACTAATCAACTAGGTCATCAGCTTAATAATTTAATAAACACCTTCATCAAAATTAGCTACAGAAACCGTAAATTTCAGTAACTAATCAACTAGGTCATAGGCTTACCAATTTCAGTACCTAATCAACTAGGCCATCAGCTAATCAATTCCAGAACCTCCGTGCATTTGCATTTACAGGTAAGGTTACTAAATTGAAATCAATTAACATAAAACCACCGTACGATACCTCTATTCCAGAACGTCTCAGATCCCTCGAACTGAAGTCGCTTCGCAACAGCTCCCGTAGAAATGATAACCAAATCGGCCGATACAACTTTTTTATCAGCAAACACTTGAAACGGAAATGAGGAAAAGTCCACTTTAGATACCGTTTCAGTGAAAATCTGAGTGCCAAATCTGGTGAAATGTGCGAGCTCAAATCTGGTGAAATGTGCGAGCTCAAATCTGGTGAAATGTGCGAGCTCAAATGAGCGGGTATGGTCTTGCCTCGAAATTTAAATTAAAGGAAGGTTCGGTTTAGGGGAAAATTACGCCTGGACCCCTTCAATCCAGTCCGTATCACGAGAGACCTACATATTGGAGAGTCAGACAAACAGACAATCTACCCTAAAAACTAGACGGTATGATTTTTTCGTGGGTCAACTAATTTTTTTTTTTTAAACCTTTACAAAGTCTTACATCACATCAGCTCATCACGTGTTTTCAGTATTCGTCAAATTGTCTATATTTATCGTATAATGGTTTATGTTTATCGTATAATGGTCTATATTTAACATAAATCATTGATGACAACATATTTATCCAACAAAAACACAATATTTAGAAAAAAAATAGACATGAACATCAATTTTATTCATGAACCAATAAATTTCACTACACAAAAAAAAAAAAAAAATCGAAAGTTACAACCTACAAACTACATACATCTTTTAAAAAAATTACATCCTCAATAGCTCTCTTCACACTCTTGACTTAATTGTCGACTCCTTCATCCACAACATCTCCATCTTTGTCATCAATCATTTTCTTCATTTGACCAACCTTTCTACAAACAAAAAAAAAATAGACAATTTATACATAAAAATAGGTCATTTATGCAAAAAAACAACTAAACAATTTTTGCTAAAACATAGGCCATTTATCCAAAAAATTAAACAATACAGAACGCATTGATACCATTCGAAACATTACAATTATCCATTCAAACTAAACCAGCAACACATAAAAATATAGAAAATTTCTACATAAATAGAGGCCATTTATTCGAAATACTAAACCATTCAAACTAAGCCATCAACATCAAACAACATATACAATTTCTACATAAAAAAGGCCATTTATACAAAAATAAATAAATAAATAAACGAGTTGAACTAAACCAGCAACACAGAACAACTAGACAATTTCTACATAAACATAGACCATTTATACAAAAAACTAAACAATTTAAACTAAATCAGTAACACATAACATAGACAATTTATGCTAAAACATGGGTCATTTATACAAAAAACTAAACAATACAGAACATATGGATACTCATTCGAAACATAAAATCTATCCATTCAAACTAAACCAGTAACATAGTAAAAAATAGACGATTTCTATTAAAACATAGACCATTTATATAAAAAAACTAAACAATACAGAAAGCATACATAGATACTCATTCGAAACATAACATAACAACATAGATAATTTATACTAAAACATAGATCATTTATATAAAAAAAAAAATTAAACAATACAAAATGCACGGATATGTATTCGAAACATAATAGCTATACGTTCAAACTAAACTAGCAACACCTAACAAACATAGACTATTTCTACTAAAATATAGACCATTTATACAAAAAAAACTAGACGAAATCGAGCAAAACAGAAGAATCGAGAGAAAAAACCTAGAATCGAGGAAACAACAAGGTAATGACTTATTTGTGTCGAGTAGTTGGAGATCCGCCAAAGAAGACAACCGGAAAAGCTTCGACGTCCGATCAACATTTTTCAAAGTCGATAAAACGGAAAAACGAAACCGATAGAAAGGTAGATCGGGCCATGGGCTACTCAAATATGCAATCAAATTTATGATTGATGGTCGGACGGCGGAGTAACGGCCGAT
Organism: Plantago major; assembly: GCA_026545765.1. NCBI lineage: Eukaryota > Viridiplantae > Streptophyta > Magnoliopsida > Lamiales > Plantaginaceae > Plantago > Plantago major. The sequence continues at coordinate 73,256,376 of CM048844.1, read as the reverse complement.
TTAGTGGCGGCGTCGATTTTAGTGAGAGGGAATGAGAAGATAGAGAGAGAAACATGAAGAAGAAAATGGAATGGAACCCTAAAACTTTTCCTTTTATAGTAAAACCACTTCTGGTTCCAGATCCATTTTTAAAAAAAACCACCCGCAATCCGGATCCGCAAAATGGTTAAAATGGACAAATATAAAACATAAACAATTTTTAAGTAAAACTAGATGGACTTTTGGACTCTCATAAATGACTAGGACTTCTATGAGACTTTGTACCTTCAATATGCCCACTTTGCAGATTAACCCTCGCTATTTGAACAATTACAAAACTGGTCCAAAAAATACACTACGGAAATTTTGCAATTGCAGATAGCCCCAAAAGTCAACGCCCTTGGTGATGTGGCCTGACAAGTTGCTGATGTAGAGGCTAAAGTTCATGATAATAACGAAAATGTCATCCACTTTAATAATTTTTGAGTTTCTTTAATTCTTTAATTTCCTTTCCTTTTCATTTCCCTTTTCTTTTCTCCTCCTTCTTTCTGGGTGGGTGGCTGTGACAGTTGGACTTATATGTAATTGATTTACACAAATTCAGTGATAGTTGGACTTATGTGTAATTGATTTATTTAAATTTGAAAAGGTAAAATAGTTCTCACATGTGACTATCACGTGAGGACTGTAATTGACAATACAAATTATAGGACTAATATGCAATTGATTCTAAAAAAATCAGAATATAGCCGTTACAGTAGCCGCTTTATTTGAATTTGCATGTATAAAACCACCATTTCCACCATTCTAAGTCACCATTTTTCATCTCCACTTACATGCTTAAAATGGTTTCAAGTAGTTCTTTTTCTAGCAGTAAAGTAGTTGATGGTGAAAATGGCGGAATATGTAAGCATTTTGATTGTGTTCGGAGGACGGTGATAGCCCGTTCTAGTTCAAACGCCAATCCGGGAAGATTGTATCATCGTTGTCCAATCCATGGTTGGTCGGGATGGTGTACAACAAGTGAAGATGAGTTTTACAAGATGGAACAAATGATGCAAGAAGAGAGGGTGGATCAAGCTGCTCCAAGTGGAGTAATGAGCAAGGTATGAGGTCGAGGAATGGAAGAGAAGGTAGCAGGGACAGAGAGAAATCGTGATAGAAGCAGGTCTCGTTCTCCGTTGAAGTACGGCAACAGCAGGTCATCCAGAAGTCCAGGGCGCTCGCATTAGAAGATTTTATCAATAAAATGTCTGAATCTGAATTCTGAGGAGGTAGTATTTTTATAACCACCACTATATGTGTATGTGTGAGTTGGAGTCTCATGTTCTGTTGTCACCAGGGTAAAATTGCTATCTGTTCTCACAGCACTTTTGAGACTATACCACCCCCATCATCAGTTTAAATTAAAGCAGAAAAGTATGAGGTAGGTACAATTCTACTATTGGAGCATGTTTCATTTATGTGTTGGTTGGCTGTTCTATTTTCTGCAATTTGGGTTCTCCTGTACCATTTGCCTTTTGATCCTTCCCGTGTAGTAGTCACAAGAACATATTTGATGTATGTGCATTCGTTATACTGCTGGCGATGGAGAACCTGGGTTTTCAAACCCGAAGGTAACCTGTTTATTCTGTTAAATAACTGCCCATCATCAAAGATTGCCTTTCTTTCTCTCTGGTTTATTCAGATGTTCTGGTCTGGTAACACAGGTCATCAAAAATTCGAAATGCAAAACCTTGCTTTTGACTTGTTGGTTGTTGCTTATTTGACGAGTTAGCATGCATTAAGATTTTAAGTATATCTGCGGATGCACTTTTGTGAAGCTCTAAGAGACCTTGGGGTAAACTTTCTTACCTAATTCTGATTCATCCGCATGGGTATAAATCACTGGAACTATGCAGGATTCCAAAAAATCCCAAACCTTTTCTTCTTTTTATAAATTAATCAAATTAAGAATCACACCTCAGAATAAGTGTTCTTTTTTTTTTTTTTGGAACGAACATTAAACTTTATTTCTTTCCAACCAATAAGTACAAGCCGATACTAGGATCCAGGCAAAAGAGTATCTAGAAGAATTGAAACAACTAGTAGAATCAAGGCTAAGCAAGCTACTCTAACAAGCTAACATTAATATGGCGCAGTGCGCTCTTAAATGGGGATCTATCCATGCTCTATTAATCAATACATCAATAATTTTGTCTTCCAGGTGTGGGTTCGCAGGTTTTTGCTGAAAACAGACAGTGTTTCTCTCGATCCATAACGAATAAATTGTTTCAGCAAAAGCACTTTTGAGTAACTTTGACTTCCAACTCTTCCCACCAAAGCGTCGACACATCACATCAAGTTCCATAGTCCAGCCATGAGGAGTTCGATTAATGCGCAGCCATCTCATCACCCGGAGCCAGATAAGGTTAGTATAGGGGCATTCGAATAGGAGGTGTTGCTGGGATTCATCGTTCGGGCAGAATAGGCAGGATGGATCAATGTTGGGGTTCCATCGTCGAACTCTGTCCTTCGTTGCCAAGCGATCATTTAAAGCCATCCAAGTACAAAACATCGCTCTCGGCCGTGCTTTTTCCCAAACCAAAACTTCTTCCATTTAACATCTTGTTTTTTCCCGCGTAGCTCCTAATATAATAATCTTGTGGGGAAATGTCGAGCCATCAGTGCCATCGTCCATATGCATGAGGATTGCACCAATGCGCGAGTCTTCTTTATGGCTTTTATAATCCAGGAACAATTCGCATGTAACGTTATATCCATGACATCTCGTTCCTCGATGTAATAACAATGTATCCATTTCACCCATAGTTTATCGGCTCTTGTGCACAGGTTCCATAGTAACTTAGCTATGGTGCATTTATTCCAGTCAGCAAGTGATGTCAAATTCAGGCCTCCCGCATTCTTTTCGTCACATAATTTGTCCCAGGCAACAGGTGACTTTCTGGTGATCTCATCAATGCCACTCCATAAGAAAGAGCGATATATGGATTCAATGCGTTTTAAAACAGCAGATGGCATAGGGAAAACCTGGATCCAGTAGCTTGACATAGCGTGAAGAACACTACGAATGAGTTGAAATTTACCCGCGTAGCTTAGAAGTTTAGAAGTCCAATGCCTAATTTTGGAAGTAATTCGGTCTACCAGAGGTTGGCAGTCCCGGATGGAGAGCTTGCGGGTGGATAGAGGAACTCCGGGGTATTTTATAGGTAGCTTCCCCACCTTAAAACCTGTCACGTGTAAGATCTCCTCCTTTACGGTTCGGTTAACACCACCCAGAAAGATCTGACACTTGCTGGGATTCGCCGAGAGACCTGTTGAGGCTGAGAAAATACGGAACTGTGCTAAGAGTAGTGCAACAGATCGTGCATCACCTCTAGGAAAGAGAAGGGGGTCATCCGCAAAACAGAGGTTTGTTATTCCCAATGCTTCACATCGGGGATGAAAATTAAAATCCGGATCTCTCTTGAGCAGTCCCAGGACTCGATGTAAATACTCCATCATAATAACAAACAGCAAAGGGGAAATAGGATCACCTTGCCGGAGGCCTCGCTTAGCCTTTAAAAGCTAGGAAGGGGTACCATTTATAGCATAACGATAAGAGACAGTCGATACACATCGCATAATCCAAGCTACAAACTGTGCCATTGATTATGGAAGACCATTGATTATATCACTAGAAATAATCCCGTTGCCATTATGGGTGCATTTAACATCCAAGAATATTTAGAAAATCACGTTTGGGAAAATTTTATTTTTGGTACACTACAATGAGATAGTGCCACTTTTGATACAGTAGAATTGACTTGTCCAATTTCAGTACACTACAACAACCACCCCCGAAATTTATATACTCCGATCAATTTACCGGCCAAATTGATGACGTGGCAACCGGAAATCCAATTTTCTAGCCAAAACTAGTAGATTGACCGTATTTTCATCGATTTTGACCAAAAAAAAAAGAAAAAATAAATAAAGGGACACATGTCATGTTCTCGTTTAATCAGGGAGATTTTATTTTAGAAAAAATGAAAAATATTTTTATAAATTTAAAAAAATAATATAAAATTACATGACACGTGTTAGCTCCTCATTAATTCTGGAATTTGTCTTTTATAAATAATGCAAATTTGATTTTAAAAATTGTAAAAAACTAATAGAAATTATAAAAAATTATTTAAAACTAATAAATATTATAAAAATTATAAAAAATATTATTACGAAATAAAAATTTAAATTATAAAAAATTATTAGAACAACTTAAAATATAAAAAAATTATAAAAAATTGTTCAAAAATATTAATATTAAAAAAATATTATACTTCTAAAAATTAATAAACATAATAAAAAATTGATAAAATTTTCAAAATATTATAGAAAATTAATAAAAACAAATAAAAATATGAAAAATTATATAAAATTATTTTAAAAAATAAAAATTTTGAAAATAATTAAAAGAGTTCAAAAACACGCTTCTCATATTGAAACATACAAAGTACATTGAAATAACGTCGACGCAATCAGAACGAATTATTTTTCCCAATTGACATCATCTACGAACCCTAACGTCCAATCAAGATAATTTCGGTAGAATATTGATTCAACATTGGCCTTGGTTTGTTAGAAGTACTTTTGTTTTCTTTTTTTTTCATAAAATTATTTTGGATCTTTATTTCGGAAAAAAATAGTTAATTTACAGTATTTTACAATATTTTTTATTAATTTTCAATAAGTTAAAATACTAAAAATATTAATATTTATTATTTTTATAAATAAATTAGTAGTTTTTAAATAAGTTTTATTCTATTAGATATTTTTAATAGCTTTTAATAGTTTTTTATAATTTTTAATCTTGGTTTAAAATTTTATAGTTTTAATATTTTAAATAAATTTTCATAATTTTTTAGTACAATTTTGTTTATATTTTTAATTTTTTTTTGAATTTTTTATAGTTTTCTATAAGTTTCTTATTTTTTATAAGTATTTATTTATTTTTATAATATTTTTAATAATATAAATAATTATATATTAATTTTTATAATTTTTTTAGTTTTTTTATGATTCATATTAATTTTTTACAATTTTTAAAATCAAATTTGTATTATTTTAGAAATAAAAATCTAAGAATTAATGAGGAGCTGACACGTGTCATGTAATTATATTTCTTCTTTTTTTGGTCAAAATCGGATTAATTTGGTCAACTTTGCATGAAAATTGACCGGAGTACCCAAATTTGACAGTACCATTCTAGAGTACCTAAACTGGTGGTGTCTCATTCTGGAGTACCTAAATAAAAATTTACCCGCTATCATCCGAGGATTTTGCTAGGTTGCTGAATGGTTGCTACAAGTAGCCTCGTGAAATCTGAATGCTGTGCAACAGGGCATGTAAAGTAACATGCAATTTTGTGGAGGCCAAACAGAGCATTTCTATGATTTGTAGTGAGTGCTTTTGATAGTTGTGGACAGGGCCGTCTTTGAGATTTAAGGGGCTCTGTACGAAATTTTCAAACGAGGTCCATAATATTTATATTTATAATAATAGTATAATAAACCAAAAAAAATCATAAAAGCTAAAGTAACAAAAAATCACCCAAAACAATTTCTTATAGATATTAGAAATGACAAAAAAGCAAAACTTATAAATCAAATTACAATGGCAAGTGGCAACAGTCATACCACGTACAGTATAACAACACTTCTATGTAACAGATAATTTAGAAAAATATAAGGAGAAAATTTTATTTTACACTAAAACCTTTTGGGCCAATTTGAATTTACACCACAACCTTTTCTCTCTTTGAGTCGACACCAAAATCTTTGTCAAAATTTTGACCCAACACAAAGGTTTAACGGCTGTTAAGACTCCGTTAGCCATATTTTCAAATTACAGCAAAACCTTTGCAAAAATTTGCACTCGCTACCGAAACCTCTGCAAGAACTTGCACTCGCTACCGAAATCTTTTCCTATATTGAAAAAGTTCATAATTATGGTTAAGTTTGTATGATATTGCAAATGGTTATGTTTGCGGTAAAGATGGTCTTTGTGGAGTATTTAATTGCAGTTTTGGTTTAAATGGGGTTTTAGGTCAAGGATGAGTTATGTTTTTTTTTCTCTATTTGTAGATGCCACTTTTTCTTTCTTGTTTGGTACATGCACGTAATTAAGAATGTATAGTAAGATGCTAGCCTAGTTTTAGTAAGATCACCTGGTCTTTTTTACTCGATGCATGCATTGATCATGGATCATCTATTTATGCTAATCTAAATTATATATCGTTTTAGTTGTTCTCGCTCCATTTAAATGGTTGATATATATTTTGTGCAATTGTTAACAAATCTGATAGATTGACGATAATTGTTTGATTGTTATTTGGATTCTCCAATAACTTACTTTGTATATGCAAAACTTCTTGAAAATTAGATTTGTGAGAAACGTTCTTTTCTATATATGTTGTAGTAGTAGTTTTGAAAATGTTGTGGCAGTGACTCTTGATGATATATGCGAAGCACAAAAAGTAAGACCATTATTTGTGACATGGTAGTTTAGATTAGTTATTGTACTGTGCTTTGGAATTTGAATCACCAATTTGTTTTAGAGAGACTATTATTTGTCAAAAACACTTTTTTACTTTTTAATAACAAAATGTCAGAAAATGTGTCTGAAATTTAATTTGGACTTGCTAGCTACTCCTTTGACTAGTCCATTTATGATAAACATGATCAAGGTATGTTACTATACACACTTAATTAGATGTATATAACAAACAGAAAAAATTTAGATGTCCAAATAGAACGAAAAAGACCCATCCATTACCTCAAACCCCTGTACATGCTTACCACAAAGACCCTCGTTATCGCGAAAATAACCATTCACAATATCATGTTAACTTAACCATAATTATGAACATTTTCATTATAGGAAAAGATTTCGATAGTGAGTACAAATTCTTGCAAAGGTTTCGGTAGCGAGTGCAAATTTTTACAAATGTTTTGGTGTAATTTGAAAATATGGCTAACGGGGACTTAACAGCCGTTAAATCTTTGTGTTGGGTCAAAATTTTTACAAAGGTTTTAGTGTCAACTCAAAGAAAAAAAAGGTTGTGATGTAAATTCAAATTGGTCCAAAAGGTTTTAGTGTAAAATAAATTTTTTCCAACTATAAATCACTAATATGCCCGCACGTTTAATAATTAACATTGTATATACATACTGTATGCATTATGCAATTAGCCCAAATAAGAAAAGAACAGTATGAACTAATGAGGGCCGTCTTCAACTAATCCGCTAATTCAACGCCATCTTCAAACATTATATTAATTCTACAGAGTACAGACTACATTAGTTCTTCATCTATGCAAGAATATATAAATGCAACATTGCAAGTAAAAATTCAAAAGAGATAATAAGATTGAGCAGAAATAAATATAGAAAAATTCGGACTCCACTTCGAAGAATCCCAATTTCCAGTGATGAGAAATAAACCCAGTTGTTCTATATGCTAATAAAATAGAATTGAAATTTAGTGGTATGATGAAGAATTTAAGATGAAGATCTGAATAAGGAGTGAACTGTGATTCTTGTTGAGAGAAATTAGGGGTGAAGAAATCAAAAAGATATTAAACAGGAAGATGAAAAGTGCAGACAAACAGGGAGATGAAGCTGCCTCTATTTAATTAAATTTAATTTAATTTTTGCCTGGCCCCTTAGAAAAGTGTGACCCTGCGCAAGTGGGCTTACTGTGCCTGCACATAGCCGGGCCTGGTTGTGGGTTACCATTAATAGCCAAGGTTGCAAGCAATTCCGCCATTCATGGTTGAAGTACATCTGTTATCTGGAGTCAAGGGCGAAGGAGTGTATAGTTGGGGTAGGGCTCAAGCCCCACCCATCTTTAAAAAAAAAATAAAAAATTACATGTGTATTTTTTTTAAAATATGAATATAACCCTACCCAATATTTCATAAAGAAGGTATAAATATGAAAATTTAAAAATAATTAAGCTATATAATTGATGAATTTCTTAATATTTTGTCTTTCTAAACAAATAAATTTTTCAGGCTTTATTTATAAAAAATAATTTTTAATTGAGCCCCACCCATGTCGGAATCCTGACTTCGCCCCTGTCTGGAGTCAGTACACGTTTTGCTTGTTTAGAACTATCAAGATTATAATTCCTGTTATTTATAATATTCCACATTTTTATGTACACGGGCTAGCAATTCATTACTTTCGGAATGATCCATAGTGTATATGTAGGTTTCTGTAATACGCAGATAGCTCGGGTATCAACGATTCTATTGGATGCACGTAACTTGACGTGCATGATAAAAGTTAATGTCTTTATTGTGTTTCAATTGCTTGCTTCCTTTCAATCATGGAACGATGGTGAATTGTTTGTATAGCAGAGATCAAAAGAAAGGTGTGGTACTCGGTCCCACTATTAGTCATGATATCTTTTACTTCCCATAAATACCATAAAATATCATACACTACTATAAAAAAAAAGTGAGTTAGACCATATCCATAAATAATAAAAAAATCATACTTTTACGATAAAAATACAATTTACAATTTTTGTCAAATTTTATCGTTTATTTTAATTATTCACCGTCAACCTGGATATAAAACATGCTTGTCAAATTCTATGGCCTGAGATTTTGCCACCAAGGTGGTGATGACCCACGAACTTACTCCAAGGCAATAAAACATGTTTTTAATATCAGCAGAACCTTTTCACTGTCCATAATTACATCTTTAAACTTCTCTCTATCTGTACATGGCAAATACATAAAAATTATACATAGAACAAAGAAACTGGTACAGGATCCGATGGTGATACCTGCTCTACGAACAACAAAGACTCCAAATCCGTCTCTATGCTTCTTCATGTAGGCATGAAACAAGGCACTGCATTGACCAAAAAGAAAAGCCCTTCCCGTATTTTGGCAGGCATGACGATAGTAATTGTTCTTATACCTTGTTGAGGGGTAAAACCTCGAACACTAACTAAACTATTACAAGCAACCTAGTCTAGGATCCGCCTCCTACTTGAAGTCCGAAGCAATACTGGTCCGAGCTAGAGTACCTGAAAGGACTAAGTGGGGGGTTAGAATGGGTTACCCGGATTGCGTATGTCAATCCGGTAAGAGACTTTACTTAAGAGAGAGTTGAGAGCTCTCAATGTAATAGTTATGAGGAAGGTTATGGAATCAATAGTGTTTATGACTTAGGGATTCTCACTTTGATATTGCTTACCTTAAGGTCTTGGACATTGTGCTATATTTATAGTTATCATATGCTTATGAGTGGCTCACAAGATGATGCCAAGTGTATGCCTCAGATCTAGACACCAATGTTACATTTGGCCCATGGCCCATTAGTGAATAGTAATCCAATGCTAATTAATGGGCCTGGGAGGGTAGTTTGGACCTTTCCCTCCGAGAATACTGTTCCGCACGCTGGGTCCGTGTAAGTCCCTCGGACAGATCTGTATGCCTGGTTGATCTGGCTTTGGGTAACTCAAGGTGTCCGAACCTAGAGTTACACGGAAGTATCTCAGTGGTTATGTTATATACGTTTGGTCTTACTGCGATGGTGGTGTCCGAGATTCTCTCGTCCGGTCCATTTAGCATCCTAGGACTGACAGTTTGTGGTACTTGGAAGGACCATGTGACCTTTTGTCAGGTTCGGAAGTCATCCACCTAGCTTGGTCGGACCTAGCTGAGATGGCATGCTGACTTGTAAAATACTAGTTGACCTGATATGGTTTCCTTTATGTCGGACCATTCGAAGATCGGACTAGCATTGAATTGGCTATCTCAGCCTTGATGCGCTCTAATACACGCTCTATGGCGCCCTTAACGGATTGGACACATGTCCGTATCAACATACCTAATGCGAGACACATGACAACATCTGAAGTTTTAGTGTGAAGCAACATCGACCACTTTTGTCACAGAGGTGTTTAAACAGAATATGATCCATTCGCATGTTACATCTACATTCTCCAGAGATACTGATCTACTCTTTTCCTGATGTATGACTTAAAAGGTGATGGAGCCTTCATACTGTTGAGATCTTTTAACACAATGATCCCATACCTTGTGCACAGACGCAACGGATCAGAGCTGTGAAACCTTGAAAGACATTTATGCGGATTCCAACTGATATTCAGAAAGGTTGAAGAAATTGACCTTACATTTGGTCCAGCCTGACGCCTCGCATCTTACAGACAAGGTTAGCAGTTGAGAGATCAAGTTGACTTCCTGAATCTGAGTTTATAAAATCTTTAAGTTGATCTGTAGGTGTAGATAAACAACTTTGAAATGTTGCAAGAACCGGAGGAATGGGCATTGATAGAGCTGAGAACACATTGCTCAAGTATTCAATGTTGACCGGTAGCTGTTGTGCTCCGCGATCAGTTATTTTCTTAATTCCACGCAGCTTCTCAGCATACAGAGCAGTGGCCCCCTCAGCAACCTAGACAACAAACAGAAGATATTTCTTTAGGTTAAGGAAAAATGACGACGGACCCTGAATTTCATGGCCCACGTCAAGGCCACCCACTCCCCACCCCCTACTCCATCGTTTTTAAAACCTACTTCGTCAGTTGCATATATATGACAGGAATGAAATTATTGTGGAAGGCAGTGCAATGCATTAAAACAAGGAGCACCAGGTTTTAAGTGGACTTAGAGAAAGGAGAGAGAGATAAGATTGGATTTGAATCTGAGAAAGCTTCAGCTTTACCTTCCCACTACGCCACCATAAGTCATGTGTATTAAACATGGACATTGTTGATAGGCAGTACTGCTTATGAAACAAATACAAATACATTAAAAACCTCAAAACAAACAGCCTAACAGCTACAGCAAAGTATCGACAGAGCAGGTCAGGGGGCATTACGATTTCATGTTCTCGTGAAAAAACAAATAAGTGCAAACAGTGCTGTGACTTTCAAGCCATGGCAGTAAATTTGCAACATAAATCTCGACCAACATTTCCAATGTTAAGTATTCGAACAAGATTGCAATAAAACCAATCAACTACTTGACAAATTCAATCACCAATCAAAGCAATAAAATACAAACACAATTTAACGTGGTTCGATTGAATAAATCCAATCTATTACCACAGAGAATCAATGAATTTTATTACTCCACAACCTTACTCAATCCCGCTAAGTTACAGAGAAATTGACTCAGAATTACGCCTTGAATTCTACTACACAATACTCACAACTACAGCTAATAATCACTATTCTAATCACGAAGAATAGCACAAGAAACGGAAAGAAAATTTGGCTTGAATTGCTTCGTTCAGATCGATCCTAAATTGATCAATCGATGATGCTCTGTTCCTTTATATATATAGCCGCAAACAGAGAAAGCGAATTCGGCAGGAAACAGAAATCTAACGGAAACATGAAAGGGGTGAAAAAGCGTGTTTCCACTTAATCCCACAAGTATAACGTTTTCTTCTTCCTATTTGAATAGGAAACCAACAACTCTTCCAATTTTGCAACCAGGTCCCTATACTTTAAAAATCTTCGAAATCAAGTCCCTGTAAAACTGAAACCTTGCATTCCAGTCCCTGTAAATCTGAAAACTTTCAAACCGATCCCTGTAAAACCTGGAATCTTCGAAACAACCCCAAAACTTCACAATCTCCACCTTGTTGAGAAGATAAGTAACTTCATTTATCTCACTTTCTCTTTATCACTATCATCCTTTGATAGACAATAGCTCCAGCACACAGTGCTGGCAACCCTCAACACTTTGAGACAGCAACTAAATTCAAATAATGTAAGAACTTAGTTGGATTTAACACCTTTGTTAACATATCCACAACATTTTCTTTCTTCAAGTACACACAGCTATCATACGCAGATTTAATGAAACCAATTTCTTCCATATACTCACTGAACTTTCTGTACCACTGCCTGGGGCTTTGTTTAAATCCATAGAGAGACTTCTTTACTCCTGTACTTGCTTCTGTGAAATTCTGAGGCTCTTGGTGTTCAATATCATGACAAGTACTTAGTGAATGTGCCACCATGTTGCTAAAACCATTCATATTGATAGGTTTAGGCTGTCTCCTCTCTCTATCTCTTGTCAGCTGGAAGTTTCTGATTTCTTTTGTAACTACCACATTCCTCCTTGTGTGGTTTCTTTTCTAAGTAGCTGGTTGTGTAACTTCTGGAGCTTGTTGTTCCTGTGTAGAAATACTAGTTGTGGTAGTTGGACTAGTATTAATACTGGTATGAGATCTCTATGCTGCATTACTCCTTACAGGGGAGCTTTGTGATATTTCAACTCCAGTTGAGTTGTTAGGTTGATCACTTGCATCTTCATGAACATGAGAATCACTCACTACTTAATGGTTTTCTTTAACTTGATCATTGATTCTCATAAACTCCACCTCAATCTCAGAATCTTTAAACTCCTTCATATCAGTTTCCAGGTGATGATCAATGTTCTTGTATGGGAGCACATCTTCTTCAAACATTGCATCGCTGCTAATAACTACCTTCTGAGCATTCTTCTCAATACATCACAGCTTGTATCCCTTCACACCCTTAGGATAGCCCAAGAAAATGCATCTTAATGCCCTTGGCTCAAGTTTGTCCTGCCTTACATGTACATATGCTAGACAACCGAATACTCTTAAGTGTGAGTATTCCTTCACAGTTCCATACCACAATTCATCAGGAGTTTTCATCTGTTTGGCTGATGATGGAGTTTTATTGATTAAGTAACACACAGTAGTTACAGCTTCACCCCAAAAGGACTTAGGAACTCCAGCTTGAAATATGATGCATCTAGTTCTCTCTAGAGGAGTTCTATTCATCCTCTCAACTAAACCATTTTGTTGAGGAGTACCAAGTATTGTTCTGTGTCTCTTAATACCTTTATCCATGCAGAACTTGTTGAATTCCTTTGACAAGAACTCTAAACCATTATCAGTTCTCAAAACTTTAACTTTCAAGCCCTTTTCTAGCTCAACCTCTGCACACCACTCTTTAAATCTAGAGAATGCATCACTCTTGTTTCTCAGCACATACACCCACACTCTTCTAGTGTAGTCATCTATCAGTGAAAGGAAATATCTACCTCCACCTTTTGTATGCACTTTTGCAGGTCCCCATAGATCTGCATGTATGTAATCTAGGGGAGCACTACTGGTATGTATACCAGTTGGGAAGGGGGTCCTTTTAGTTTTTCCCATAATGCATTGCTCACAGGTTTTTAGCTTCTCAATCTTGCTTGTATCAAATACCTGCTTCTTCTGCAATGCAATCAACCCCTTCTCACTTACATGTACCATAGCTCGGTATCATCCATACTAGCTACTGATACATCACCAATAATCACCCTACACCTCATATAGTAGAGCTTATTCCTCCTTATGCCACTCATGACAGCAGATGCATCCTTATTATACATAGTAAGCACACCATTCTCTAAGCTAAATCTGTACCCTTTATGCTCCAATGTACCAAGAGAGATTAGATTTCTTCCGAGCTCAGGAATATACCTAACATTTGTAAGTGTCTTCACAGATTCATCATCCATTCTGAGCCTTATATCACCAACACCTTGAATGTTGCATATCATATCATTCCCCAGCATAACTGTGCCTCCATAGCTAACATCCAACTTGGTAAACCACTCCTTATATGGACAAATATGGAATGTGCATCCAGAATCAAGAACCCATTCATCGTTGGCTTGATCTGTGACATTTAACACTCCTCCTGGGATATTTATCACCTCATCTGTTATATTTAACACATCCCCATCATACTCAATATTTCCTGCAAACTCATGGGAAGTACTCCCTCCACCTTCATTGTCCTTTTGTCTCTTTAACAGGAAACAATTTTTCTTTAGGTGACCAGGTCTCTTACAGTGATGACAAATCCTGGTTTCCTTGTTTGCAAAACCACCACCAACTGGTGCTTTACCATTGTTCTGGTACTGTGGTTGAAACTTAGGCTTGTAGTTATTGTTCCTGACCATGAGACCCTCACCAGATGCCTCTACCTTAGCTGTCTCCTTTTGTTGCTCCTTCTGCCTGATTAAACATTGAACTTCCTCCAATGTAACCTTCTTTTGGCCTGTGAATGCAATTGCATCCCTGATGCTCTCATAAGACTTAGGTAGAGAATTAAGCAAAATTATTGCTTTGTCTTCATCAGGAAGCTTTGAATCTTCAATGCTATCAATCTCATCAAGAATTAAACTCATTATGATTGTACTTATGGCCTTCCCTGAGAGAATCTTTAACTCTTGGTCTGTAATTGTTTCAGGACCTTCGCTCTGAGGTAACAATGTCATATCCACGCCTTGTTGAACCAAAATAGCCTCCATCTTGATCTTCCACAATGCAAAATCGTTTGCACCTGTAAACTTGTCAATGTCAAACCTTGTTGAACCCATAGTTGATAAAAAAAAGTCCGCAATCAATTAACGAATACAACTCCTTCTTGTTCTTCCCACAGACGGCGCCACTTGTTAAGTATTTGAACAAGATTGCAATAAAACCAATCAACTACTTGACAAATTCAATCACCAATCAAAGCAGTAAAACACAAACACAATTTAATGTCGTTCGATTGAATAAATCCAATCTCTGACCACGGAGAATCAATGAATTTTATTACTCCACAACCTTCCTCAATCCCGCTAAGTTACAGAGAAATTGACCCAGAATTACGCCTTGAATTCTACTACACAATCCTCACAACTACAGCTAATAATCACTATTCTAATCACGAAGAATAGCACAAGAAACTGAAAGAAAATTTGGCTTGAATTGCTTCGTTCAGATCGCTCCTAAATTGATCAATCGATGATGCTCTGTTCCTTTATATATATAGCCGCAAACAGAGAAAGCGAATTCTGCAGGAAACAGAAATTTAACGGAAACAGGAAAGGGGTGAAAAAACGTGTTTCCACTTAATCCCACAAGTATTACGTTTTCTTCTTCCTATTTGAATAGGAAACCAACAGCTCTTTCAATTTTGCAACCAAGTCCCTGTACTTCTGAAATCTTGGAAATCAAGTCCCTGTAAAACTGAAACATTGCATTCCAGTCCCTGTAAGTCTGAAAACTTTCAAACCGGTCCCTGTAAAACCTGAAATCTTCGAAATAACCCCAAAACTTCACAATCTCCACCTTGTTGAGAAGATAACATGAGTAACTTCATTCATCTCACTTTCTCTTTATCACTATCATCCTTTGATAGACAATAGCTCCAGCACACAGTGCTGGCAACCCTGAACACTTTGAGACAGCAACTAAATTCAAATAATGTAAGAACTTAGTTGGATTTAACACCTTTGTTAATATATCCGCAGCATTTTCTTTCTTCAAGTACACACAGCTATCATACGCAGATTTAATGAATCCAATTTCTTCCATATACTCACTGAACTTTCTGGCTACAAAGCCCCAAACCTATCACTGATCTGAAACGAATCATGTCCTTTTAATCTGTTATCTTCGCATTGCACCTTTGACCTTCGGTTCGATTTGATCTCGTTGTAGAAAGCTACCAGTTTGTCTTGGGTAAGTTTACCCCTTCGTCCTGAATTCGTGTTTACGTTAGAGTTTTTGCGGGGGCAAGTTTCTAGTTGCGTTGTTTGGTAGATTGTCTAGTTGGATTCCGTAAACTCTCTATCGTTTGTGTTTTGATGCTTTTATGATTTCATATACTCATGTTTGTGTGAATCTTCATGTCAAGGCTCTGTTTTTCTTCATATACTCATGTTTGTGTGAGTCCAGCAAAATTTGGACTCTATAATAACAAAATCAACTAATTAATTACTAATTAACACATAATTAAACAATTAGCAACTAATAATAAAATTCTCTTAACAAATTTAAATTTAATAAACTAACCTGTTGATACGGAAATATGTCCAATCCGTCATAAAAGACCTAGGAACGAATCCTAAGGCATCCCAAGTCATCCAATGGATCCGAGACACTTTGGTCCGAGCCAACGGTCCGATCCGGGCAGACCAACCATGGTCCGACCCACATTGAAAGAAAGGGACGTAGGATTTGGACCTACAAGGCCCGACCCGGAACTATAAGTCCGACCCACCTTGGTCCGAGCCTCTCTGGGAAAGGAGCATAGTGCTAAGTCAACTCGGATCCAGCATGACCATCTCATAAAGCAACCAAGCAAATGGGCACCAAAGAGTGAGATGTCCGAACCCAGGAGCTCCGAATCGGAAGAGTTGGACAGGCAGGAGAACTTCCTCAGCTGACAACCAAATATGGTCCGGACCAATCGTCCGGACCCATCTCCGAACACGGAACTCGTAACTAGTCACATCCTCAAGAACTCTCCCAATAATGACCAAACTACCCCTAAAGCCCAAGATGGCATGGGCTAAAGCTTCATTATTGGGCTATGGGCCTCATATTAGCATTGGTGGCTCAATCGTAGCCTTACACTTGGCGCAATCCTAGCAAGGCCTTCCATTTTGATGATAGCCTATAAAAAGGCACACATCCCCACAAGATCAAGTAAGTCATCTTACAAGTCACTTCACGATCCCAACCCCGAGTATTATACAGAGTTGATCTTCAGTCACTCTCGAGTAAAGTCTCATCCCGGTTTGACACTTAGCAAACCGGGCACTAACCCCCCCACTCAAGTGTGCGTGTCTCATCAAGTAGTTGGTCGCTGGTTCTTACGCCTTGGTCCTTACCTAGCAAGGAGCTTCTTACCTTGGCACCCATTAGTGGAGTTGAATAAAATCTAAGTAGTTGGGGAGTTACACCCTCAACATTTTGGCGCCGTCTGTGGGAATCTTTACAAAAAGTCCCGTTCTCTTCAGTAATGGCAAGAACAAGAAGGTCCACAAGAACCAAAGCCACTGCCATTGGTACGCCTGCTCCAAGACAAAGGGGAAGACCTCTCACTAGAAGAGGGGTAGCAAGAGTTTCAACAAGAGAAGTAATAGATGATCCAAGTGATGGCCATACCGCTAGTCTTTCTTCTGGCGAGGAAAGAGCCATTAATCCACCAGTAAGGATCCAGACACTTGGGGACGAAGGACAGGTTCCTCCGTCAGGAACACATGGTCCTCCTCCAGGAAGAAACTTTACCCTTCCGAATGGACAGATCATTCGTCCTAGTGAGTTCGGGATGAATGAGAATCAGTTTGGCCTCTTACTCACCACTATTCAAGGGTGCTTTGGATCAAACCACCTCCAGCCTCCTCAGCCCACCCCGCCTACGCCGATCCCAAGGCAAGCCGAACCCGCTCAATCAAGAAATGAGCACCGTCCTATCCAACAAAGGCTGGGGGAACAAGCTCAACCAGAAGACCTGAGACATCTTCTCAATAGAAGAGCCGCTTCTCATGAACAACGAGGAGAAGTCCGTATGCCACAAGTAGACGAAGTGGGAACCAGTCGGCGAGGAGCTCAACAACAAGCGCCTAGAGATCAAATGGCGGAAAGCATCCCGATAGTTCCAATCGGTGATCTTCCTCCAGATGTAGATGTCAACCCAATCGGTGAAAGACCCGACAATGAAGATCTACCTCCAACAGAAGGCCCTGGAAACACAAATTGCCACCTTGAGCAGGATGGTCAAAGCACATGAGAAGGTGGTAGTTAAAACTCCCAACCCTCTGTGCGATGAGATCAGAAGAGAAAGAAAGCGCCCCGACTGTGTTATCCCAAACCTTGAGCATTACTATGGAGATACTTGCCCTGTAGGGCATCTTACTAGATACGAAAGTAAGATGGAAAGCAATGGACTCAACGACAACATGAAAGCTCTCAACTTTTCCACCACACTCTTTGGAGAAGCAATGGATTGGTGGACCTCACTACCTAATGGTTCCATCAAATCTTATGCGACATCGCCTCCTTTTCTTGAAAAGGTTTGAGAAAGCAAAGAGAAGGAAGAGGTCATTGAGCACCGCAGCATAATCCGTAAAGAGCATGAGGACCTTAGAACCTTCCTTGACCGCTTCAACGTCAAGTACGATGTAGAGCCTCATAGCATCAAAGAGCGGGTCCGACACCTATATGCTAACACTTATAATGATGAGCTTAGAAGGAAGCTTTCCAACGAAGAAATCACCACTGAAAAGTACCTGGAAGATATCTGCGAAGGAGTCTTGTATGGAGAAGATTACCGAAGAAATGTCCCGATAAGAGCAGGGATAAAGAAGGGGAAAGAACAAGTACGACAGGAACTCCCTCCTCGTCAAGGGAAGTTCGAGCAAAAAAGAGATCTCAGGGACAGGAAAGAATTCCGTAGATAAAGAACTCCACCTAGGAGATACGCCGAGTATACTCGCCTCAACAGACCAAGATCCGACATCTTGGCTTCTATTGTTGAAAAGGACTTAGATATACAATGGCCTAAACCTGTCAAGAGCAGCAATAGAGTAAATTTTCTAAAGACTACTGTAGGTTCCACAAGCAGAAAGGTCACCCGACTGAGGATTGCATCCAGCTGAAGACAGAAATCGAAAGACTAGCGAGAAATGGGAAGTTGAAAGAACCAACAGGCGAAGAAGAACCCTCCAGGCATAGAAAGAATGAGCAAAGAAGAGAGGAGCGTGATTCTGAACCTCCGACAGGATCTTTACCACCACCTCCAGCGGAAATCCCACCTCGGCATGCCCAAAGATACCAAGGGTACCGCGAGGATACAGAAATGGAGAACCTCCCTTACAGTGGAATTATCAACGCCATTGCAGGAGGACCAACAAGGGGAGATAGCAGAAATGCAAGGGAAAGGACCGCGCAACACTTGAGAAACAACGACAGAGCTTACGGTCCACCAGCGTTGAAAGGCACAAATGCAATTACTTTTGACGATAGCGAGATCCCCCCACCAACGTCTGGCGGAGGAGATCTCAAGGACCCCGATGTCCCTTTGGTTGTTTCTCTAGTTATTGCCACTTACAAGGTCAACAAGGTACTAATCGACACAGGAAGCTCCTCCAATGTCATATCCAAAAGGACCGTGGAGCAAATGCACCTGGGGCAAATACAATATGAACGAGTATACACTTCATTGGTAGGTTTTGGAGGGTCTATAGTACGCCCCATTGGAAGTATACCACTACAAGTCTCTATGGGCACCTTTCCGACAAGGGTGACCAAGACAATCCTCTTCGTGGTAGTAGATAGCACCTTCGACTATAACGTGATCTTGGGCCACCCGGGACTTAACCAATTCAGAGCAATTGCTTCTCCCTTACACAACAGGGTAAAGTTTCCAACCCCGAACGGCGTGGGGGAAGAAATGGGCAACGTTAGAGAAGCCTGGGAGTGCTATATCATGTCAACCAGAGGAGCCACAGTACCTGTCCTTTCGGTCACTAAGGTCCCTCATGGCCATTCTTCCATTACTCTAACGCCACCAAAGGAAGAAATCGGTATTGGGTCGCTCAGAGAAAAGTTCCCCAAGACAACTAGAATAGAATCCAATGAAGCCTTGAAAGAGGTCCAACTGGTCGAAGGAAATTCGGAAAAAACAACTCGGATTGGAACGGAGATGAGTACGGAGGTAGAGCGGAAGCTCATCGCCTGTCTTCGTGACAATCGCGACATCTTTGCTTGGAGCACAGATGACCTCAAGGGGATAGACCCAAGGATCGCAGTTCACCGTCTGAACATGGATCCGACAGTCAAGCACATCCGGCAAAAGAGGAAAGACTTTGGACCAGTTGAGGATGCTATCATAGCAGGGGAGGTTGACAAGTTGATGAAAGCAGGTCATATTGAAGAAGTCGACATCTCGATTGGGTCTGCAACGTGGTCCTTGTCGAAAAAGCTCCAGGAAAGTGGAGAATGTGCAATGACTTCACTAGACTCAACAAATTTTGTCCAAAGGATCCTTATCCATTGCCACGCATAGACCAGCTGGTTGATTCCACTGCAGGATGTGCGCTTCTAAGCTTCATGGATGCATATCAAGGCTTCTACCAAATTAGGATAGCTCAAGAAGACATCAAGAAAACGGCATTCTTTGCGGCCGGAGGAGTCTATTGCTTCAAGATCATGCCCTTTGGCCTCAAGAATGCAGGAGCTACTTACCAACGGCTGGTAAATAAGATGTTCAAGGAAGAATTGGGAAAAACCATGGAAGTCTATGTGGATGGCATGCTTGTGAAAAGCAAGACTGAAGAGGAACACATCGAACACCTTAACAATTGTTTTTCTATTCTCCGGAAATACAGAATGAAGCTGAACCCTGAAAAGTGCACTTTTGGTGTGAAAGGAGGAAAATTCCTTGGTTACATGGTCACAGAAAGAGGCATCAGTGCTAACCCAGAGAAAATAAAAGCAATCGTAGATCTACCACAGCCCAAGACTGTCAATGAAGTTCAGAAGCTTCTAGGAAAGGTGATGGCATTGAGCCGTTTTATCTCAAAATCCGCCGAGAAGAACCTTCCCTTCTTTAAGATCTTACGAAAAAAGGAACTAAGTTCGAATGGACAAAGGAGTGTGAAGAGGCCCTGGAAAACTTGAAAAGGTATCTCCTCTCGCCGCCCCTTTTGTCTAAACCCATGGAGGCTGAAACTCTTTACCTCTATTTGGCCACCACTGATGAAGCAATGAGTTCTGTACTAGTACGGATACAAGACAACGAGCATTTACCAATTTACTATTTGAGCAAAGCCCTTGCAGGCTCTGAGACCAGATATGTCAAAGTTGAGAAGCTCGCCTTTGCATTGGTTCACACTGCACGGCGACTGAAGCCTTACTTCAAGTCGCATCGGATTGTGGTCCTTACAAATGAGCCACTCAAACATGTCTTGGATGAATCGGATCACCAGACGCTTGTCCAAATGGGCTATTGAGCTGAGTGAATATGATATTGGGTATCAAGCCCCATCTACCAAGAAAGCGCAAGTTCTGGCCGACTTCCTGGTAGACTATCCAGAGAAAGGAGAAGAAGAGAACGGAAACTCCCAGGAAAAGGCTAGCCATGTGTTGATAGCCCAAATCAAGGAATCAAGTGGAAAGAAAGAAGCAGAAGAGACACAAAGAGGCAGCATCCAGCTTGTGACTAAGTATCACCAACCTATGGATGATTCACTGAGAGTAAGGCACATGTTTCTCTTGGACGAAGAACTCAATACCTCGACAACTGCATCTTCCGACAAGAAGCGGGGAGGTTGAAAGCACTCACCCCACTTCGGAGGAAAGGAAAGAAACAAAGAATGTTGGACATTACAAGTGGACGGATCATCAACCGGACGGTTGGGAGGAATAGGAATTTTCCTTGAAAGTCCTGAAGGAGCCAAGCTAGAGTACGCCATCACCCTCAATTTTAAGGTGACGAACAACGGCTTTAATATGAAGCACTTATCACCGGCCTAAGAATGGCGAAAGCCCTTCAGGTAAAAAGGATCAAAGCCTACACCGACTCGCAGCTCGTACAATCCCAGTTCTCCGGGTCCTTTACCACCAAAGGACCTAACATGATCAAGTACTTGGAGCTCCTTAAGAAAGAGGTTGAACACTTTGAAGAATTTACTCTTGACCAATTTCACAGAGAATGGAATGAAAAAGCCGACGCCCTCTCCAAGTACGCCTCAGCCTTAGGAGCTTTGGACACAAGAAGTGTCATCCTAATGACCCGCGCGGAATCCTCCCTGGCAAACCCCAACGGACAGATGTTTCTCTTGAGCACAGAAAGAAGCTAGATGACTGATATATTCCGTTACCTCAAGGATGGTACTTTACCTATGGATCCTAGAGAGGCCAGGAAGATTCAATGTCGAGCTAACAGATACTTTATTCAGGAAGAAGATCTCTACAAAAGATCCTACAGCGGAACTCACCTGCGGTGCCTAGATCCTCAAGAGGCGAAAACTGCGATGGAAGAAATCCACGCCGGAAGTTGTGGAAGTCATTCTGGAGGAAGAACTTTGGCGCAAAAGATCATAACGCAAGGATACTATTGGCCAACTATTGACATTGATGCTGCCAACATCGCCGGCGCCTGTGAAGACTGCCAATACTATGCCAACATACCTCACCGCCCGACCAACCCTATGATTCAAGCAGTGTCAACCATCACAGAAAGCAGGGTTCGGACATTCATATGGAAGAACATCATCTGCCGGTTTGGACTCCCACGAGTGCTAGTTTCGGACAATGAAGCACAATTTTCTGGGTCAAGACTGAAGGAGTGGCTGTCCTTCAAAATAGAACAACGCTTTACTTCCGTTGGCCACCCCCAAGCCAATGGTCAGGTGGAAGCCACCAACAAGACCATAGTCAAAATTTTGGAGAAAAGGTTGAGAACTTCCCAAGACAACATGGATGATCTCGACGCGTCCTTTGGGCACATCGAACGATGTTCGGATCGCCACAAGAAACACCTTTCTCCTTGGTCTATGGATCCGAGGCGGTCATCCCTTCGGAAACGGTGGTGGCAACCCAGAGAATCCAGCAATACAACCCAGTTGATAATGAGATCGCAAGGATCTATGACCTTGAGCTCCTTGAAGACAAGCGTCCTTCGGTACCAAGCCATGACCGCTCGAGCCTACAATAAACGTGTATTTCCCAAGGACATACAAGTTGGAGACTTAGTCCTCAGAAGAGCCGATATACTAAGTCATGTGGGAAAACTTAAGCCCAAGTGGGAAGGACCGTACAAAGTTACTGGGGCAAGAGTTAATGGAAGCTTTGAACTAGAAGATGAGCAAGGGCGGGCCTTGAAGAGAACTTGGAATGCCAAGAATCTCCAAAAGTTTTACACTTAGAGGAGGAGTGTGGCAACGACTGTCACCTTCCTTTATCTTGTCGATCTGTTTTTTGTGTTTGTTTTTTGAAAAGGCCTCGAAGCCCTCAAGTTGTAATTCGATTTCCGTCAAATCAATACAACTGTGATTTCATAAACATTGTTAATAATCATGTCCTTCGAATCTCATGATTCGAACAGGCCATGAAGATATTCAAATACTCGATCCGAAACTAGATCATACACTGATCCGGATCGGATTAACACAATCAAACAGTATCCGACCTTGACAAAGGCAAAAACGCTTTTATTGAAACAGGAGTACAGAATTACAAAGTCAGGGTCCGAAGAGCCCGAATCGAGCTTACAAAAACAAGCTCCTATTCTATCTCTTTTCTACTTCTACAGCGAAGCTTCTTAACTAACCCTGGTCTACCAAACCAAGCCCCGTCCGAGCACTATTAACTTTATCTGTGGGCGCTCCGAAGGAAGAAGGAATTCCACCATCCCAACTTTGATTGCCATCGAAAAGATTTGAAGCCCTTCGGACGACCTAAAGACTAACAGCTGCCGGATGAGATAACGGAGGCCATTCAATGCTTCCAGAAAGGATACTTCATCACTTCCGAACGAAAGAGAGCTCCGAAGCAAGCAAGAAGCGCTATAACAATCCGAATCGCCTCTTGCCAAATACTATAAATACATCTCAGATTCAGAGTATTGGGAAGGCGACCGACCCGGATAGTCGGAATAACCCAAGTCACTCCGGAGGTTCCCGTTGGTCCGAGTCCCAACAAGACCGGCATTGTCAGGCACACCGTCCCAGAATTGCAAGTCGCTCCCTCGAGCCTTCAATTCTGGAACGCAGCCACCAACAAAGCCGAGCTGCTCGGACGAAAGACCTTAGGTGTAAGACAAACGAGTTACCAGAAAGGTTACTTCCGGAAGTCCCCAATGATCCGACTCCAAACAAGCTCAAGATCGTGGACTCCTTTCCAATGCAAGTAGCTCCCTCGAGCCTTCAATCCTGGAAACAAAGTCACCAACAGAACGAAACTGCTCGGATACGTATCTTCAAGGACGAGCTGGAAGACCTACTAAAAAGGATACATCCGGAGCTCCCTCAATCCGAGAAACGAACAACTAGACACAACAGGATTAGTAGAAAGCCTTCCAACATCTCGGGCGGTTTTTTACGACCGAACCACGAAATACTGGAAGGGATTCTACCAAACCAATTATGCCGACTTGTCGCCCGCACATACCAGAGCAGAATGCTTCGGATGCATTGAGGTTCAAAAACAACTATTTGAAGATCCCCAAACCATCCAGCTAATCTACCTCTCCGGGGCTAAAGTCGTGGATATAGACCACAGCCCCGGAGAAAGAAGATTAGCTTGACGATCAGAGGAATTGACTGGCAAAGATTTCAAGTCTCACTCGGCACGGACCGTATCCTCGGAGATCCGAGGCGGGCTTTCCGAGCAATTTAATTTCCAAAACTCTCACCGTAAACCAACCCGGGTAGACTTCCGAAGCATCGGAGAAACCCTGGGGACAAGATCACATGCAAGAGTGAGGGCATAAACATGCTCACCAGCCGCTCGGACCCGAGCTCCGGACCCTTGGCTACTACAAAAGGGAGAATTATCCTAGAGAAAAGCCGTACAAACCAGGAGTATATATAGAAAGAGAGGACCAATCAGAAGCGGACACATGTCCCAGCTAGCTACCGGAAATGGGCTTGGGCCGAACATGGGCCTGGCTCTTCGGCTTCCATTGGCCCAACCCAATAATCCATCCATACGGTCGGTCATATTGACTAAGTTACTCACTCGGACGTATCAAGCCCGGGGCTGACATAACAACCTCCGAAGCAACTGTGATTCGTATAGAGTCACCCTATAATTCATGATGATCATCTTTTCATTATCTCACAAGTCTGAATGACTCGGGATGACGCACCAAGTCAACGTCCGAATCGACGCTACTTGCCACGATACAAGGAAATTCTTTCTCGCAAGCCTTGTCACTCTAAGACGTGGCTCCGAACCGTTCGTGGTCCGGTTTATTTCTATTAAAGGTTCCGATTCGGATGAGCACAATGGTTGATCATCCCCCAAGACCCGCACAGGAGAATTTGCATCAGGCAAATTAACGTTCTGGCGGTTTGAATCTCAAGGGTCCGAACCCATTATCCGAGTTTATGAGAGTTAATGAGCTACTAAACAGATATATGGGATTCATCGCGCAAGAATGTAAATAGAAACATTTAGCTTTCAACAACAAGAATAGTTCCGAGCAACCAAGGGGCCCGAACCAACAACATTCAACAAGACAAGTATATGTTTAGCCAACAAAAGATGACGAGCAAAAAGGACAACATTGTTTTTAGGCCCGGAGGCACCCTACTACAAAAAACCCGGGGCATACCCTTCTTTTCACCGCCACGGACGAACTAGGTTGAGACCGAGAGGGCCCCAGATCCTTCTCCGGAGGCGCTTGACCTTGCTGCTGTTGGGCTAACCTCCGCTTCTTCCGAGCCTCAACCTCTTTCAGAAGGCGGACATCGTGCATCAAGTCTTGGTCCGGATCGAAGCTTACAGTGCCCCGCAGAGTCACCAGCGGTTGTGTTCCAAGTGATCCTCCAAAGGAACGAAAACACTGGACATAAGTACCCGAGGGACGAAGGGTGGGAGGTACGGACCGCCATGGTTGTACTTCTTACCCTCCGACTCTTCGCAGACCAGCTCCACAAATTCACACTTGAAAGGTGTCTTCGTCCAAGACACCTCCGAGCAAAGTCCGAGCCATCTCCATTCTTAAAGGCGACACTCCCTCACCTCCAAGTCGCAAATCATCCGTATCCAACCCTTCCTCAAGACGGGTCCACAACAGATCAAACCCATCTTGACGGGCCTTGTCATACTTCGACTCGAACAAAACTTGCAGAGTCCGAATCAAGGAAATCTTGAGCGCCCTTGTCCGACCCCCGTAAGCTCTTTCAAAGATCATATCTTTGAAAGTCCGAGAGACACCACGAACTCGTCCAAACTATCTTGGTGCACTTTCAAGTCACTCCAAAGATCGAATGGCACTTTTCATCTTGGCCTCCGACTCGGCCTCTGCTTAGCAACTATGGCCTTCTTTAGCCACTCCGGCGTGCTCAACCGGACGTTTAATCGCCTGGCAAATTTCAAATTTTAGCCAAATCTTCTTCCAAGGTGGCTCGGCAGCCTACCAGAGAGCATGCTTCAAAGAAGCAGAAGCTAAAAACAAAACGAAACATCGGAAGTGTTAGATACCTCAACCACAAGAAGATGTAAAACCAACGGAAAATTTAAACTCACTTTCATACGGCGAAGCGATTAACTCCGAGATCCGCTCCAACTCCGAGGCAAAGAACCAACCGAGCAACTTCAAGATCCGAATCCAAATGGGCGCCTCGCTCATCTTTCCTTGCCTTTCTTGGCGGGAGGATTCGGACCTTCGAGGAGCGCTTTTTGCAGCCTGCTCGATCCGCTTATGGAGGATCTCGGACACGGATCTTGGAGGCTTCGAGCCCTTAGATCCGACCACCTTACCCTTGTCTGGAGTAGGGATAGTTTGGGCCTCTTCGCCCGCAGCAGCTCTCCGAGATTCCTCCACTCGGAACACGGAAGCATTTCTTGGCTCGCCCATCGGGAGTACGATGGAAGTCTTGATAATCTGGGTCCGGGAACCCTCTGCCAACTCCTTCATTGCAAAGATTTTGTTGACGCTTCAACTCCCGCATGGTCGACATCGTATACTCGAACCAAAAAGCTGCACATCCAAATCACAATGAGTTGCAAAATACAAAAGAACCTACAAATGGTAACTACATAGTCGACAAACCGAATCGGACAACCAACCAGAGGTAGAGAAACCACTTACTCAAATCCTCCATATTGTCACAAAAACTTGGCTCGGACAAGCCGCCAAGAAGGCGAGGTCGACATATCGCCCTTGAAGAAGTACTTTTCGCTCTTGACCGATGGAGCGCCAGATCCATAGGGGACATTCCGCCGGTGGTTCTGGGCCATGTACCGCCTAAGAATTTCCTCTCAAATTGCCACTGCCCTCTCCGCTTGGATTGCGGGCTTGAGCCCGACGGACAAAATGTACCTCTTGAACCATCGATTCCCAATGAGGACAATCAACAAAAACGGTATCACGTTTACATACGAACGATAGAACCATGCGTTCCTATTACTTACTTACACTTATGTTGAATAATTTACGAAAATTATCGAATGTGACCGGATGCCTTTATATTTACATAGCACCAAGCACATCGATTCCCGAGGAGTTGGGATGATATGATGCGGACTCAACCCCATGCTATTCAAGATCTCCGTAAACTTCGGACGATACGGCAAGCGCCACCGCAATGGAGGCTTATCTCATGAACACATATAGCCCGGAGGCGGATTATAAAAGCATGAGACTCGTCTAACGAGAATCTCCACACACTCCGGATTTCATATCTCCTCCGAGCTCATCCACTTCCTCGGCTCGGATGGTTGAGGCACAAGTAGGCAAAGTACCGCCGCCTCATTCAACTCGCCTCCGGATCGGGTGAGTGACCTCGCCTTAGACCGAGGGAACTTTACTTGAATACGTCCTCACCCTTCCTCGGCCTCCGGACGCTTCCTCCTCACCGTCTGCCGACTCGCCCGCTTGCCCAAAGATTCCACACGGAGCACACGAGCGGATGGCTCTACACTTTCTTCCTCTTCGAACTGTAATCTTGGCCCCGACACCTTCTTCGCCTCATCTTCCTCGGACGAGGACGCTTAACTCTGACGACATCAAGAGGCACAATGACATGCACACGATCCTCCTCACCCTCTTCA
Source organism: Plantago major (assembly GCA_026545765.1). Taxonomy (NCBI): domain Eukaryota; kingdom Viridiplantae; phylum Streptophyta; class Magnoliopsida; order Lamiales; family Plantaginaceae; genus Plantago; species Plantago major. The sequence goes on along the minus strand of CM048844.1, from coordinate 73,228,774 downwards.
AGATGCTCAAATTGGGAGGTGCTTCCGAGGTATCATGAACTTCCTCGATGATTGGCGCTGGATCCGAACGAACGGGACTCGATTAGGATTACTCCTAAAATTATAACCAAGGTTGCGAATTAAAGATCGGATCTCTACCGGTTCGGATTTCGCCACCGACCCGCGACGAAGTTCCTACAACTCGCGAACTTGTTTCTTGAGCCGCTACAATAATCGCATATGGGACACTCGCAGTAATCCCGACGCCGGAGGACTGGATCCGAACAACTAACAAGTAAGGAACTTACCTCGGCTCTTCCCGACTTGGATGGGCGCTTGTTCCACCTCCAAGATTGCCATCGTCATCTACGATCTCAATCTCCTCGAGCTATCGGTTAAAGATATCGCCGAGTCATATCCTCAAATCCGGATCGATTTTGGCTATCACTCTCGGACATCCTAAGGAAAGGAGAAAGCAATTTCGTAAGCTTTAAGATGGCAATCCGAGAGGTCGTTTATGTATATTAAAATGGTCATGAGAATAACACTACCGGCTTTCCCAGCGGTTAGTTCGAAGCCAAGATAATGTCGATTCGCGTTAGTCAACATTGAGAACGTATGGAGTATTAGAACTATAATATACATCATAAGCATGCATCCGAGCAACTGAAAAACAATGCAGACAAATGATAAGACGAGACAAGTAAACTTACTTGGACTCGGATGATTAGATGGAAATGCTCGCTTCAGATGCAATCTCGCTTCGATCTCTCGTCGCCGCTTCGGATTGATGGTAGTCGCCGGATACACTGTAATGCGAAAATTCTCTCTAAACGCTAAAGAATGAACCGCCAACCCTCTATTTATAGGGGTCATATTGAACTCCAACCGTCACGATTTTTCGGGATTAAATCTCAATCGTAGATCAAAAATCATCCAACGGCATAGTACAATTATACCAAGTGAAATGACGAATCGGTACAACAAATTTACCTCTTGGATAGATGAATACAACAACTCTCACTCTCTCGGGCGGCAGACAACACGAGAATTCCAGATTATCATCTTCTCGGACGCCTAGCGGCTTATCAGTCCAACATAACTTGTCCACACAAGGAACCTCGTTTACTCGAGCGATTACACTTCGGACCTCCACTTGACCACAGAGGTTGGTTCGGACGGACACGCACACGGTCCGCCACCGTAGCCCATCAAAGGTACACTACCGATGTTCGAGCCTAAACTTAGTCTCGACATAATACCCTTTTTCTTTTTCACTTCGCTGTTCTTCTGACCCAAATTTCTGATGGCAACGATGTTTTACAAAAAGAAAAGGGGGGGGGGAGAGAGACTAAGTCAGTGGCCACACGAAGTACGATTTACACCTTTTTTTCAACTCGCTAGCGAATCGATCAAGAACGGATCCTTCTTCAACAAATTTTCCTGCCAATAGTTCCACAACTATCTTCTACTAAGATACTTGGAAACTAGGGGACATATGTTGATACGAAATATGTCCAATCCATAAAGGACCTAGGAACGAATCCTAAGGCATCCCAAGTCATCCAATGGATCCGAGACACTTCGTCCGAGCCAACGGTCCGATCCGGCAGACCAACCATGGTCCGACCCACATTGAAAGAAAGGGACGAAGGATTTGACCTACAAGGCCCGACCCGAACTATAAGTCCGACCCACCTCGTCCGAGCCTCTCCGGGAAAGGAGCATAGTGCTAAGTCAAGACCTCTCCGACAAGGACTCCGATCCGAATGTCAACTCGGATCCAAAGATGACCATCTCATAAAGCAACAAGCAAATGGGCACCAAAGATTCAGATGTCCGAACCTCAGAGTCTCGAATCGGAAGAGTTGGACAGTGAGAACTTCCTCATCTCGACAAATATGGTCCGGACTAATCGTCCGGACCCATCTCCAACTCGAACTCGCGTAACTAGTCACATCCTCAAGAACTCTCCCAATAATGACCAACTACCCCTAAAGCCCAAGATGGCATGGGCTAAAGCTTCATTATCACATGGGCCTCATATTAGCATTGGTGGCTCAATCGTAGCCTTACACTTGGCGCAATCCTAGCAAGGCCTTCCATTTTGATGATAGCCTATAAAAAGGCACACATCCCCACAAGATCAAGTAAGTCATCTTACAAGTCACTTCACGATCCCAACCCCGAGTATTATACAGAGTTGATCTTCAGTCACTCTCGAGTAAAGTCTCATCCCGGTTTGACACTTAGCAAACCGGGCACTAACCCCCCCACTCAAGTGTGCGTGTCCATCAAGTAGTTGGTCGCTGGTTCTTACGCCTTGGTCCTTACCTAGCAAGGAGCTTCTTACCTTGGCACCCATTAGTGGAGTTGAATAAAATCTAAGTAGTTGGGGAGTTACACCCTCAACATAACCCAAAAAAATACGGGTTTTCACACTCTCCCGTCCTTAAAGGAATTTGGTCCCCAAATTCACATCTAACAGTCGAAATAAGGGGAAAAAAAAAAAAAAACTCGGTGCGCTCTTCTTGGATCACTTGCTTTGTTGGCTCGAAACTCTCGTCACATCCAAAGGTTCATCCACACCCCGTGCTTCCATATTATAAACTCTAGCATTAGTTCGAGGTCTACTGCTCTCAGCTCCACTAACTCTAGTGTTTGATCCTGCAGCTCGGTTTGTCGTAGCTCCATCATGTGAAGTTGTATTCTTTGGGCAATTACTCAGAGAGTGCTTATTGCTCCCACACGCCAAGCAATACCCTAATTTCCTCCAACACTGGCGCTCCTCATGGTTCGATCTCCCGCAAAAATCACAGCGCTGATTCTGCGAATGAGTTCCGAGTTTCACTCCCACGTTACGAGGGTGCGTATCAAGTTCATAACGATGTTGTTTAGCTAGTTGGGTTTGGCCCTGATTTCCCTGATCATCGTTAGTGCAAGAGTAACCTCTCCTTTCAAACTTCTTAAAGTGGTCAAGCTCCAGCAAACCTGCTTCAATCTCCGACGCCTTTTCCACCGCCATAGGGTAGGTTGGGATCCTCACACCCAACAAAACACGCTGAAGTTCCTGATCTAAGCCCTTGACAAACTTGCGAACCTTTTTCCTCTCATCATTCATCATGTGAGGAACATACTTCAATAACCGTGAAAACTCAGCATCATACTTAGCCACCAACATCGTTCCTTGCTCCAGTTTGTAAAATTCGTCCTCTCGGCTCTCCTGAATCAACATCGGCACATACTTGTTGTTAAACTCCTCCTGAAAATTCGGCCAAGTCCTGGGAGTATCTCTGTATCTCCACTTTGCCTCAACCGAATTCCACCAGTGACGTGCTGCTCCTTCCAACAAAAATACCGCTAGATCCACCTTTTGCACATCTTCGTACCGCAATACAACATAAATGTTCTCCATACTTTCCAGCCAAAGCTCCGCTTTTATCGGATCTGGTTCACCAGCAAACTTCGGGTGCTAAAACTTAAGGAAATGCTACTACGACTAAGACATTAATACCAGTACTTAACCTTCTTCCGTACCCAAAAGACCACCAAAACATCCACAAATCAAATCAACATCCAAACGAAAACAACAAACATTCCAACCAGAATGATTATCAAACTCCATTTTATTTAACTTGTCGTTGAGCTGTTTGGTTTCTGCAAAGAGAAAAGGTGAAGAACAGATCTAAACTGACATAAAAGAACAGATCTAAACTGACATAAAAGAATAGAAGACGAAGATGAAGAGAGAAGAAAATAACATTGAGCTGTGCAAATAAAATGAGCTCAATTTTGGTAATTTAACATATACCATTAATGGCAACTGTGAAAAGTATGCATGTAAGCACAGAATATGCAAATTCAACTCAATTGATCAGTTGTTCATCGATGGAAGCTCGTAACATAGCAAAATGGTGATAAACAAAGGATCATACAATTATACAAGCCAGGCACAAACTTGGTTGCCAATTTATTCAGCTGCATATACATGTAAAACAAGCTAGTGAAAGAGATTTCATTAATGTCGACCGACTTATTCAAGAAATAAGTTGGGCTAATTCATATTTTGCTACAGAAATGAGTAGTAATTCAGAAGGATATGTCACAACTATATTGACTTAACTTCTGGAAACGGAAAGACAGCCTCCATGATCAGTTCATCATAAAGAGTAATAAAGCTAGTAAATACTACTTAGAATTTCATTCCTAGCTGAGACAAATCCCAACTGTAACTTTTGTTGTAAGCCCCACTCTCTTGTCGAAGGACATTACTCTTGCAGAAGCATTAACAGTCAAACGATGCTTTTCATCAAATGCCTTGGCCTTGTTCATGGCATCTTGTCCGAGGGCTGAGCCTTTTGCAAGCATATTTGCGACAACATCTTGTGCTTTAACATACACTCTCCCATTATTCGGACTACCCTGCTAACACAGGCAAAACAAAGATCAATAAAATGGCACTAAACCTAAGATTGACCGAGCTACAACTAGGCATCTATACTCCACAATATAAATGTTTCCTGAATGCCACTTAAGAGTTCTAATTTTAACGGGCTCGAGTTTCTTGAGCAGATTATACACAAGCAACTGGTAAAAATTCCAATAACCACTGGATCCAGTTTCTCATTCAATAACGACTTCATTATCATTCAATACTCAACAGGTCATTCAAAATAACAAGCAGTACCTCAAAGGAGTTCTCCTGAGTCATGCCCGAAGCATCGTCAACATCAATCCTTCCTGAAAACAGAAATAACATTAAATTAATTGAAGAATCAGGATGACAAATATACCGTAGTAGATGGCAGAAAATTTTATACGAAAGCGTTACCTGATTCTCCGTTTATGGAACATATTTTTCAGCAGCTGTAATGCTAACAACCTGGTCGACTATAGTTGCTCCCTGCAAAATGCACAACGAGCAATCACGGTCTTAATTGAATTGTGACTCCACTAAAATCCAAGTATTAGGTACCAATCAGGCTTCAGACCAAAAGTTTTAAATGAACTACACATTGCGTAAATTGAAAATCATAAAATCTAGCAACATATACTCTTAAAATCCCATTGGCGCCTACATGAAAGAATTAAACTTGAATAAATCTTTTCATCCTACATAAACCTCACCTAGTTATTATATTTGATTAGACTACTTGATTCACACCCAAATCAACACACATCCATATAGCGTGTTAAAATACTTTTAGCAAGCAGAAGATAAAAATATCCTAGACAAAACCCTCACCAGGAATAATCTTACAGCATAAATCTATTAGTAGTTCTCTATTGTCTCTAATCAAAATAAAATTTCACCAATTTGAATCTATGCAGGTCAAGTCAAATAACATAAAAAAACACACCTTAACAAGCTCCGATTTCATAAAAAAATTGTTATTTCCATAAAGAATCAAGCAATGATAACTTGCAATCATCAATCAAGCACAAAAGAGGTGAAAGAATTGAAATTGCGGAGTTTAGTATAGAGAGCAAAATACATAGGGGTGGTCAGGTATTTGGAATTCGAGATGAACTTCTGGTCTTATCTGAAATGAGGAGGCAAGCAGACTATTAGGGTTTCAGTTCGGAGGTTATATTTGGAAATTCATGTCTTGAACGAAATACACATCAATGAGCTATTCCCAAATACCTAGGGGTGGTCAGGTATTTGGAATGACATGAGAGCGTGTGTTGTTGAACCATTCGCAATGGCAGCCCGGAAAAACACGCGGGCCAAGAGCCGCATTTTCAAAATGAATCGCACACTACCAATCACGCGGAGATGCACGGTCAACCATTAAATAGCACACCTTTGCACACAACCAATCATGCCCTAACCTTTTTTTTTTTACAATTGTACTGTAAACATCCAAAATTGAATCTGAATTGGAGTTCCCCACCCACCTAAAGTTTGGTTATATTATTAACTTTTAATTTAGAGAGACAATATATAGATAAATTATTTAATGACGTAACTATATTGTTAAGAAAATCATTGAATTATTAATCAAACCGGTCTATGTTGTTAATAAAATATACTTTTTATATGTGAAAATTTTTACCAAAATAAATATTTTAATTAATAATATGATTATTTATAATTTATTGACAACATAGTTGAGATAAACTATCTAGATACGACGTCGAAACTCAAAATGGATATGAGATGGTCCACAAACACAGGCTTAGGTATTTCGTGCAACCATTGGCCACTGTGGATTGTTCAGTTCAGTGGACCGGAAAGATATACTAGTATAATAGTATAGTGAGTGATTGAGCTGCTTTTTCACTGATCATTCACTCTTCTCATCAGGGAAAGAAGACGAAGAAGAAAAGATGGAGGAAATCGGGTTCTTAGGATTGGGTATAATGGGCAAAGCTATGTCGATGAACTTACTCCGCCATGGATTCAAGCTCACTGTTTGGAACCGTACTCTCTCTCGGGTATCAATCACATTTCTCCGTTCTTACTCCACAGATCGTCTCATTTTCCATGTCATTATATCTTAAATCTCTCATCAATGCTAGTTTTTTTATTCGGTATGCAACGATATGTATATATATGCGGTTAAGATCCTTTCTTTTGATTAGTTTCAATCATATGTTTGATTGGTGTAATGTTGTCTCCGTAGATGTTTGGATGATGCCTAATTTGTAAATCCATGGCTCTTTCTGTTTTCGTGGAATCCGGAAAATATGTTGGGTCGTGCTTTTAATTATTGGAGAATTGATATAAATCACTAACTTACACAAGCACAACTCTACAAATTTGAGATTTTAGATCAGATGGAATTCAACTCCGAGGCAGTTATAACTTATAAAGGCACTCTACACGATTTCTGCGATCATGTATAACAATATAAGTTTACTCCCAAGGAACATATTCCTCTTCATACTACCGTGGCAGATGCACCACCAAACATCATCATCACATCTTATGTGCTAGTAATTATTGGAAGAAGTGGTGCTATTGTCAATGATCAGGAAGAGAACTAGAGCGGACATACGAATTTCCGAACAACACAGGCCTACTTGTTGAGATATCTGGAGAAGTTGGTAGTGTGAGAGATGCACTTATTCAAATCATGCTGAGGCTGCAAGACGATGTGTTGATGGACAGGGATGGTGGGGACAACTCTGCTGCTGGCCTGCTGCTACAGAGCCTATATACTCTGGTGGTGCTTCTCTCCATGTTCCGTTAGTTCTGCCCAGTGTGTCAGTCTATGGAGGATTGTCAACATCTTCTGCTGTGGAAATGATCTTCCCTGCACATGCAGTTGGCAAAGTCATGGAAAGAGGTGGCGCAAATATTGGGAATATCCGCAAGATCTCTAGAGCAGTTATAGAGATCTCAGATGCAAAATATTCCCGCGGAGAGCGTGTAGCAATAATATCTGGCACCCCTGACCAGAAGCTTTTCGCTGAAAACTTGATCCAGGCATTCATTATGTCTACTCAGCAGCTGTGAGAATAATAAATCCCTTTTGAAGTCGACTTTACCTTGTCAAATCTCTCTAGTTCCTTTAGGTTACCATGGAGATAAATTCAGCTTCCCAACCAGAAGCAAAAACCCCTCTCCTCTATATAATTCTTATGGAGATGATCCCAAGACATCTACTAAAGCTGATGTTCAGGTGGCCTTTTGCTCTAGCTGCATGATAGGGACCAACAGTTTCGTAACTTTTTAGAATATTTTGTTTCGCTTAGAACTTTTGAACTGATGATGTCCTTGGATTATCTTGTTACCAACATTGCTTTGGCCTTGATTGATGTGAAACAAATAATAATTTGGAGAATTAATATAAATGACTGAATTCCACACCTCTCTAAAAGCTTGAATTTGTAGATGACATTAACATTTATGCTAGAACCTCTTTCTGCCCTCTCCTAGTCACTAGATTAATTTGCTCATCACTTTTATGCTGTTTGATATTTTGAAGTTTGATTATACTGCTATCACGATTGAGGAAGGCATTGTATTTTTGTAGAGAAGAGAGAAGGTTGCGGTAGTTAGTTAGGAATAACTTCCTTTACCGTCTTTTGTTTCTTTATTTTTTGGCAGTCTCGTGAATTTTAACACCCAAACTGTAAGTTTATTTCCTTGCATGCAATTGATTCACCTGGAACATCTATTTTTGTTGCAGTGTGATGAGTTAGTGGAGCACGGAGCTACTATAGCGGAATCTCCTGCAGCTGTAATTAAGAAATGCAAGTATACCATTGCAATGTTATCTGATCCAGCTGCAGCTCTATCGGTTAGTCAATAGTGCTCTTCTGTTTTAGTTGTTGACATCTTAACACAGAGTATCCAAGTTAAGGATGTATGTTTTGCTCAAGTAGGTTGTTTTTGGCAAAGATGGTGTTTTGGAGCAAATTTCTGCTGGAAAAGGCTACATCGACATGTCAACAGTAGATGCAGAGACTTCTTCCAAAATTAGCGAGGTTCAATTTCAAATTCCCTGCCTCTAATAACACTTGTTTATATTTTTAACTTTGTGTGTTTAAATTGTGATTTATAGTCCAAAAGAAAAGGAAAAGGAAATTACTGATGTTTCTGTAATTGAGGCACCGTGAATTCCTGTTTAATGATGCTATCATCAAACATGATCTTTACAAAATTAGAAATGCAGTATCTGGAGTTATAAAATACATTTTCTATACATGTTTGCTCCATATAGATGAGAAAGGAAAACTTGGCCCTTATCTTTTCCAATGCTACAGGCTATCACATCAAAGGGTGGTCATTTTGTTGAAGCTCCAGTCTCAGGTAGCAAGAAGCCTGCTGAGGATGGTCAATTAGTTATCCTTGCAGCTGGAGAAAAGGTAAAGCTCTGGACAAATTCATTGGGATGAGGGTCTCATCCCTAACTCTACAGTTTGGGATTTCATCCCCTTGAGCCTTCTTAAGAGGAGACAGTTTGTCAAGTTATATTTTGGTCCTAGGATTAAACCCATGCCACTGATATTTCGACATTAATATATCTCAAGACTTGAGAATGAATTAATTATCGAAGTTTCCTTGCTTTTCGACTTTTGGTACTTTTATTTTTCAAAAAGACGAGTTAATCAGTGTTTCGCTCAATTTTGTCTACTGTAGATAACACGATGGTCTTACATGTGCTAAATGTTTGTAATTGCAGGCACTATACGAAGCAGCAGTGCCTGCTTTTGACGTATTGGGTAAAAAATCATTTTACCTGGGGCAAGTAGGAAATGGAGCTAAAATGAAACTTGTCGTCAACATGGTTATGGGCAGGTAATTATGGACTATGGAGTAATCGTAGACTTCCCTTGAACCTAGTATCATTTACTTACATTTGATAATTTACATTAACTGTAAAGGGTCTGTTATTCACAAATCTCTACTGTTCATAGAAAGCTAAGCATGCTTGTAATTTTAAAGCATGGGGCCTGTCATCTTATGTCTGATTTGGGTGGGTGAAGCCATAATATCCTCAATTTTGTTGGCATTGCAACCTGCAAGAAAAAGTTAGAATTCTTATTGTTTTCTCAGTGGTTTTCTATATGCTAGTATAGTATTTTACTAATCACAGTTCACCAAATACTATTTCCAATACTGCCGATGTCCTTATTGTCGTTTTTTCATTTGTGTTGCAGTATGATGAATGCATTCTCAGAGGGACTTGTGCTGGCAGACAGTAGTGGTTTGGATCCTCATACACTTCTTGATGTATTGGTGAGATGACTGTTGAACCTTGGGGTTTAACTTCTGTTTTTGTCTGAGTCTGTCTACTGACAGTCGAGATGTTTCTTTTTTAGGATCTTGGCGCTATTGCAAACCCAATGTTCAAGATGAAGGGACCTTCTATGATCCAAACTAATTATCCCCCTGCATTTCCTCTGAAACACCAACAGAAAGACATGAGATTAGCTCTCGCACTTGGGGACGAAAATTCAGTCCCAATGCCAGTTGCAGCTGCTGCTAATGAGGTAATATATCACAGTATAAGAATAGTAGAGCACCCTAGCACCGATTTTGAGAATTGATTGCTGTTTATTGGGGGAAAGCTTGATTCTTGGGATTGTTTTCACACGATTTCTAGAAATTGCTTCCTTGTTAAAAGTACTTTTAGAGTGTTTTAAGACTTAAATTCTTCTCAAAAAGCAAGTAAAAGTAATTGCAACTTAGAAGCGATGGGATATGGCTGCATATTTTGCCTCTGCTTAGTAAGCTTGAGTTCTTTTTTTAACATCAAGTTCTAACTTTTACCTACAATTATTCTTCACAAAAACTATCAATTTCAAACTTGTTCTTACAACTTACTCCTACAACATATATTCACGATGCGTAAAAAAGCATTGTCTTGAGGTGAGAAGCTTGGCTTGAGCTGATTATCATCTCTCTATCTGCAGTTTAAGCGTTACTCATTTCAGCTCTTTGTACTTTTCAAAACAGTTTCAAACGTTTACCCGGCTCCCTTTTTCGAGCCATTAGCATCCACTCCTGCTTAATTTCAATACTTGCACCAACTATATGCCTGGCCGAGTTATTCCACCTCAACTACTTGCATTGTTGTAATAAAATTTGCATTTGATTTTGTAAATTAGGCATTCAAGAAAGCCAGAAGCATGGGATTGGGCGACCTTGACTTTTCAGCTGTCTATGAGACTGTTAAGGCCACAAAAAACTCATCGTAATGTGACATCATGTTCCTGCAATGTACGTCTATATTTGTTTCGCTGGCAGGCTGATTTTTCTCCACAATTGTGGAATGTATCTAGAAACAGAAAACAATGCACTTCCATTGATGCAAAGGCTTTAATGCTGTGACTGTGAATTGCCATGCTATTATGATGCGAATATTCTTATGATGCTAATCATGTACGAATGAGGTCGATTTGTACCTGGTTCAAGCCATGTAAATGAGTATAAGGAAAGTTTACAGACTTCTTATTAGTTTATGGGAAATTACACAGAGTCCACTTTTTGGGAATATGAGTCGAAGCAATAACAAGAATATTTCTATTGGAGCAACATTCAGATAGACGATCCCTAATAAACTTAGGGATAATCCCAAGTAATTCGACCCATTTACATTCAGATCATGAATGTTTATGTTAGACACAAGACAATTTTTACTAAACGCATGACACTTTTTAACATGCTAAAGTCTTGGAAAATGTAAGATTTTCCTAAAAAAATAGGAAAGTAGAGGTTTTTTTTGTGGTTTTTTGCAGTTTTTTGGGTTTTAACGGTCCGACCGCCGAGTTTCTTAAAAAACTGCCGAGGCACACATTTTTCGTCATGCTTTTAATAGATTATGTTATTGTTCAGTTACAATTTTAACGTATTTTATTGATGTTTTAATAGATGATGTGATGGTTTTAATGGGTCAATATTGTATATTTCAATCATACTTTGAATCTCTTGTGCTAATTTTTTAAGAGAGCTGTGATGGTTTTAAGAAGCTACATGATAGTTTTTAAGATGGTTTGTTATAGTTTAAGTGACAATCTAATATCATTAAACTACCATTAAACAAGTCTAAAAGTTTCAAGGATGTCATTAAAACATCAATAAACAAGCTTAAAATAAATTACTTGAGACATATATGTCATTACAATTTTGAAACATTCAGTCATTCAAAGGTTTTAAAACATCTATTTTTATAGGAAAAAAATTACAATAAAAGTTCATTTTGTGCTTTTCCCGATTATACTTGGTGGTGAACTTCGGCTTCTTTCATTTTGCAACTTGTGCTTGTTACTTCAATACTGCAATGACACATTTGAGAGACCTATCATCAAACTCGATACTTGTCATCGTCATCATTTGCTTAAAACATTCACTAACTGCGTTAAAACCATAACAACTCTTATTAAAACTATCACATTTGTGCTTAAAACAAAAAAGGAACACACAAAACAAACCAGAAATGGTAAAATTGATGTTTAAAACCATATAAGTGTCTCTTAAAACTATAACAAAGCAGGAATATGCAACGCAATGACTCTTAAAACTATAACAAAGCATTTGCAAACAATCAAATCATAAATATTTCATCAGAAGCTAAAAAGTTTATGTTGATGCTTAAAACTACAACAATAGGTCTTAAAACTATAACATGCGCTAAAACTAATAACATACAGAAATATTCAACACAAGCTAAAAATAGTAATATTGAAGCTTAAAACCATAACAGTGCATCTAATAACTATAACAATGCCTCTTAAAATTATAACAAAGCAGGAACATGCAACACAAGCAAAAAACAGTAACATTGATGCTTAAATCTATAACAATGTCTCTCAAAACTATAACAATGCATTTTAAAACTATAACAAAGCATCTGTAAAAATCAAATCATAAATATTTCACCAGAAGCAAAAAACACTAATTATCCTGTAGAGCAAGCAACAACTTATTATCGACGTATGAAGTTGGGGTAAGTGCTTGTAAAAAAACACAAACATACAACAAAAAAAAGTTGCCTGAACTCATCACCCCCTTATTTCTAATGATCAATGTGTTTCCTTATGCATGGCAACTCGATGTCAGAACCAACCAAAACAACCCACCCCTTGCAAGATTCTCTCCAATCCTCCCTCAACTTCATCTCTCGCAATACATTAGGTGGAGTTTCCTTTGCCTTCCCATCAAATTGTGCTTGGATTACGGGGAAGCATGTCGGTGTCATGAACATCATCCCCTGTAATATCTAACCGTGTGAATATATTATACATGATCAAATCTCTCAAATAGCTAGGGGATGATACAACAGGTAAGTTCTCCAACTGCATATTGAATAGGCTGCCAAAACCTATTTCACCTATTTCACTTCTTAGGTTGACACATTGCATTTTTTTTTTTCAAAACAACCTGCTCATCCTCATCTCCATCCCCTTTTAACCTTCATAACTACAACCTGTGTTTTGCCCCTCTTCCGGGGCGACACTTACAAACTCACATCATTGGGTTTGAATATCTTGCCCTTATTTGCCCTATACTTCTTTTCAAAACTAGCACCTACAAAAAAAAATAAAATGTTACTATGCATATAACCTATTATCATCCCATATATGTTCTCAATAAAATATTATCAGAACAAAACCAAAAATATAGGGAGGCAGCTACAAACACAGAGTTCCATGTTCCCAAACATATAACCCATGTCATCAGACATAAGTACATAACACTTATGTTCCCAATGCATAACCAAAAATACATAGAAGCATTTATTGACAAAGAGATCCATGTAATTCCCAAATATATAACCTATTTATCAAAGCATAACAAAACATACTCCCGGTACATATTATCAGAACATAAACAAAAAATAAAGGAGAAGCTGACAAGAGATTATGTTATCAAACATATTACCCATTTATTAAAAACAAACCACTAAAAAAAAAACAACAAATACCATCAGCCACGCTCACTGCCTTCCGCTTAGTGTTCCAACGAACCTCCGTCGCCACTTCCTTCTCGTTCTGATCAAACATCATAATACGGAGTACAAACAACTACAAAACTAAAAAACACAAGCACAAAACCAGAAACAAAATACCCTACCAAACACACAAACTAAAACAACGATGAAAAAGAACAAAATTAAAAAGATAAACTATAAAAACAACACTTACATTCAAGTTTCGAGCAAAATCGAGGGGAAAACAACAAGTTCGAAGCAATTACGATTTACGAAGATCAAAACCGAAAATCAGAATGGTTTCTCTCAACTGTACGAACAACAAAACGAAAAAGAGAGACAATGGAATAAACCGATTAAAAGAGTCTTATATATCAATAAAGTGAGTGCTGGTCGGGTAATTTAACCCGGATCCGTGAGCTATGTAAATCGCAAAATAGTTTCGAATCTAGATAAGTTATATATGTAATTAGGCAATTTGTTATCTTCCTTCTTCTTCCTTCCACGCACGCAGCCATCTGCCGTCACACAGTGAATCCTGAGTGGAGATGGCGCTTCACTCCACACTTTTATTCTCAAAGTCGACTTCTCTTTTCCTTCACGGTGCTAGAACACGAACTACTCTTGCTTCTTCTTTCGCCCTTCACTTTTCACCCTTCTCGTCAGCTACTGCTCCTCTTTCGCCCAATCATTACAACCGGAATCCCAAACCCCTTTCGGCTTCGCTTCTCGAACTTGGTGGAGTCAAGGTTTCTAAAGATGGTACCAAAGATCTATCCTTTTTTCATTTTTTCTTCAACCCCTTTCTGCAAATTAATCAAACTCCAGTTTTTTAACTGTCAATACGCTGAATTATTAGTTCCTTTGTTGCTGCTGATTCAATTCTGTTTGCATATGGAGATTTTATTCTGTTTCTAGGCTTGGCCTTTTGTTTTATTCTGCATACTTGATGCCCGATTATTGTTAAAAATTGATTCGATGATAATTTTTATATTGGGGATAACAACAACCTATTTGGTTTTCAGAAATTGTCAAGGATGATCCAACAAACAATGTTCCAGACACCATATTTTCCAAGCTTGGAATGCAGCTCCATAGAAGGGATCAACATCCCCTTGGCATACTGAAAAATGCAATCTTTGACTATTTTGAGACCAACTACCCAGGCAAATTCGACAAGTTCGACGACTTGTGCCCCATTGTTCCTGTTAAAGCTGTGCGTACATCATTTCTTGCTTTTTCTTCATCTTTTTAAACATCTCCAAGCTTTCGTTTCTTTCTCTTCATGCTTTCTTCTGCAATCATCTCATTTATATTTGCCAGACTATGCTGTCAGTGTTATTTATGCATGATATGTCTTTCATGAGTAGATTGTACCTGCATCATATATTTGTGCAAGATGCAAACTGGAAGCGAGTCAACTCTGTTCGGTGGGTGGGTTGGTGTAAACATAGGGTAATACAAGGAGCTTGGTTGTTCTATTGAACGTTGTAGATTGTTTTGCATGAACATTTTCTAGTTCAGTTGAATAAACACATGAAACATCATACGTCACCATCAAATTTCGAATCCTACTGCCTACTTTAATGCCTTGACATTTTTCTTCTTTTATCTGTAAACATAATTATAATATTAAAGCACATGCTGAAAATCAACAAAGAAGTTCTTGACAGAACTTGCAGACTTGTCAGTGTATGGAATATTCTTCTTCTTTAGCGAATATATTGCTGAATGTTTTTTGTTCGTAAAATTCTTTAATCTCCAACTTTCAATGCATCAGTATGATAGCACTTTGTGTTCTGGCAGAACTTTGATGATGTGCTGGTTCCTGCTGATCATGTCAGCAGGAGTTACAATGACACGTATTATGTCGACTCTCAAACTGTCCTGAGGTGCCATACGAGTGCACACCAAGCTGAATTACTACGTGCAGGGCATACTCATTTCCTCGTCACTGGAGATGTTTATCGCAGAGATTCAATTGACTCTACTCATTACCCAGTGTTCCACCAGGTTTGTCTTAGCGAATCATTGAGGCATTGAATCACTTTTGTTATGTATTGTTCCAACATGTCTCCTTTGAGCTGCACTTGCAGATGGAAGGAGTCCGTGTTTTTACTCCGGTGGATTGGGAGGGATCTGGTACAGATGGTACTTCATATGCAGCAGAGGATCTTAAGAAATGCCTTGAGGGTTTGGCACGCCATTTATTTGGTAAAGTGTGATCATCAATTTATATTTGTAAAAAATCTCAGTAATGTTTAAAGTTATAAAACTCATGCAACATGTGGGTCAAATGCACTATACCGCCTAAGTTATCAAATAGTAGCATGGAAACCTCCAAGTTCCTGAATTCCTGTCAAACTCTGCTGAAACCCCCCCTCACCTTATTTCCATTATCTTCCGACTAACGGTTTTAGTTTTTCTGTTAAATCCAGAGACTATTTAAATTTTCCAACTAAACTAACTAAAAAAGTAAAAACAAATATGTATGATAAGAAGTAAAATGAAACTCTCTGGCGGCCTCTTGCTTTTATTTATTTTATTCGGTACTTTTGTATTTTCCTTTTAACTCTTCAAATTTATTATAATGAGAAAATTACATAAAATACCCTGGATTTAACGAAAATTGACAATTTTAGTCACAAGTTGACAGAAATAAGTTGGGGGTTTTCTCTCAGACTTTCATATAAACTCAAGGGGCCTGATGCTATTTCTTTCATTTTGGGAGTTTGGTGTTCTTTTTTGATAACTCAAGGTTTTCTTGCATTTAACCATGTGGCATTTATATAAAGTTGAGTATGTAACTCGGGTATATGAGCATTTTTCTGAGATGGCCTCCTGTGCTCGTTTGCATTGCTATAAGCCTATGATGTAGTCAATTCCTTGAGTACATAATCCTAAAACTAGCAATTTTTAAGTAATGTGGCCTTATTTTGAAGTCATGACTAGAAAATTATTGGCATGAGCTCGAATTAAACAATTATTTGATGGTCAGTTGGAGGTAATTGTTCCTGCATGCTGCTGGAAGATGATCTATGGAACTGGAATTTCCTGCTCACTGTCATGTGTTCAATGTAGTTTAGTAGAGTAGAATGTTCATGAATTTGAATGCTTTCTTGTGCATAATCCTCTGGCATTGATTCTTGATGAAATTTCAGGTAGTGTTGAAATGCGTTGGATAGACACTTATTTTCCATTCACAAATCCATCATTTGAATTGGAAATATATTTCCAGGTATGGATTAATGTCAATTAATTGTTGATATTGCCTGTCATTTAATGATTCACATCTTCATTCCTTTCTTTATTTAAGTTAGTTTTTGTTTTGCATTTCATCACTTGTTTTCTCATGATATGAAGCATCCTATCTCACAAAAGCAGAATGCCATTGTATTTTCTACATAGGTGCTTCTATCTCTCTTAGTCCCCTCCTCAAAAGTAAATTAGTGTTACAAATTCACATGTCCAATCCTGTGTTCTGTCATATCCTTTTTCTGATTTTGGTCCGAACATCTATGGATCACAATGCATCCCAGTAATAGCAATCCAGATGTGTGATAAATGATGCAATAAACAGGAGCAATGGTTGGAAGTATTAGGCTGTGGAGTCATGGAGCAAGAAATTCTTAAGAGAAGTGGTAAGATGGATAATGTTGCTTGGGCTTTTGGTCTTGGGCTGGAGCGATTGGCTATGGTATTATTTGATATTCCAGACATTCGGCTTTTCTGGACAACTGATGAGCGGTTTACTTCCCAGGTACTCTAATTCGTGGAATCATGAGTTGGAATGTATCTATATACTTTACACATCTCAAATGCCTGACAACCTTTCACAAATTTGATGTAGTTCTCCAAAGGTCAGCTTGGCATAAAATTTAAGCCATTTTCCAAGGTATCACATTGAAATTGCCCACAAATTCTTTCTAATTTTTCCTATATACATTTGAAGTACGGAAAATACAACTGACCCTCTTGTTATTGGTGATCTTCATTGATACTTTGCAGTATCCTCAATGTTACAAGGACATGAGCTTCTGGATAAATGATTCATTCACTGAAAATAACCTATGCGAACTTGTTAGAGCTATCGCTGGAGATCTCGTTGAGGAGGTATGTTCAATTGATACTTCCTTTCTGAGAAGTTTGTACGTGGGCAGGATCCTAAGATATGTGGAGTATAATTTTATTAGCTGCAATGGAGTAAATATAATTAAATAAGTGCATGGTCTTGGAGTATAATTTAGTCCTCCCTCCGTTCTAATAAGCTTTGTCACTTTATTTTTAACGGTTATAAATAAATGGTTAAAAAGTGATAAAAGGCTTGAAAACCTTGGCGAATATTTATTTTTTATAATACTAAGAATTAACAAAATAGTGGTCAATTTAGATTGGTTGAGGTAAAATACTTGCTAATTTTCTGAATGGGTAGTTCTTTGGACCGCTCAAAAAGCAACACGGAAAGCTTATTGTGGACCAGAAGGATTGTTTTAGTAGTATATGACTGGTGAAGTGGTGATGCTGTTGTTTTTTCTTTTTTTACCCAAATAACCATTTTTCGATCATCAACTATGAAGATTGCTGGTAATTCTGTTATTTTGTCACGATATCTCAAATTTGCACTCTGCAGGCAAAAAATCATGGTAAGCTGGCATTTTCATTAATCTGAGTCATTCTCTATGTTCGGCAGGTTAAATTGATAGACAACTTCACCAACAAGAAAGGAATGACCAGTCACTGCTATAGGATAGCATATAGGTCAATGGAGCGGTCACTTACAAATGAGGAGATCAATGATTTACAGGTATGATCAATGACACTGTCATTATTTTGTGGAGTTCAATATTGTAATAAAGAAGTCGAACTTATCGACGGTTTTATACATGCAGTGGAAAGTACGAGATCAAGTAGAGAGCAAGCTGAAGGTTGTTCTAAGATGAGTTGTTGGCAATCTCTATTCTTGTAATTTTTACTGCTGTGCTGTAATTATAGTGGTTCTATTCTGAACTTGTATTCAGGCAAAATAAAAATAAATGAATATTTTATTGAGAAATTTTGTTTGGAAATTTGATGTGGAACGAATGGCATTAAATTATATGTAGAACTAGTACTAACCCGTGGCAACACATGATTTATTTTTTTATAAGTAATACATGAAAAAATATCATTCAAACAATAAGTTAGATTAAAATAATTCCAAGTTACATATATCGAAAAATTTCAAAGATAATAAAAAGTATGAATACAATCTTAGACAGGTGAATTATCGTCAACAGCAAAACAACATTTTAAAAATATTTTTGATAATTTAGGTATAACGTGTATTTATATAAATAAACATGCCTAAAATATTGGTGAACATCTCCTAGTAAATAAAATTGGTCGTCGGGCAGTGGGATTGCCTTACTCATCCAATAACAAAACCTTGAGGCTTTTATGTTAAATTTGTCACCTTGAAAAAGCCACATAGAGTTGATCATCCGAAAATGGACTTTGGGAGGTAGAGTCTAACATGAGCTAACGATTGCCCCGAACTCTTGTTAATAATCATTGCATATCAAACACACGTAGGAAATTGTCAACGCTGGAATATAATCGGAAACTTAGTAAGATCACAAGGGGTGAGTACAATTTGAGGTATAAAACCTTCATTCCAACATTATTTCCCTGTATCATCTTCGCCTCTATAACATGTTTGTCAATTACAATAACAATCAATCTAGCATTACAAAGCTCGGCGGATTGGCCCGTTCCTAAGAAGCATAATAGAACAACCAATCTTCAATTAAATCATATGATTGGGTATTCCAGATGTCCTAATAGTGTTTTGGAACTCGGCAAAATATACAGCTTCTATGTTGACGATATCATCTTCATCAGAGCATATGTTGTCTGAACTCATGAACTCGGTGGC
This sequence comes from Plantago major, assembly GCA_026545765.1. Taxonomy (NCBI): domain Eukaryota; kingdom Viridiplantae; phylum Streptophyta; class Magnoliopsida; order Lamiales; family Plantaginaceae; genus Plantago; species Plantago major. The sequence continues at coordinate 73,209,493 of CM048844.1, read as the reverse complement.
ATCTCTAGGTAAAAGTGACAATGACATAATCATTGACCTTCTGAACTATCTCATTAATCCAATAAAAAATCTCTATCATGTAAGTATCAACTATCACCGACATGGTCTAGTGTGCTTAGATATGTACTTTTAACTATTACAACGATTGGTTCAAAACTATCATGAATCAGAATATCCCCATTCAATTTGAATTCTACATCAACTTCAATGTTTACAACTTGCAACAACCATTAAAAAAATTCCCTAATACTTCCAACCTCCGTAGGTGAGCACCTACTTGCAAACAAAATTACTCCTGCCAATGAGTAGTCCTTCTTCATCTAAAACTAAGACTTTAAGGTCTTTCTTCCTTCAGCTATGGAATGCAACATACATTTGATCATGATCTAGTAAACGTAAATAGGGAACAACATTGTTGAAACCTTATCGAGCTTTTCTTAAAATAGGAAGGTGATCACACAAGGTATAAATTCCTCATGTTAAGTATTCTTTACATCCATCATCTTGGCCTATAATGTGCTCTTCAATGATAGTGATAGTCAATCGAGTGCCATTACACAGTTGAGCAGACTGGTTGATGTTCCTCATAAGCCTACTGAGGTAGCCAACTTTTGTCATGATGATATGATTGAGCAAACCTATGAAGTTCTAATTGAATTGGAGAATTATATAAACACCCCACCTCATAATACATGTTAAATTATACATAAAACCCAGACATAGCTAAAAGTGAACAATCGGAACCCCTACTTTTCGGCGTTGTTTTTAAGACGGTCAATACTTTACTTTTTGTTGGTGGAGAAATAAATGATAAAGAATGGAGAAAGTATTAAAGATAAAGATATAAATGATAAAGAATGAAAACAGTATAAGACAGTGGGGTTTACTTTTTCACTATTTTAGGAAGTGGTCTAAATTAATGTAACGTCCCAAAAAGGAATAGTTACATTTTTTAGGGGGCGGAGGGAGTGTTACTTTTTGGCCAAGTGCTGCTAAATTTCCACACTTGCATGCCCTCATGACGTAATAAATATTTAAAATTGAGAAAGGAAATGTATTGGACGTGGACGAAGCTCAACCGTCGAAGCTTAGAGCTCTGATGTGGAGCACATCTCTGACATTAACAAAACTTTTGCGGAGCTACTCCCCTATGGCGAAGGGAAAAGAGTTATGTTATCATACCAACTTCAGAAATATATTACTTCTTGGAGCTAATACCAGATGGAACACCCAATATCACGGGGATTTAACCGTTGATGTGGCGTGGAGGGGTTTCTAACTATTGGAGATGATCTTAATTTCTTTTGTTGTTTTTTTCCTTCTATTTTATTAGTTCTTCAGAATTTGGGGGCGTTTTGGTCTTTTTCAACTTGATTTAACATTGAATATTTTGATTTTAATGGTAGAGGGTCTAAAAGTATATTTCTAACGAATATAAGATTTATGTGTAATTTGAAACTTTTTAGTGGATGGAACATTTTTTAATTGCAATATACTAACTTTCTTTGGTGTATTGTGTAAGCAACCTTATAATGAGAACTTCATACATATTGTTTTATAGACAATACTCCCTCATGTCATATGATAACACCGTATAGTACTATATAGTTGAGTGAATTCTTAGTCCTTATTTGTACACAAATTTATTCAAAATTTAATATCGGTAAAAAATATATGACGTACAACATTGTATAATTTATATATTTCACAATACAATTTCCTTATGATTCACCAATGCAATTTAAAACTATTTTGATTAGAAAAACGGTAGGACTGACTTTGGCATGAGAAAGTCGTAATTCTTGCATTGTTGTAGAAACAAATTATTAATCATCTATCAATCTTTACAGGTTAGCAATAGGGATGGACACGCATCCCATTGCATTTTAGAAGATGCAAGATGTTAATGAAGAAACTGTTGCAACGTTGGTGCTTGATGTAATGTGAGAGGTCTTTGGGAGGATACCCTACACCTCTTGTCCAACTACATCTTCTTAGAGATGTCGAACTTTTGGCACATATGTAATTTACACTTTTAAGTAGTTGTTTTATTTCTTCTACGACAAAAAAAAAAAAAAGGGAAAATATCAAAAAAAGGATAAAAAGATTTATTGTTCTAGGAAAAAAATCAACCTAGCTACTTGATTTGTACCTCTTCCGCCCCGGTAAATATATTTCATGTGTCATTTTTAGTAGGTCAATATGAAGTTTTACATTTCATTTTAGCTACTTGATTTGCCCAATTAACTAATATCCTTACAAAACACACATATCTACAATATTACCAACTCATTATACATTTCTTATTCATTTTTTCATTTAAATAATACTCAACTTATTTTTCACTTTATCAACCCACTATCAATTTTTATTCATTTACTATTTATCATTTTAAATAATACTCCCTCCACCCGGCTAAGCACGTCCCTCTTCTTTTCGGCCCTATTTTTAAGACAATTAATAGTTTATTATCTGTGGTAGGAGAGAAAAATTATAAAGAATGGAAAAAGTAAAAAGAATAGTGGTAAGTTTTTTTTTTTTTTTTTTTGAAGCGGCAAAATTATATATAAAAACTCAAAATGTCTACAAGAGCATAAGAAATGCTCGAATGAAAATACCATTACATCTCAAAACCACTTCAATCTCTTACTATCACTGAATCTCAACCTATTACAAGACCATGACTAGATCCATAAAAGGAAAGAGGTACATGCTTAGAGGGACGGTGAGAGCATTCAATTTTTTATTTACAGTATTTTATCGATAAAACATAAAATGGGAAGAATATCATTGGACTGATGCATTACTTCTTCCTATGTCCCACAAAACCTCATACAATCTCCATTTTAGATGTCAATAAAATTTCATACATGACCAAAAATGTAAACTACTCCACACATAATTAAAAATGCATCTACTTTTATACTAAAATTATATATTAATTTGTTGCTAAAAATACACATTTTAATATTTTATTATTTATTTTGATTTTTTATGAAATGGGACGTTAGGCTCCATCTCACCATGTGAGCCGCTGGTGGAGCAGCCTCGTTCCGTTTTACTCCACCACCAAAACACTGGTGGAGATGGTCTTAGAGCGTTAATATTCTTTAATATATATAAAATGTATTTTTTTTCCATCCCGATCAAAACTATCCATTTTGCCATTCTAGTCGTTTCACACAAAGCTTTCATTCTTATGTTTTTAATAATTTATGTTACCTTCAACCACACTTAACTAATACTATCACAATACACTCATATTTCCAAACTTTAAAACCCCACTATCTCAATTTTATTCGATCTCAACTATTTATTCATTTAAATAATATTTAATTTTTTCACTTTGTCAACATACATCAATTTTTATATATGCCTTACAATTTTTCCATGTAAATAATAAACTCCGTCCATCCCGCATCAAGGCTTCTATTTTGCATTTTTTACGTCCCATACAAAAGTTCTCATTTTCATTTTTGGCAAATCGTACTTTTATCCCACTTAACTAATACTCATATTTACAACATTACAAACCCTGTCTATTTTTTATTCCTTATATATTATTTCTTCACTTAAATAATTCTCAACTTTCTACTTTAACAGCCCATCATCAATTTTTATTCTTTTTTTTTAATTTAATAATACTCAACCTTTCAACTTCTTGTTGACTAAAAAAAGTCAAAATAAGATCCCGGTAGGAAGGAAGTACAATTCTTCATTTGCCCTTATTTTGATTCCAATTTTTTTTATGGGGGAGGGGGTTGGGTTGTTGGAATTTTTAGAGACACAAAGAAGTTGTTTACTTTGTAATTTTATGGCCTTGTTGGAGTTGTCCATTGTTGTTTTCTTTATCATTTTATAAAATATTATATTATTTTTTATATTTCCCACTACTTATAATAAGATTACAAAGTAAATTAACCAATCAATAAGTTATAAAATAACCCCAAATGTAATATATAATGTTATAATAATACTTTCTTTATTTTACGTGTTTAAAAATAAATTTACAACATTTTTTAGGACGGATGAATATAAAAATATCTTATATAATAACACAATCAAATTAAAATTATATAGAATATTCATGTATGTTGAATTGGTGATGTCCATCAAACTTGAAAAAGTTAAATTTGCAAATGAGATACAAATAGAATGCAAGAGGAATAAGAAGATCTGCGATCTAGTACATGGAAGGTTTTACACCAAACACACGATATGTATTTCTCGAGCCAAATAGTAGTACTATTCATCGTCTTAATTGGGATTTATTTGGAAAATCAACTTGCCTAATAAAAATTAAGGTTTTCGTGTGGAGTATCCTTAAAAGTGCTCTTCCTGTAATTGTTAGCGACATGTTACTAATGAAACTCTATTTTGGGCTTTGTGCCTTTGTCTCCAATTTCTAACCATGCATGATGTGTTATTTTCAGCAATATGGGATATTTGGAACTTGATACAATCTATCATAAGTTGTCCAGTTCAGATTTTGAATGGTTCATATGTTCCTGTTGGAGTATATATCATCACATGTATTAAAACGTCTATGGAGATAAGTCAACTGATCGCCCTAAGAGGCAAATTCCTCCATGGCTCAGTACATCATTGACTACATGCAGGTGAGAACTCAGTATTTTCAGCCCATACCTGTTAACAATGCGCAGGCACAATCAAGATTAATTTTGATGCGGCTGTCAATCACATTCCACATCGGCTGGACTGGGGCCAGTTGTATGAGATCAGTGGCAATATCATGGCATGGAGAAGAAGGAGAATATGGAATACCTCATGTTAGCAACCCAGATATAGGCGGAATGCTAACACATCAAGCTATAAAGATGGCCATTCTGATGGATATTGAGATGAAGAATGTGATCATTGAAGGAAAATGTCTCACCGTGATTCAAACACTACAATTCGACATCTTCCACTAAATTGAAGTTTCGAACTGGGAGAATGGAGGATATGATTTTGAAGATTAAGACTGGATTTATATTATTCACAAATAGCGGTGATTCCATGATTTACTCGTATCGTGTGTTTGATTCTGTAAACAAATTTACTTATGTTTAGATATAAACCGTTATATCCATAAATAGACTAATTAGAATGATTTAGGGAGTTTGAATCCTTCTCCGTGTGATTAGAATATCTGGTAAAGTCAACGCAAATATAGGAGATTTAACACCGAATTAGTTGTTGAAATTGAAATTGAATAGTAACGACTGTTGAAATAAAATTTTATGCTGGACTTTTATTATGAATGAAATTAGTATCTTATTTCTAAAAGAAAAAAAAATAGTTACAATTAGACTAATTTACAAATAGCGTAGTATCAGATAGTTAAGATAAATGCTTAGTTGATTTAAACCCTGTTGTTTATTAAACACGAAGATAAGGTTTCATTATAAATGTTGATTGTGTGAGCAAATCCCAATGTGTAATTGTATGCTTGTATTTGGCTATAAATAGAGTTTAACGAAATAAGTTAATATGCATTTTTATTTATATAAAATAGTCTGGTTACCCATCCTCAAAACCGAATATGAGGAAGATTATGGGTTATTTAACACAAATATAGATGAAAATTTTAATTTATGGTACAATGTATATTGAAACGATGATGTTTAGTTTATGATTTATAAGCTAGATATATATGGTGGAAATTGGTTTATCTTGAAACCTATCATGTAAGTTAGTTGAGGTTTTCTTGGATTATTTCATATATATTGACATGTAAACGCAATTAGCCAAAATAGTCTAAATATAGATCTGGAAGAAGAAATCCGAATAGTCTAAATATAGAGCTGGAAGATGAAAATTTTCACTTGAATTAAAATTCATTTGTTTTTTGCTTTTATTTGCCACGTCAGCTTTTTGCATACGTGGCATAGCTCTTCTTTCATCTAGACCATCACTTTTATCATATATATAGATGTGAATGGTCAAAGTTGTGTTTTCTTTATTTATTAGGACCTTTTTGTTATTTACGTATGTTGGTAGCAGTTAGGGTTAGGGTTTATTATTTAAGTACTTCTTGATTGTTTTGTAAGAGATTAGTTTGAGATATTATATGAAAAATAGAGGTGTTCCTCCAAATCTGTCAATTTTCAGTATTTCTGTGAATCAACGAATCTTGATCCATTAATTCTCGGTATTTTGCTGAATCAACGAATTTTGAGTCAATTCTCGGTATTCTTTTAAATCAACGAGTTTTGAGTTTATTGTTCTTGTATCTAACCACGCACGCTGCATCAGATTGGTATCATATTCCAGGTGATCCGGGCCGATTTTTTGTGAAGAAAAGACAATTTTCATATAGCATTGACAGCACAGCGCAGTCCAAGTAAAACGGAGTTTCGCGTTGATTCAGCCGTTGGATCGTCACGAAATTTTGACAGCATTAAGCCAACTCATTGACCTAGAATCTGTACGATGGAGATCGGAATATAATCAGGTTTGGCAGGTAAAGTTTCGTGCGCCGTCAAGCAGCAGATTCCTGGAAACTATGATCCGATTTATGACTTTCTTATGTGTCAATTGTGAAGATGGAATCGAGCAATTGTTCACCACTAAGGAACGTTGTTGCGAGACAAACTGGAAAGAGTCTCCTATTTGGGATGACTACCCAGAGGGAAAGGGTAGTGAAGAAGAAAATGATATTGTTATTATTTGGGTCGGGGAAGTACTAGAAGATAGAAAAATATTTGTTGTGCGAGATGTGCTTATCACTACAACGGTTTGTTAGACCCTACACCCTCCCCCAATGGTCTCACCACTCACTGTAGCAGCGGGTCCCACACGTAGGGGCCCACTGCTACAGTGAGAGGGTGAGACCATTGGACGAGGGTGTAGTGTCTAATTTTCCCACTACAACATATAAATATTCTATGTCATCTGAGATACAAGATAGTGAAGTTGAATTGAGTACACTAGAGCTATCCAGATCTTTTGGTTTGAATTTAGAAGCGTCTGATGAGATGGAAGATGGTCAAGAAGTGCATCAACACTTTTCCATGGAAGATAGGATGCTAGAGAAGGACCCATTGTGGCTTGCATCACTGGAGAAACTAAATGGAGTTGCCATGATCAACATAGTCTACATGCAAGACGAGTGTTACCAGCATTACACACACCCATGTGCGTTAAAGTTTATTGGCGACGTCTGACATGTGTTTGATAGAGGAAAGAATGACCCGGCTAGGAAATTGTTTAGACTTGTGGATGGTCGGTCTGTGTTTCCACAATGTTTGCTTTTGTACGTGATTCTTCAGTTGTGATGACGCGGCTTATGATTCGATGACGAATCTTTTCTGCCCTGGAGAGAATGATGTGGAACGAATGGTATTAAATTATATATAGAATGTGAATGGTCAAAGTTGTATTTTCTTTATTTATTAGGACCTTTTTGTTATTTACGTATGCTGGTAGCAGTTAGGGTTATGGTTTATTATTTAAGTACTTTTTTATTGTTTTGTAAGGGATTAGTTTGAGATATTATATGAAAAATAGAGGTGTTCCTCCAAATCTGTCAATTTTCAGTATTCCTGTGAATCAACGAATCTTGATCCATCAATTCTCGGTATTCTGCTGAATCAACGAGTTTTGAGTCAATTATCGGTATTCTTTTGAATCAACGAGTTTTGAGTTTATTGTTCTTGTCTTTAGCCACACACGCTGCATTAAAATTGAATTATTTCTTTCATCTATATATTATAGAGTTAAGTTTTTATTCTTAAAACTACCAATAGACCTTCATAAATCCTACGTGTATTTTTGCAGCTAATTTTTTTTATTTTAAAATACAGTAAATATGAGGCCTGCAATTAACTAAGAATGTCAATTTTGAATTTTGATAACTGCAGTCAATCATTGCATGCTGCACTACCTCCTGATGATTTAATGTGTTGTACAGTACAACATGTAATGCATATGGTACAACCAACGTACCTTTAAAGCACTAGGAGGTAGTGCAGCATGCGGTAAGGAAGAAAAAACCATTGAAAAGGGGTTTCATGTTATGTTTGTAGTTTAAATGCTAATCGAGCTCCTCAACTCAACACTGCAGATTTTTCGAGGAGTCTTAATTGTGCCCAATTGAGGTGAAAATTTTCAAAAACAAAAGTTACATGTATGAAACTCAAAGACACTATAAATACCCTGTACAGATCAAAACCACTATGGAATTTGTTGATCAAGAGATTTTGTTGATTGCAATTCAACTCGACAAATGAAGAATCGATGCAATTTAGCCTTTTGACATCAACAACCAGTTACTTTTCTTTGGCGTCTTTTCCATCACATGCCGGATGGGTACCACCTTTCCTTTGAGTAATTTGGATAGGGCCATCTCTATTTACTATGATCATTTAATCACTAATGGTATCTAAGTGCAGCATCATATTGTTCCTTCATTTTTTGTAATGTTCTGGCTTGAGCACTAGAGCATCACTGAGAGACATCCTGTTGCAGACACACTGAACAAACATATCAAGTGTATTTGGTGAGCACAATACGCAAGAGAAATCTAACTTTGGTGTCACAAATGTTGGGGGGAGGGGGGGGGGGTTGAAATAGTCTTTAAAAAATTTATGTCTAACAAATTTTCGCAGCATGCTCAAAGGTTGTTGATACTTATAATCGGAGTGCAAAAGACTTTTCTTAAGTGTTGTGTAACTTCATAAAGTAGTCAGTAGACAGGTAGCTTGCTGAAAGTAAGTGTATAAAGTAAATAAAACAAGTTTATAGTGGTATCTGAAGGTGACTGGATGCTTCAACTAATCCACTTCGCCCTTTCTTGGGCCTTGAATTTTCTAAGTAATAAGACCCGTTTCAAAATCATATCCTTAGCTAAATCCCTTTTACCTTAAATTCCCAACTTAGTAACCTTGAACTTTTTCTTTGACTTCCCAAGACACAACTTGGTTCCTTTCAAAGGTTTTTCCTTAACTTTCCAAGTCAAGTAAGGCTCTGTTCTCTTCATCTGCAACTCCATTCAGTTCAGTTCAGATCATTTTTGCTTAGTTGAATTTTATACTACACTTCAGTTCAGATCAGTTCAGTTCTGTTCGGACGAAGAGAATAGAGCCTAATTCCTCACTTCTTCCTTAGTTTAGCACGCCTGTTGATGTGTTTGTTTATATTGGATTTGTCAAGGCAGTGAACACTTTCTGTAACAATGTTTCAGTTACTTCAGTGAACAAGAAATTTAACTAAAGTTCTTGTGTTTCAAAGACTTGGTGTACTGTTTCTGGAAAGGCAAGACTTGTTCTTGTTTAGAAGAAATAACACTTTTATAGTCGCAATTTAAAAGCCTGTTCTACTTCTTCACAAGTAGCTTGCAAAGCTTAAGTCTTGACGGAGTGTTTAGAAACTTAGAAAACTTGAGGTTTGATCGCATTAGCTAGCTCGAATGCTCTAGTTGGGTGTATGTTCTCAACTGCTAGGTGTTCCTATCTGTAGGCACAAATAGTTGCGTTTGAGTTTATATCCGTTGTAATTCAAACCTATGGAGTTAACTGTTTTTACAAATCATTGGTACAGTACTTTTTGTTCTTAGTGAGAAGGTTGAAGCCTTTCTCTTAGAAAGTACGGATGGTGCATTTAATGCAATGTACTTGTTGTCTCCTCCTTTATTCAACCGATAGAAATATATTCAGAAAGCACTGATTAATCTTTCTCCTTTTCAGTAAGCCTATGTTATCAGAAATCTAGTTCTTAGTATAAACTACTATGTAATTCATATTTTCACTTATAGTTAGAAGCTTTCTAACTATGTGGCTCTCTGAGAGTTGTTGCCTTGTACTCAGAAAACTTATTTAGTTTTCACCGATTCTTCAACTCTTGTGCCCTCCTTGTTGACGATGTCTTGGTCTTCATCATAAATATATGAAATAAAATTACATCTGAGACCTAACATCATGTACAAGTAACTGCTCTATAAGTCTATCATTTTCAGAAACCGAACTAAGTAGACATGTATTGTTGCTCATCAAAATCTAGAAGTTTATTCTACCAACATATTATTGCTCTAGGCTTATTGTTATTCGTCAAATTATGTTTTGACGCATCAATTGCATTGTTTATAAAACCACTTGCACACATTCATATGACTCACTGAGATTTTTGTCTCATGACTTTTAAATTCTTTCTTTCCTTCTCAGATGATAGCAGGTACTACTAAACAGTGGGCCGGGTTTTTTTTTTGAACAAGTTAGTCTGGCTCGATACCTTGTCAATGTTGTCTTTCAAAATAGTTGTAGTTCGAAACCCCTTTAGCGGATTAGTTATTTAAAAGTTTCATTTGAAATTCATTCCACTTATCGCTTGATTAAATAGTCGGTGAAAATTTATTTATTGCATTTTCAATTATAAAAAAATTGCCCCTTTTTTTGTTGTTACATATGATTCCAGATCAGTGGTTTCAAGCTATATTTTCATTACTTAGACTAATGTAATTGAATTCAACTTATATTAACGTATGATGACACTCATCATGAATACTCGGATAATGTAATCTTTTATAAATGTCGTACAAAAACTTTACAAAGCTTGGATTGTTTTTATTTTATATGGAGGGTCTTCATAGACTAGTTTTAAATTATACCTCTATGTTTATGTGGAGTGATGTTCTCATTTTCCACCACATGATTCATTAGATAATGGTAGATCTGGTCTAGATAATAATTCCATTGTATTGGGGATATGGGTTTGAAACGGGACAATCCGAGCCGATCTTGGAAGTTATCAAGCCCATCTACAAGTCGATCACGGTCTCTGTCGAGTTTTAAAATTAAGAGTTTGACACTAAGCTCGCGAACATCGAGCTTGCTCACGAGCTTTTCGCGAGCGACTAAATTAACTTAATTATTATTTTCTATTCTTTTAAACTTGTTATTGATGTTTAATAGTACACTAGTACTAACCCGTGGCAATGCCACGGTATAGTTTAATTTTAATATTAAATAAAAAGGGGAGAACAAAATAAATTAATCGAGAAAATAAAATAGTCAAGCTTATGTAAACAACATTAGTCGTGGTGTCGGTGGGTAGTCCATCTTCATCCAATACTATACATTAAGTCTTTTTTTATGCTAACTATATAAGATGTAAATATATGACTCATCATGATAGATATTCTTTGAAAGGGGTAGTATCCAACCTTAACCCGTTAGGGACCAGGGTTGTGATAATATATATTTTATATCAGGTTCTACCGCACCTGACATGTTAATTAGTAACAGATACAAGTTTTAAAAAAAGATATCCCTCAAATCGAACCAAAATAAGATACAAAAGTATACAACACAATCAATAAGGTTGTTCCCAACAACCCGCGGTGGTATGTGGCAACCCCACCACACACACAAAAATTATTATTGTACAAAAATAACATGTTACAGTTGTTTTTTTCACCAACTAACCTCCGGGTGGTATGTGGTCACTGGTCATCCCACCAAGGACACAAAAATTATTATTCAACAAACATAATTTCACATACTACGATTGTTTTTTTTTTCACACCCCCCTCCCACCCCACCCCCGAGGCCCGTTATGTATTAAGAAAGTAGAGAGAAGACCGAAGAGAGTTTTCCCGTGTGGGAAAAATGTAGTTTACTAATCATAAAATGTTCTGTTCAGGTCTATGATCACAACATTGGTGTTTTTTTTTCATATTAAAAAAAATACATGTTAATAACATTGACGTTCTAACTAATAACATATTGACTTTGTTAATAATATATGTCCGTCTTAATATAAGTTATTAAGAAACCATTTCTATAGAGAGTACTTTGTGTATAAAGAGTTCAAACTTAAGTGTAAAATTTACACAAAGTCTTAGAGAGACGGTCTCTAGATGACTTATCTAGAGGCGGACTTATATTTTCAAGAGAATCATCGTTGTTGTAAATCAAAACATCTATGTTGTTAATAAAATGTATTTTTTACATGTATGGAAAAACACCAATGCTGAAAACATAGAGGTTTTTATTGATAATAATAATATTTATGACTTTCTTAAAAACTTAGTATGTTGCTACTTGCTAGATAAGTTATCTACATAACGTCTTTCAGAAGACTTAGTCTAAAATTAAAATTTAAACTCATAATATGTTTTATTAACATTAATCAAACATAAAAAGACCTACCAACTATGGAACAAACGAAATAATTTATTTTTAATTTTTTTAAGCATATATTGCAACGAAACTAAGCATTATGTTGGGTGCATAGTAATTGTATCACCTCTAAATTATAATTTTCTTTTTTATTTAATTTTGTAAAGACAGATATGACATTTTTGTGCTAAATACGCCACCTAGAATGTTGCACATGTTGCATTGATGTTTATTCACACAACTCACCCCTTTTAAGGTATGCGAATATGAATATGGATGGATGGAGAAAATATGAGAGATAGATAATAAATCAATAAAAAATACATGTTGTATGGCATAGGATTACATTCCATCCAAACTCCGCTAAAGTCCATTATAGTATCTGACATAGGATTGTAGTCGACCTTATTCCGTAACAGTCTATAACTCACTCTCAACTGAATTAAAATTTTATTTTCATCTTTTCCACGAAGAGGGTACATGACAATCAACGTGGTATAAAAAGAAGTGTTTGAAAAGTTATGAGGTGAATTTATCGTTTATGTGTATCAACTTTAGAAACTTTTTTTAACACCGACCAGATTTTATATATGTTTGTGTTCAATTTCACTAATTCACATCTTGCACTTTTTTTTACAGGTATGGATGACTTCCGATGCAATGTTAAAGAGATTTGATTATGCATTTTTGACATTATAGTTTTTGTATGTTTTTTCTTAATTTCGACATGTTATTATAAAATCTATTAATTTTTTTATTTTTAGTTTTGTCACCATGCCTCGTCGAGTATCGACGGACCATTGCTAGTTATTAATGGTAATGAAATTACAATAAAATGAGTGAAAATTTCCCAGCCATTTTGGCTTCTCTAGCATAGGTGTGGTTGAGAATAACAACCCACTTTTATAATATATATATATAGATTCTACGTTAATACAATTTTCAAATATAATATGTTAGTATGTTACTTAATTTCTTAACACAATATCTATGAAAAATTTATTGTATATGATTTGAAATATAGACTAATGCTATTGAATGTCTATATAAGTATATTACTTATATGCTCGCAACCTGCTCACACGATCAGTCGAGTTTTTATCACAATCCCCGTTACTCGCTTAAAATTGAATCGAGCCTACTCACAATCAAGCCCACACGAGTTGGTCGCGAAAAGTTGTGTGAGTCGAGTCGTATAAAAGAGGGTTTGACCATTGACGTTGTTTCTCTCTTTCATCTTTCCGACCGACCACTTTCAGCACTTTCTTCTTCTTCTTCTTCTTCCGCTGCTGCTGCTGATACAGTTCGGTTTGAAGTGGTATGTTGTTTTATTGGTTTAATTTCTCAATTTGTGTGTAATTTATCTCTTCTACCTGTTTGATGATTCACACTACAGCTCATAGCAACCGATACTAGGTTTTCGCAATGATAATTTCTTATTTTGTTTTTCTCAGCTGCTCAATGAACTAACTGTCTTCTTCTATAAGCCATCACTTTAGCTTCAAATGGATCAGCTCTCCAACTCATTTTCTGTGCTTCATCTTGCTGCGGAAGATGATATGCCAAACACTAACATTGCTGGTATTCCGGACAAGCTTCACTCTCCCTTTTTTTTTTTTTTTTTTTTTTTTAATTTCGAGTGTATGTATTTGCTATAGTTGATTGAGAAGCGAAGACATGATATATATTTCTGTTTCTTTGTTATCTGGAGAGTGTGTAGTTGCTAGTTGGTTACATGTTACTGGCATGTGCATGAGATGTGTATTTGTTGTTTGTTATCTGGATTCTGGATCGTATGGTTTTGTTTACTGCTTACGTTTTTCTGGCATAGATATGGGATATATTTGTTCTTTCTTATCTAGATCATATGTATTTGCTAGTTGGGTACAGGGGCGGACGCAGGATTTGAACATCCGGGGGGGGGGGGGGGGGTGGTATGAGGTTTTTTCGAGGGTCCGGGGGCATAAGATATTCATTTATTGTCTGTTATATAGATCGTATGTATTTGCTAGTTGGTTAGGTTTTACCGGCCAGACATGAGATACATTTTTTTGTTTGTTTTCTGGAGCATGTGTGTTTGTTAGTTTTGGTTAGGTTTTACTGGCATAGACATGAGATATATATTTGTTGTTTTTTATTTTTTATTTCAAGTGTATGTACTATTTGCTAGTTGGTGTAGGTTTTACTAACAGAAACATGTAATATATTTCTTTTTTTTTTGTTTGAAGTGTGTGTATTTGCTTATTGGTGTAGGTCATACTAGCTTCGACATGGGAGATATTTTCTTGTTTCTGAGTTGAATAAAATATTTGATAATGACATATCTTGTCAAAATTTCGGTATGATCTATTACTGTACAGGATGTCGCTCAAATTCTGTTCCTCTTTCTTAAGAAGTGATACAATGACCGACTTCTTTGGTGTAGATGGTGGTAAAATAGTAGACAATAGTTCCAGAGGCGGAGTCACCCAGAAATCTGAGAATGGGGATAAAGAAACCTCCGAATTGGCTCCCGCTACATGCAGGATGCCGCTTGTGTGGATTGATCTGGAAATGACTGGTAAGATAGATTAGGAACGAGTTGTGTGTATGTTGTGCATGTTTTATGGAGCCTGGATGTTTCTGACCGAAACAGGATTTAATGGAATATTGTGTCTTAGAAGCTCAGCAGCAGAACATAATATTTATGAAATTTGAGTCTATCTGAGACTTTAGTTGGCATTTCTTGTTGCAGCCAGTAGTTCCAGGTCATTGATCTTAACTGTGAGTGATTTATTTTAATGTCAGAATAAGAAACTAGGCTAGCATATTAGTAGATCTTTGCGCTTGAAACACAAACCCAGATTTTCATTCTACCGCTGGTTTTGGAGAAGCTGCCTAGTATTGAGTTCATAAGCAAAACGTCTTCCAATATCTTGTCATTTTTCATCTCTAGTTACTGTTACAGGTCTGTTCATTTGTTCACTTCATTATGTGTTTTCTTCACCTGAGGATTGATGCGGAGATTATATGTGCCCTCCAAAATCTATACATGTTTACATATATTTCTCCTGTTGACATGGACATCAACCTTCTCATGACAATCCCTTTTAACCACGGGTTTTAGTTACAGGGCTTGAATTCACGCCCTTGCCCCGGCCTGCGAAGAGTTCAGATTAGGTTTTGATTACGGTTACGACCATGTACAATGAAGTAGGGTTTTGTTAGTTAGGATTTGGGTTGGATTGAGTGTGGGTTTGGGTAATTGATGTGTTAATGAATAGGTAGTATGTTCAGTTTGTCATGTAGTTATATTGATGTGGATGAAATTATATGCAGCATTAATAATTTTTAATTCGTAGAAGAAAGATTGAAAAATATTATAGTTATGACAGAAAAAGAGATGCATAATTCTTAATTTGGACAAGGCCATGGCGAAAGATGGCTGAGAGACTGAGCTGAGTTTGAGCTAGGAAGCCATTTCTAAGTTTTTTTTAATTGTTTTGACCCTTTTAGGTTTGTCGAAATTTTGTGTTGTGGTTTCTAAACTTACCACATGATGATATTAGGGAAAATCTAATGGGGTTGAGCGAGCAATCAACATCATATCACTATTGAATGTGTTGTAGAATGCCTGCATGGGAGCTGCTACAACACATTCACCAACGCAATCTGGTGCCCTTTTAATTTTGTTATATATATTTTTTGACTTTTAATATTTACAGTCAAATGATTTGTTTCTAAAGTTAAGTTTGTTTCTCATTTTGTAACTTGTAAACCCACATTATTCGAGTAATATAGTTATTTGTCGAGTAATTAATGTGATTTCATTCTTGGCTTGTTTAGTCCGATTTAGGATTTTAGATAGTGTGCTTATTTTGGAAAAAAATGTGTATTTACATAACTTCACTGCATTAGGCTTATATATTTATTTGGCTCATCTTTTGATGCCAAACAAGAATGACTGCTGGAATTTTAATTACTACTAAGGCTCCTTCCTCTTCTTTTTTTGTGTAGGTTTAAATGTTGAGCATGATAGGATTTTGGAGATTGCTTGTGTTGTTACAGATGGCAATCTGACCAGGTTAATTGAGGTATGCTCGGAATTCCTTTGTCTATAAATTTTCATTCTATGACATTTACCATTTGCAGCTGATCTTCAGTTCTTTCTTGTGCATTTCTGAACATACTGCTGCAATTGTATTGCTTTAGGCATAACAAACATGTTTTCCATAATGCTTGCTTTCATTCCTATAGGGTCCTGATCTGGTTATTCATCAACCAAAAGAGTGTCTTGACAAAATGGGAGCATGGTGTCAAGATCATCATTCAGCAAGTGGTAAGTGGCTCTGAACATGTTACTGTCTGCCACATTTTGATGTCTTTAGATTTCATAAAGCAGGCAAAACTTCCAGTTAAAAAAGATAGTATAGGATTTTCATAATAGTGTGCAGATTCAGCAGTTGCACATTTACATTTTATCTAATACTATGTTACAAATTATGTAGTGTCATGGTTCTGAAATAAACACATACTAGTTCTACTTACGACAAGTGGATCAAATTAAAGCGATAGATTTTGTTGAATTTTCTCTTGCACTTCCAGTGACACAACACTGTTGGTTCTCAGGTTTGACGGACAGGGTCCTTGAAAGCACTATAAGCGTGCAGAAAGCTGAAAAAGAGGTTAAACTTTTGACCTTATTTTACCTGTGTACTGTTTTTATATTCATTTTGTTGATGAAACTGTTAGTTCTAAGATACTGAGTATTTAAAAGTGCCGAAGTAGCATGCTACATATTACAGTGAATTCATTGTTCATATGTTTTTTAGCTATATATATTTATCGCCCAAGGCTATAACAGTCAGATTTTTGTTACTGGGCGTTCTCGTCTCTTAACTATATAATTAAGGTGAAGGAATTGGCTAAAGTTATTAACCGTCTGCTTTTCGTCACTGGTCTTCTGTCATCTATATAATTTTGTGGGAAAGGAGTTGAATTGATTTTCATTACCCGGATATATGAAGCATGATAGAGCAGAGGAGTTTAGGGATAATAGAGATATGATTTTTGTGTAGCAAAAGCTACTTTTCTAGAGTTTTATTGACATAATGTAAAAAAATAAAGACACCAATCTACGAAGAGACGAACCAGCCTAAAGGGCGAAACCAACTCCTAAGAGTGACATAGACTAATTTCTGACTTATTATATAGAAAACAAATTCCTACTTGAAACATTTTGGTGTAGAGATGCCGTGTATTCCTCGCAATATCCAAGAAGAAGTATTCGTGATTTTAGAGAGTATCTGCATCTTCTTGTTCTTCTAGCTCTTCCTGTATCAATTCAAATTCAGAACAAATGGAAGGGATAGATCCTAAAGAACCTCTTACTATTGGCAGATGCTAGCAGTTTTAGTAATATAATGTTATAGTGTTCGCCTAAAAGTTCATATAAGTTTCCGGTTGTGATTCTATCTCGGGGCTGCAGCACAAACCACTTCGAAAATGGAACAACTTCACAGTATTTGACTTCAACTTACTACCATATAGAGTTAAGGCTGCCTATTTACTTGAAAAAGATGTAAATCAAGTAAATGCCTTACACTTTCAAAAACTACAGTTGTATTTCAAAATGTGTAAGAAGAAATTTCAAGTATATATCTGATTAAGTGATGCGCGTGTCTATGACTTACTGGATAAAATGGATGAGTTCGTTTTTAAAAATCTATACTGAGCAAAACACACATAGCTTTCTGGTTTCTATTTACTATTTTATTTTATTATACATATACATCCTTTGTCTGGGAATTTTATTAGTACTAACATTCTTCTAAACTATTAACTAAGGAAAATGTTAAATAAAAGCTAAGAAGACCAACTCCAAAGCCATTCGCAGACAGAGGAACATATTTTTGAATATTTATGCCTTTCGTTGGTGCAACGCGAGATAAAATTGAAGTGTAAGCCTCTTGTTTCTTGTTATAAATTTCCGTGCAGGAATTCTTAGTTTTTTTGGGCTCGATAATTTATATTGTTTTATGGCTTATATCTAATTAAGAAGGGCAGAGATTTTACTAGTAACGACCTACTCTTTCCAGAAGTTCTGTTGTACGATGTGCGACAATTAACGTTGTTTTACTCAGCTTATAAATTTTCTACCTTATTTGCTTATTTGAGATCCTAGAAGTGCTTTTCTTCCATCCAAAAATGGATTTTACAACAGACATAACAGGCGTATGTCTAACTCTAAAACTATTATAAGCATTCAAAGACACAGCAGCCACAACGTACTCTTATGGAAATGAGCAACTCATAGCACTAAGGAAATCTTCCAAGTCTACTTATTTCAAGCTTTTATTTAAGTATGTGTTTTACAAATAATTTCAGAAACGTCGAATACAATGAAAAAGAATAAAATAGGGCGTTTGAAGTAAGAAATGCATATAGTTCTTTTGGCTCAGAAACTTCTACTATAATTTTTGATGATTGCTTCATTGTTCACTTTATATATGCCAAATTTATTAGCTTTTCATAATTTTCATAATTAGACTAGGATTTCTATACATACAAAAACCGTGCGTATTAAGCCATATTCTGCCGGCATAGGATTGGCACATTGTAAAAGATATGGATATTGTTGACATCCTGAATCAGTACTGTGAATTTGACATGTTTTGTCGTGTATGAATTTTCCTATAGGACAACCCATAGTTAACTTGATAACTTGTTTCCGCTGTTTCAGACTACCAACATTCTTAATAAATATAATAATCCCGAAATAAATATGGTAAGGAAGAGAAGATCTATCTACTTGTTAACCAAATACTATAGTTTGTAAAAAGTAGACCTTTTTTAATCCGTGCTTTTTACCACCGTGTTTGCATAGTTTGACATATGACCTATAAAGATCACCCCAGATTTTCTACTCTATGGAATAAAATACACACAGGGAAAGGAGATTCGAAATGTGTCATGTGTGCCGCATTCCGTTTCTCTTTGGGGCTTCCTGCTTCCCGAAGTCTATTGTCTTTCCTCGATTCTACTTGTTCCATTATTTTCTTCCAATTCGCTCTTCTCCTCCTCTTTATTTTTAGTCTTCTGCTTGCTGTACTTTCCAGGCGCTTTATTCCAATATTCCAACGACCAAGGTAGAGAAATACATATATAAGAAATAATTCTACTTTTTAGCAGCCGGGAACTACTTACAGAATTAAAGTACTAAAAAACGCTTGATTAAGATTCTGTAGTCTTTTTTTAATTCCTCCATAACAACGTGAAACAAACAGTATATTCACTACTTTTTCCAATGTAGTTAAGTTAGGCTCCATTTCTAGGTATAAGATGAAGATATTGATAATAATCTCCCAGAGCGGATCTTTAGTACAAAATAGACACCAAAAACCTCAGCTGATCGCTACTTCATTTAAAAAGAAAAAAGTATCCGGACAAAATGTCTTTTACTCTTGTTACTTAGGTAATCTTATAAAACCTAAAGCAAACGCTAAGAAAATAAACCTCTAATCCCTTTTAAAAGCCTCAAGCCACGACTTTAAAATAAAAGCTAAAGGAAGTCCTATTTGCAGTGATGAAAGAAAAAGGGCAAAAAGAACGAGACCCAGTCATAAGATGTTGTTTCTTGCACCCCTTCCTATCTCCACACCCATATAAAAGCAATCGAAGAGAATAAAGAGTACGTTAAGTATGAGAGCTATAATGTTGTACTTTTAAAAAAATAAACTGCTTAAAGCGATCTATTAGGTAATAACTTTCTACATTAGACTCGGACTCTATACGGCAACTTTCCTATCAATACTAAAACTCTATAATAATAACCATAATGATTCTAATAATAATAATTTAGGACTCTAGGTCCATAACTAAGCATCATTTTCATTCTTCAGAACATATTCTATATTTGCGCCAAAGTGTTAGTATCATTTGTGTCCTCAACCATTTTTTCGCCAGCATAAGGATCTGGATATTGCAAGTGTTGTGCTGATTGCTGAATGCTATGACAATGAGTGCCCAATTATGCAGTAGACCACCTGAAGTACTGTCTATCTGCATACAATTCTCAGTGAAATATTGTAGTGTCAGATTGCTAGGTTATTTTTATCGCTCAACATTTTCGTGGGACAAATTTGCTTCTATATACTATCACTGTTCTTGTCTCGTGCTCAATAACAATTTATTGATTTGTTTAACTAAAAACTTGGAGACGTGAGAAGTATTACCGGTCAAATTTTGGCTCTTACTTTACCTATATTCTTCTGTTTAGGCTCTTTAAGTATCCTCTCTCATTGTTCAAGTGGCTTATGCTGATAATGCTAATTTGCTTGCACACTACTCTAGTACACAGTTTTATGTCAATGCTGGCATGCTGCAATACATTCAGTTGCAATATTTTCCCTATCTTGTCAATGTGTGGGCCTGTGGGCTGATGAATAATCTCCAATTCCATTTATTTCATTTTGGATGTCTGCAGCTCTTTATCTCGCAGCAAAAACAAACAAATATATAAATTTATTAGGTCAATAGTTAATACTGATTACATCATGGTTAGTCTCTTGACTTCATTCAAGTGCACTTATTCATCATGATGTTAATTCACTTGGTACTCTAGTAAATTTTTTATGACAATGCTGCAATACATTCAATGCAATAATTTCCCTAGTTTGTGGATGTGTGGGCTGCTGAATAATCTCCAATTCTATTTGTATTCATTTCGGGGTAACTGTACAACTGTCTGTCAGGTAAATACTGATTACATCATGGTTAGCCTCTTGACTTTAAGAGAAAAGATAAAGTATGGTTTTGCAACTTATCGGTCTGGTCCTAACTAAATCCTTTACTGCAAAATTGGTGTATTCTTCTGACTTTGAATGTGCCTTTTCAATCTAGTGCAGGTTGTGGAATTTGTTAAGAAACATGTGGATATTACATCAAAACCTCTTATTGCTGGAAATTCAATCTATACTGATCTTATATTTTTAAGAGTAAGTTATTCTTCATTTTCTTCATTATAAAACTATTATAGCTGTCAGCAATGTTCCTATAGCTGCTGCAACTGCAGAACTTCTTTCAATACCTTTGGCACGCTGTGCTCTCAGTTTGTGAATTAGTTATCTGGTTTTCCTCTTTCTTTTTAATTTTAGGCGATCATGCTTTCATTATGTACAATATTCATCTTTCACCAATAAAATTCCGGAATTACTTGTTGCTTGGAAGTATATATTTGAGTCCTATTTTGCTTTTAAGAAAACCAATTTCTTTCCCACTAGGTTCTCTAGGTCTAGGAACTCATTGAAGCATAATTTGCTGAACTCTTGAGAGTGTTTGGTTTGAGGGGTAATTGAGGGTAATTCATGGGCCCATGCCCAATTACCTTGTTTGGTTGCAAAAACCAAGCCCGAAAATGAAATTTGAATTACCATGTTATTTGTAGTAGCTCCACCGGGACCTCTTTTGAAAACTCTACTACTAGTGGATTTTTCAAAAGAGGTAATTTGGCTCCTAGTAAAAAGTACACATTGTGCTTAAAAAGCTACTTGATAGTACTTATTTATACTTAAAAATCAACTAAAATTACCATGTTTCATTCTGCAACCAAACAAGTAATCCAATTACCCTTACAATTACCTTGTTTCAGCCCGTTTTGAACCACCTATCAATTACCCCCTACCAATTACCCTTTTGCAGCCAAACCCTCTCTGAGGGATTCCGTTTGTGAATTTGTTCTCTGGGTTTCTTCTTTCTTTGTAAATTTAGGTGATCATACATTTATTTATGTATGATATGCATCTTTCACAAACGAAATTTATAATCACTTGATGCATGGAGGTTTGTATATTTAGAGTCCTATTTGCATTTTAGAAAACCATTTTTTTTCCTTCTGCACGGCCCGGGGGTTACTGCATCTGTCATTTTATCATCAAATAAATTTTATGTTCTCGGATCTCTCATTTACATGGTTTCGAAATACATGGAGTGCTTTTAAACTTTGTTACCTGATTGTTTTGGATTATAGAAGACACATCCTCACTAACTGATGGGGACTTAACAATGGAGAAAAAGATGATGACTGAATTAGAAGTCACATCTTGAGTAGAATTGGTGGGGTTTGTTGCCTAGTTCTCCAATGGCTTGAGCTGGAGATTGTAATTGTGATGGAAGTAAAAAAGAAATGTTAAAGTCTCTGTTATGTGCAATGCTGACTGTTGTGTTGCAGTTTATGACAGATGAGTTTCATGTTTGCATTGTGGCTGAGTTAGTGTGTCTCGGCCCATGCAATGTGCGACATATCTTGATTTTTATCAGTGTAGAACTTACAATTTCAGTATGAAAATATGTCTGGCTTTGTTAGTAAGTACCAGTATTTCAGTAAGGTTAGTAGAGTTTTGACCTTTGAAAGTTAGATTTTCACCTTGTGGAGATTTATGGGGTCTTATTTTTCAGTTGACAAGAAATTAGTCTCAGTTCGCCAAGGTTGTGAATCGCGTATCGCGACGCATCGCGTCACGCCCAAAAAACCGGGATCGCGGATCGCAGTTGCGATCGCGGGCGGGATAGTGAAGTAAAACAAAAAATAAAAATCAAAAATTAAAAAGGCAAAATTTATAGAATGAACATATAAGTACTATATAAGTACTTATTTAGTCATATATTACTTCAATATGCATTTATTTTCCTTTTTTTCCCCCTATTTTTCTGCTAATAAATTATCAGTGAGGGTAAAATTGACATTTTACACCCACTAAAACGCATCGCGTCCAGATCGCGCCCTGTAGCGGGCACCATACTTGGTGGCGGGATCGCGCGCTATCGCGCCCGATCGCGCCGCTATTGACAACACTGCAGTTCGCCCATAAATGTTGGTTTCAATCATTAGAGCTGGTTCAGCAACATTTCAGAAACACAGCATTTACTACCAAGCTCCTTTTCGGTTATTGTATTGTCAGCTGAACTATCTATCTGCTACATATGTTGCTTTCTTTTTTATACTTTCTATTAGTACAGGAATGTAATATATGTCGGGGTATGATTTCCCCAGACATTTTGGTACAGTACTTTAACCGTAATTTCATTTTCAGAAGTACATGCCAGATTTAGCTGCAATTTTCTCCCATGTCGTTGTTGATGTGAGCAGTGTCAAGGCACTATGTATCCGCTGGTACCCGAAAGGTAAGCAACTTGGTCCTGTAAAGCAATTACATTTGTGAAATTGATTTTTCTGAATACGAGGAAAAACCATGTCCGTCCTCCTGCCTTGGTGTTTGGCATGCTCACTTAATTTATAATAATATGTTGTTTCCTGTGATTTAGAAAAATCAAACTACTATACTTGCTTGAATGTAAATTTTTTTTTTTTTTTAAATCTTGTTTTTCTTGAACATAGGGAAAATTATACTATCTTGTCCACCCAAGTGTTTGGCATGCACCTAATTTATACTAATGGAATGTGGATTTTGCTAATGTTTAGGAACATCAAAATTTTGTAAAAGACATGCTCTCCAGCAATGCTAATTTTAAATGGATTTGTCCAATAAAAGACAGTCATGGGCTCTCCAAAACAAGCACACATGACACGGGTTTTTCTGTCACTGCACTTTACTTGCAAACTACTCTAGTTTTATTTATTAACCTGCTTCTTCATGGCATAATGAGGTAATACTTTGTGATATTGAACTTGTGCTTTTATTTCTTTATCAGCATGAATTTAGTATAACAAATATATTTTGCCTCAATATGTGAATTTCTTGTTTTGACAGACAACCGAAAGGCTCCTCGGAAGGAAAACAAACACAGAGCAATGGATGATATCAAAGAAAGCATTGCTGAACTTAAATTTTTCAAGGAAAACATCTTCAAACCAAAGTCTAGAAAATGACCAACACCATTTAGGGGGTCTTAGCTAGTGACAAAATCATTTGCCATTGCTGAAGCTTAACCCCTTGTGTTCAGAGGAAGTGTCAATTTCGTATGCACACATGGTTAGCATTTAAACGATGATTGCGGTTGTTTTGCAGATACGTTTCACTCTAAGTGGGCTGCTGCCTGTAAAAAGTATGCTGTTCTGGTCTGATTGTAGAAAATCAAGTCAATATGGTTTGTAGCTACTGGTTTGCGAAAAAGGCTGTCTTTTGGAAATGAAACTGGATATCAGTGTCAAGCAGTTATTGTCTGTGGATTCTTGAGAAATATCATTGCATGTTTCTCTTCGGTTATACGTGCCTAATAAAGTACCATCCGCAGGAGGGGGGAAAGAGGGGGAAAGAAGACAAATAAATAGGTGTTGAGAGAAAATAGAGAAGATAATAGAGAGTTTATTATAATAATCAAAGTGAGAGTACATGCAATACTAGGTATAGGTGTCGATACGAGTGAGATAATCTTTATATCTAGAAGTATGCGATACTAGGTATAGGTATTTATACCAGTGAGATATCTTTTAGAGCATATATCTAGAAGTGTATGAAGAATAGATTATAACTCATCTAATAAGTCATGTACTAACTTTTGTACAATTATCTCTAACAATAGGTAACACAAAAAGTTCAAACAATTTTATCTTCTATACAAAAATGTCGTTTAAAAGTTTAGTATCAATAGTACTCCTACAAGGAGTAGAAATGTTAATTATAATAAAAACATGTTAGGAATTAAAATCCAAAACTTACATTTACTTTGAAGTATCTAACTCCCCTGATTAAAATTATCACTTCGCGTCTTTGAATCGCCGCATCCCAATCTTTCGAACCACTCTTTTGAATGACGGAGGTGGAAGTGATTTAGTCAACAAGTCCATCAAGTTGTTAGTTGAACGAATCTGGTGAACTTGGATTGATCCTTCTTGTAAATCATGAGAACACTAATCGTAGGAATTCTATATATTTTCTCTAAAATCTATCTCAAATGAGCCCCCCGTGCTGTTTTTAGGGAGTCTTTATTTTTCTACAGAATTATAGGAGACTTATTTTCAATAAAAACCACCTAAAAAGTTTGTTGGGCCCATCAATTACTCCAAAAAAATTTAGGGAGTGATCAAATGAACAGTGAGATTTACAACATTGCAAATTTGAGTGTGTGCCACACTAATTTTAGGTAACCTGAAAATGGAACATTTTTATTGTTTTATCAACATTTTATCCTAAATTTAGGACAAAACAAGCATCCTACAACTAGTGGTCTGACGATATGGAGTATGCTTTAACTGATCACCTTTGATGAGGCCTGCCATTAGTTGAGCTATGCAAACTGCATTACCCTCATATAGCACAACCATAACTTCCTTCTTGAAAGTAAGGCCACACATATCTCTAATGTCCTTTTAAGATCTTAACCAAACAAACTCACGACTTTTGCAGATGCATATCCAATTAATTCTGGATTGCTAGATTTTTGATAATCAAGCCCATATCCATTGTGCCTCATAAGTATCAAAATACTTGTTTAACTTCCTATGTCTTTGAGTTGGAGAATAACTATATCTTGATAGTAAATTAACATCAAAACTATATCAAGGAATGCATTGTTAGCAAGGTACATCAGGGCACCAATAGCACTAAGATATGACACTTCAGGATCAAGAAGTTCTTCATCATCTTCACGAGGTCTAAATGTGTTTCTTTTCACGTCCAAAGACCTTACAATCGTGGAGGTATTTTACCGAATGAGCTTTATCCACATAAAATCATTTCATTAATCTTTTCAAATAATTGGACTGATGAATAAGCGTTCCATTTGCTAAGTGCTCGATTTGTAGACCCAAATAATACTTTATTTTCCCAAGGTCTTTCATTTCAAATCCATTCTTCAAACAATCGTATGTATTTGCTAACTCTTCAATAGTTCCAATAAATAGGTTGGCTTTGATATGCAAATCCGAATTAGTCTGTTTTTTAAAAAAGTTGAGAATTCGTGAGTTCCGCCAGAATATTCTATTCTCTTCTATTCTCTCTTCTTCTTCTTGTGTTCCTAAATTTTGTATATACCTTCAAAATACCAAAACCCCTTGACCCAACTCCAATCACAGGCCGATCTCAAATTGTCTGTCAATCCATTAATCGAATCTTCTTCTTCTTCAAATAACAAGCTTCAGGTTTTTCGTATGCTGTAATTGGTTGCTGCTTGATCAAGCTGTATGTATGATCATCGATCATTTGTTTGAATTGGAGAAGCTTAACGTATTGAACAAGGCATAAACCAATCTACTCTGTTTGGTTTGGTTGTCTGTTGTCGATTGATATAATAATTATTATTATGATGTGGTTGAAGAGGAGGAGTAGGTGAATGACAATGGATTTCAATGTTGGCGCTACTAGTGGTGGTGTGGTTGAAGAGACCTCACCGGACATGTTGAAGAACACGCCGTCCAATATTCGAAGGTTGGCCAATGAAATTGAGCAGTGTGAGGGCAGGCACAAGTATCTTGCTCACACTCCTAGCCCCTCCGATGGCGGTGATGTCCGCTGGTACTTTTGTAAGGTCCCTTTGGCTCAAAATGGTCAGTTCATGCCTTTTTTAATTCCGTTTTCGAATGTTTTACTACTTGTCCATTTTGTAAGTTTGATGAAGTTGAAACTTGATAGATAGTGTGCTCATTTCTAACAACAGCATTTATAATGATGAATAATGTATGCATTATCCTCCAGTTTCCTTTCTCTAATTGTTATTTCAGCATAATGATCACGTGACCTATTTTTTTAGTTACCTGCGTCATCTGTACGTTTTGTTTTAGCAAGTCTAGGACAGCGAACCAATATTGTGATTGGGCTGGAGGTATGAATATATATGAGGATATGGGGGCTGAGTAGCTTCTACTTGCATCTCTTTTTTCAGATATGCCATTGTTCTTTGGGTTCCTTCTGTGGAGATGGAAAGTAGGAATATATTATTATTATTATAACTGTTGAGAAATATTTTAGTTCAAAAATTTTCATCGTAGCTCGCTCTTCCACCCCTAATCTCCCAAGTAGAGTTTATTGGTGATGATGAATAATCGCTATTTGCTATGATATTGAGCAAACGTGGAAGAAAATAAATTTGACAAGACATGCTTATTTAGCTAGTAGATTTCCATTCATGTGCGGGAAAGTGCAATAGACTATCATAAAGTAAAATCACCGTATGTACAAACAATATGAGATCATGTCTTTCTTATGTCTATCTTGCAGAGCTAATAACACTTCATGGAATTTCTATAGGATGTGGTGTGTTTCTTCATAATACATGCTCGTTAGCTTCAGGAATATTTATTAAGTATTAACTGGGTGAAGGGTCATAGTAGACATAGTTCAGCTTGTAATTGTGTAGTTCATGTTTCTGTAGCACAATACAGATGAGGGCTTTGCTTGGATGTGCAATAAGTGCACTGCTGTTCTTTTTGACTTTGTGGCTAGATCTGCTAATGTGAAGTGTCTAATAAGTTGTTTCTGGAAGGCAAACTATGAGGTTGCTGCTGGAAGACACATCAGATGATTGTTTGGTGTTTCTATATCACCGCATCCTGAATGGTTTTTATAATTAATTTGCCATTCTGAAAAATATGAAGCCTCTTTGTTCTTTTTTTCGTACTTTGCCTGATACATGTGGCCTGTGGTGGGTTTGGCTGTTGCACCATATGAAAATGTTTGGTCGTTTTCCTCTAAGTGCATTATTTCAAACAGTTTAGTTTAAATGAAACTAGCTGATTGTTCATACATCCAATTGGATCTTAGATCAGGTGTCCATTTTCTAATTAAAGTTATTTCATATCCCTTAATTATTACAGATATTGATATACAGTATCCTTATTACTATTTTTTTGTAAATTTGGAAATCTGTATTGTGGTATCCATATCAAGTCATATATGATATATGTAATGTGCTATCAATGTTTTCACAATACTATGACTTATCATATTAGCTAATTACATATTTGATTTTTTAAATTTGTTATCGCAATTACTGCAGCTATGCAATTACTGTAACTCTAGAGTCATGACTATCAATGATCTGCTCCCATATATTATTCCACGCATAGTACTGCTCCACAACAAACGTGGGTCTCTACGTTTATGACCAAGTGAATTGCATTTCTTGCTCTATGGTTCATCTTATTTCATGTGTCTCCTGGTTTATGCATTCTGTGTTTAGACTTTTACTTGTGGCTTGGGATTATCTCTGATTTATATTGTTATTGACAGAGGTGGCTGCATCTATCCCTCGAACAGAAATTGTTGGCAAAAGTGATTATTTTCGGTTTGGTATGAGGGATTCTCTTGCAATGGAGGCATCTTTCTTGCAGGTTCCAGTTGCCTTTTGTAGCTCTTCTTCTATGCCATTTGTGTGGTCATGCTATTGCAACTGGGGTGAGCTTATATTTCATGCTGAGTGTTATGTTTTTTTTAATTGAGTGAAATTCTATATTTTACAGAGGGAGGATGAGTTACTTTCCATTTGGTGGAAAGAGTATGCAGAGTGTAGTGAAGGTCCTCGGGGGCAACCTAGTACTATTTCCAAACCGAGCCTACAGACGAGGCAATTTTCCTCGGAAAGTCTTGAATCGGGGAAATTAAACACAAACGAAGAAGAGAGAGTTGGTGTCCCTGTAAAGGGAGGGCTATATGAGGTATTCTTTTCTCTATAATATTCTTATTTAAGTTGTTCCTCTGCATAGACGAGTTCTGCAAAATATTTTCTCAACTCAAAGCAAGGAGTATGAGTGACATGATTATGAATTTGTAATTTTACAAATTTGTTTGGTGTTATTGCCCATGTAGAGACATGGATGGAGATTTTTCTGTCAGTCTAATGCTAAATATCCACCCCTTGTTGTATTCCTTTGCAAATACATTCGTTCCGATTTGGGTTAACTTTTTGGCCCCTTAGGTGCCTCCTTGGACACTTGCATAAATGTTCAAGAAAAGTAAACTGAGCCCAAATTAGTGCAGATAAATTTACTTAACATCTTTTGTCTCATTGGCAATTCTTTGTAACTTTATTGATGTGTTTGTGAATGCATTAAGCAAACTTGATTTCTGTTAGAAGTGTCAGAAATATTTCATCTGAGAGACTGTTGGTCAAATATGTATCGTGTTTCCTTTTCCTATCATCGGAATCCCCAATTTAGATGAATAGCATGAGAATTTGACAGTAAGGCCATTATCGACCCATTATCGAAGAAAATGAGGAATGAAGTCCAAACTGGAGGACCAGCCATTTGATTTTTTCTATAGTTCAATGTTTTTACTTCTCCATGACAAGCTGCCCCTAAGCCTTTCTTCGGGCCAGAGTCAAGCTCCTAGTATTAAAATAAAACCATACAATCACGGGGGTTTATGGGAACCCGAGTACAACTCTAAGAAATTACACAAATGGAAGTCCAAACTAGCACAAAAGACATAAGAACAAAAGCTAGTCCATCCAAGAGTTCTAAGCCACAAGCTATTAGCACCACAGACAAAAGAGGAGAATCCAAGGTCAAGCAATAAAGACTTCTGCTGCACCACCAATGTACTTATCATCCAGTTAAGTGGATGAGTTTCCTCTAGACTTGTAAGTGGATGAGTTTCCTTTTTTGACCCTTGGCATGAGAACATGAAGTTTCCCTAAAGCATATTGAGTCTCATGCGCCCCAGTTAAATTTGCAGCAGGGACCCATGTAAAGTTATTAGAGATGTGATTTTTTCCTTTCTAGAACAAATAGTAATTACAAAAGTCCTGTTCTATATTTTTTCCTAACAGCAAGAAGTTTTGTGGTTTTTTCGTTACTAATCAATAAGATTGTTCTTATTTAGATAAGAGAAAAGCAAGAGACGCCCATTATGGAGTGTAAACTAAGAACCATCTAAGAGAAGTGCTGTTCTGTTGACCTGGATTCAGGGGTCTTTGCACTTGTGTAGACGACCAGCTATCTGAATAAGGAAGGGGGGGGGGGGGGGGATATCACTGCCAAGCAAGGGGGCAAAGCTATGCCCTCATTAGTCTCAAAGGGAGTCGTATAGTTGCCCTCGCTTAGCTCTGTTTAGGCTCACCTGCCATACGGTGAATGTGGAATATAGATACGGGGATGTTGTCTTTTCATAGCTTTTTCTTCTTCGTCACAAGAAAGCCCAAGAAGAAGTGCAGGTTCGGGCATGTCTGAAAGAGTCCAATCTTGTATGGAAAGCATAAAGATTACAACAAAGTCGAACAGCAAGTAGCGCTTAGCCATTCAACAGTCTGAGGCCAGAACTTGGACGGGGGTGGATAGCTAATCCGGAAAGAAGACCAAAGACAACCATAGGTTGCTCCAAAGTCGATTATTCTGATCCCTAGCACACTTTTTTTCATTTCATGGTCTTGGAAGCACCTCCTCCTTTCTTTCCTTATAGGTCGATAAAGGAGATGGAGTACAGCTTTGGACTCGTCTACTAGTATTTTGTTTGCTAAGAAAACTTAAAGAGTTTAAAAATGATAACTTTGAGGAAAGCAAATGTATAAGTCGAGAGGATGCCTAAAATTTGATTTTCAATCACAGCGACAGGACCAATATTTAGTGCACAAAAGTGTCAAATTTTACTCATATAGGGAAGGTAATGTCAGATATTGGACCCTAAGATCCAGGACCAGGGATCTGAAATTCTAGAACATGCATGTGTAACGCATAATATTTGAGACAAGGATTTAATGTTGTATTAACAATTGCAATCTTGCAAGTACATTCCACACAACTTGCTCCAGTCATAAGGGTACATGACAGAAACAGCTTGTATAGAATTCACATATCCTGGCAACTGGCTATGTTTGCTACACTTGCATGGCTGTTCTGCATATTTATGCCGCAGTCTTAGGGCCACTTGATATTATCATATTTTCTGTTATGTTGAAATCACTCATTTCATGCCCTTTCTATCATATACTAGTTTCACTGAATGATTTATTGGAAGATGTGAAATTTTCATCACTCGTTCTGTGCACAAGTTGCTTCCTATAGAAAGGAACATTAGAATCTTGAATGTTGCAAATATTTCAGGTAGATTTGGTGGAGAGACACTGTTTCCCAGTTTACTGGAATGGAGAGAACCGGAGAGTGTTAAGAGGGCACTGGTTCGCTCGTAAAGGCGGCCTTGATTGGCTTCCACTCCGTGAGGATGTTTCTGAGCAGTTGGAATATGCATATCGCAGTCAGGTGCTCTTTTCTGGTTATTCTGTTAATTATGCAGATAAAGTGAACTTATGTGTAACTCTTAACTGTGTTTTCCGTTATCTATCTTGGTGCTTGATTACTTCCTGAAAGATGCTCGAATTTTGTTTTCCTAGTGCTTGATTACCAGCAATATGATCTGTTAATGAATTTTTCCACTTGTTTTAGAATTAATTCAGTTGTCTTTTGCTCTTAGAGCATCGAGCTTTTGGTTTGTTGAAACATTGATTGAGTAAGCTATGCTTCCTTGCTTTTAGGTTTGGCATCGAAGGACCTTTCAAATGTCAGGTCTATTTGCTGCTCGAGTTGATTTACAAGGGTCAACCACGGTATGTCACTGCTTTATAGAAAACACCTTGAAATAGTGATTAAAGTGAACCATGGCTAAGCATATGTCTATCCGTGCAGGGACTACATGCACTTTTCACCGGAGAAGATGATACATGGGAAGCTTGGCTGAGTGTAGACACTTCTGGGTTTTCTACTGTTGTAAATTTTGGGGAGAATAGCATTAAGTTGAGACGTGGGTATTCTCCTTCTCAGTCAAAGAAACCGACAAAGGTGATTTTGTACAAATCCTTGGTTAATACAAGCAACTCTCAATTGCATGACCTCATTCCTCTTTTTTACTATTGTTATTGTCGTACTCGACATATATTCTCTCTCACTGGTCATCACACACATGGAATGTGTGGTGAGGGGAGTGGGGGCATCTACTGTCTCTTTTTCCTCGTAATAACTACTGACAATAGAGTTGTTTCATCTTATGTGGATCAATTTATCTCAAATCACTTTCTCTATGTTTCTTTGAGTTTAAGATCATAAGAAACAAAGGCGCACATTATCTCACATCCTCCTTTTCTCCCTTTCAGACACATGCACATCATATAGGTCTATGTCTATTTGATAAGAGTTATGTCCATAAAAACATAACATAAATTCACAAAAAAAGAACTATCATTTTCCTTGCAAGATAATTATATAACTTTTAACCTGCAAGCGGATAATTGCAATTGTTTTCCAAGGCAAACAATTTGGTCCTGAAAGAGCTAAAAAGACCAGTATGTATCACCATATCAGTGGGTGCACTTCTCCCATTCCTAGAATTGAGAATGTTGCTGCATCACTGATTTCCTATTTATTGTAGGATGAAATACGCCAGCAAAGAGAAGAAGAAATGGATGATTATTGTTCGCAGGTATGTTATGCAAGGTTTCTTGTGAGTTTTACATCCTGAAGTTATCTGTGCTTTGTGATGGTCGTCCACTTATAGCGAGATACAGATAAGCCAACTGAATGATATTATGTGTTTTTGTGTGAGTTTTCTCAAGTTAGTGAATCATTGTAGTTTGACATTATGCTAATTTTTCGGAGGGGAAGTGAAGAAAATTGGATGCTTCTATAATTTACATATGATGACTTTAAATTGGCATAGCCATATCCTGTCCTGTTGATCAGTTCTCCATTGTGATTTTGGTGCGGAAGACTGGCATCCACTTCCTGTAACCACTATATATACAGAGCTCACATGTCTATGCGCACTAGAAGCCTAGATTAGCAATTCAGTTGGATGTCCTCAGTGATGATGATTGTCTCTGCAAGCTTTTATAGTTCATCTCGCTTGGTGCTGATGTGCTGTGCAAACAAGCAGAGCATCTTGTTCACCTCAATGAATTCTAGACAGAATATATTGCATTTCTTATTTCTGTTTGTATTATAGCTGTTTTATGTTCGCCAGAGAGAGGGGGGGGGGGGGGGGTAGAGCTTCATGTTGTGTGAAAACCAGGTGATCGAAGTCTGATCTGCCATTTTAATTAATTTTGAAATTTGTCCTTTGCAAGTGGCAGTAGAGGAAGCATGTTTGTCAACCATCGTTAGGCATCAGCAATTGACAAATGCTTTGTCTGCCTTGTCCGAAACATCTTGTTACTCTTGGGCAAATATATTCAGTAAACTCATCACTCCCCAGTAATGTGGCCCCTGCAACTAATGGTTTTGAGATCTGAAAATAAAATAACAAGTACAGGGCTACAGGCTTCTGGAATGATGTATAGTTCTTGAATTACAACACCTGTACATCGTAACATCCGTTTACTTTGATTAGGCTTATGATTAGGTTCCTTGATTTTCAATTTACACTTAGTTCATGTAGCATACCATGTTTAAATTTTTTATTTTTCATTTTAGGTCCCTGTGCGGCATTTGGTATTCATGGTCCATGGTATTGGTCAAAGGTTAGAAAAGTCTAATTTGGTGGATGATGTGGGGGAATTTCGCCAAGTTACAGCAAGCGTTGCCGAAAGACACCTGACTTCGTATCAACTTGGTACGCAGAGAATTCTTTACATTCCGTGTCAGGTACATGGTCCATTTTCGTTACGAGCCTTTTTAGTTGTTCAATTTCTCTCTCTATGGTTTCTATCATTTTTGTTTTGTTAAATAGGAGTGGACTCTACATTTCAATAATTCTCATGTCTATGTGATGGTTCCTTCCATGTGTTCTCTAAGAAATAAATGGCTAGATCATGTGGTCTTTTAACACTCGAGTGTTTAAAAGTGAACATAACACAATTGAAGAATGACTTGTTGAACTAGGTACTCAAAAGTAGTGAAATTCAAGTGACTGAATGCACGAAGATTGGGCCAAAATTGGGGCTTCATATTAGGCTAGAACTAGTAGAATGAAGTCTGTTCTGTTTCTGCAAGTTTGTAGTGCATACACAATGTTTCATAAAAAAAGTTGGGTTTTTTTCTCGCATACCAGCTTGGAAGAAACTAATTTTAATATTTGCACTTTGCAAATGGCGGTTGAGAAAGCATGTTGGTCATTACCAACACTAGACACCGGATTAACACATACTTCGTCCGTCCAGCCCAATCTTATTTCTCTAAGGCAAATATATTAGGGTTGAAAGAAATTAGTAAAGTGAGTTGGTATTTTTTAGATAAAAGCTACACCTTCCGTTTCCTCACAAGCTTCCTCACTGCCTACTTTTTAATGATTAAGGAAGAGTAATAAAGAAATGGTTTGTGGGTGACTGGGAGGTATTATGTTGATGCAAGTGAGTGACAGAGTATGAGATAGAATGAACAGATAATTGATAAAGTAGGAGATATAATGAACAGAGAATTGATAATTCGGGACATACATTGCTATGTTTGGGGCCGATTCAATTTTTTTTGTTGTTGCCATGTTTTGGGTTAGGAAGCTTGGGAAGTAACACCAAAAAATGAAAGTGAGGAAGCTTGTAAAATTGGAGGGACAATAGGGTTATTATGTTTGGTGATCTGTAAGCAATTTGGAGAGCTTGTGAATTATTTTACCATGCAGGGTTATTAAACTTCACAAATTGTTTTTCCAGTGGAGGAAGGGCTTACAGCTTGGTGGTGAAGCTGCAGTTGACAAGATTACTTTAGATGGTGTCCGGGGGCTGCGTACCATGTTGAGTGCGACTGTTCACGACGTCTTATACTATATGAGCCCCATCTACTGCCAGACTATCATTGACTCGGTAGCCTATCTAATCTTTTATTTGTTAGTCTGATTTTCTTTCTAGTTCTACTCGTATGTCTTCTTAGGTAGACTTGATAAATTTTTTGAGTGCTCAGAGCCTCAGATTTGTATTCCAGTTTCGTGTGGATCATAATGCCCATATAAGCACAATGGGTCTCTCTTTTGTTTTGTCTGTTCATCTAATTTATAAAGAAGGTGATCCTGTGGATCTGCTGGAGTAAGATACCACTGGAGATAAATCATTTGAGTACACTTCTTGTGATTCTATTTTTTGACATTGTTGGATCTCACCCCTGCACTCTTGCTCAATCATATGATTTGATTTTCTTTTGTCAATCCATTGAGGTGCATCTATGTTCATATCTCAAAACTTTGTGCCGTTGTAATGGCATATTTATGCAAAACTGCTCTGTTGTGTTTTATTAACTCTCTCCGTCCCAATCTCAACTTCCAACATTCCGTTTTGGCCAGTCCCAATCTCAACTTTCCATACCTTAAGTGGAATATCTCTCTTCTACTTTATTCACTCTCTCTCCTACTTTATTCACTCTCTCTCTTTATCCTTCCAACCGTACACTTTCTAATTTATTCTAATTATTTATGCATGTCACCATTAAAACCTGTGCCCAGGCCCTTGGGAAGTTGAGTCTGGGACGGAGGAGCATATCTTACTGCTATGCTTTTTTATTTTATTTTTAATAGTATTTTTAATTGCCGTCTGAAACTTGTGGAATGAATAAGATGTGACGTGGACAAATTTTGGTTGGCCCAAGTGTTCTAATGGAGGATATCTTCAGATATACCGGTACAATTTATCTATCTAGAGTATCTTATGAGTGGTATTGGGGTCATGTTCAGGTATCAAACCAATTAAACAAGCTATATCTGAAGTTCCTTCGAAGGAATCCAGGCTATGATGGAAAGGTAAGTGCAAACAGATAATAGAAAGCTTTTATTTGGATAACAAGTCCGGTATTTAAACCAATTGCATAAAGTGTTTGTTTTCCCATCTTTTCAGGTTTCTGTGTATGGTCACTCTTTGGGAAGCGTACTGTCTTATGATATCCTTTGTCATCAAGAAAATTTGTATTCCCCTTTCCCAATGGAGTTGATGTTCAAAGGACAACGAAGTAGTGATGCTGTAGCTAATAAAGCATCACCTGAGGACTCTGTGGATCTTCAGACTGAGAGTAAAGTTGAACTTGAACCTGATAATTCAAACTTCATTGATGAGCCTGAGGAAGGAACTTGTAACCCATTGGCCCCCCCTGCACTGTCAGAGTCAGATGAGTCTACTTCAGATATAAGCTGCCAGCAGGCTGATGGTGCCTCAGGATCTGATGAGACTGCTCAAGAACCGATAGACCTTTTGAATCAGATGGAATTATATACAGATGAGATGACAAGTGACCATAATAACATGAATAGCAAGGTTGGACCATCTGTTGACGATAAAAACAAAATGGAGATTACTGAGGACAAGGATGAAGCAATTAGATCATTGAGGGAAGAGGTGGTCCACGTAACTTCTCTACTTTGTCCTGACATATCCTGTGTACCTTCTCACGTGCTACTTGCTCATTCCAGATTGATATGCTAAAAGCAAAACTCAAAGAATTTGATGCTGAATATGCTTCCAAAGGTATGTATTATGTAGTTTCATCATTGTTATCGATTTCTTTCTCATGTTTAGGTTAATCTTGATAATCTTGTCTTTGCATGAAGGAATGATGGTGGACGCAAAGAGTAGTACAGCTTTAGTCAATCAACCTGATCCGCGGACTGCTCAATCTGCAAGTAGAGATTCCTTGAAGAGTTATACCCCTCAAATTAGATATACTAAATTGGAGTTCAAGGTAACTGGTGTGATACCCCCCCCCCCCCACCCCCCCCAAACCAGGATTTGTAACTCAATTTTGTTTACTTATTCACGTTCCAATCTAGGACCATGTCCCACTAATATTTGATGTAATCTGATGTCAGGTTGACACATTTTTTGCTGTTGGATCTCCTCTTGGGGTGTTTCTATCCCTTCGCAATGTTCGTATTGGGATTGGTATTGGCAAATTCCTGATAATTATTCATATATTGAACACACTCATGCACATAATATTTAATGCATGTACACACATGTATTACTTTGCATAATGTTCGAATTGATATATG
This sequence comes from Plantago major, assembly GCA_026545765.1. Lineage (NCBI taxonomy): Eukaryota > Viridiplantae > Streptophyta > Magnoliopsida > Lamiales > Plantaginaceae > Plantago > Plantago major. The sequence continues at coordinate 73,172,550 of CM048844.1, read as the reverse complement.
GAGAAAGCCAGACTCTTCTCTTTGTTTTATATCGATTTATTTCTTTTGGTTATTTATTGTTTATTGATTGAAATTTGGTTTGCTCGAGTAATCTATCTCCTGTGTTGCTAGGCAAAGGCAAAGATTACTGGGAAGAGGAAAACATAAACGAAGAGATGCCAGCTTGTAGACAGATGTTTAACATATTTCATCCTTTTGATCCTGTGGCATATAGGTCTGTACTTTTTTAGTTGCTTCTCTTCACTGTTTTGTTGTTCACTTTGTCGTTGCCCGACCTCATATACTTCACTTCTGTGACAGATTAGAACCACTTGTATGTAAAGAATTTATCAACAAACGTCCTGTTATTATTCCCTACCACAGAGGTGGAAAGCGTCTATATGTGGGGTTTCAGGTGGACTCTCTAGATTGCTCTGACATAATGTGATTGTGTTTCTATAGTAACGCCCTTACCCATACTGCGTCATGTAGGAATTCAAAGAGGGATTAGCTTCACATTCTCATGCTGTGATGAGTCAATTGAACACCGTAAAGGTACATAATTGTCAGTTTTGTTTTAGTTCTAATTTGAAAATTGGAATATATCTTTCGACAGTTAGAAGATACAATACTTGCATAAAGTAATCTCCCCCCATTTTTTTCCCTATAATTTCATCTGCACATGTTTTATTTGTAGGCTATGTGCTAATTGTTATTTCGATTCGAAGCTAGCAAACTATGGAAGTAGTTACTTCCCTCTAATAGAAGTATAAAGCTATTTTAGCAAAAATTGTGTAATGTTGGATAGTTGAGTTGGAAAGGGAACCTTTGATTAACAAGATGGCATAATGGAGTGCTAATAGGCTTGGCGCCAATACTTTTATTCATTTATCTAACAAGATGGCTGAATGATATTTAGTTTTAGGCTTGTCTCGTGTAAACCAGTTTTACACTAGACTAGCTGTAAGACTAGTTTCTCTGGCGATTAAGTGTCTTGAGATTTCTTGAAAGGTCACATTTCGTTCTTTCTGTTTCTTAACTTTTCTTGCTTCCTTTTTCTTTCTTTCTTTTTTACCTTTCTAATAGGCTTGGCACCAATATTTTCATTCATTTATTTAACCAAAAAAAAGGCTTGGCACCAATACTTTTGTTCACTTATTTACCTAAAAACCGCCTAACGGTTTGATCTTTGGTTGATTGATATTTTAATTTTAGGCAAGTCTCGTGTAAAACCAGTTTTACACTAGACTAGCTGTGAGACTAGTTCCTCCTTGCGATTTAGTGTCGTGAGATTTCTTGAAAGGTCACGTTTCGTTCTTTCTTTTCTGTGACTTTTCCTGTTTCCTTTCTCTTTCTTTCTATTTTACCTTTCTGAATTTTGAATTTTCAACTTTTCCACCATACATAATAAACTTGGTCATTTTCACAGCAACATCTCCATTTCCTTTTTTCTTCACATGATCAAAGGACATGGTCTCTGAGAAGTACTAAAGCGATGTTGTCCAGGTAAAAATACAAAGATTTGTTGGTTGTAAAATACAATGGTGATCTTTTAAACAATTAAAGAGTCAGGTATAAACTCTATTTCAGGTTAATTTTTCTTAATTATTTCGATTTTTTTAAGAGAATCCAACCTCCTCCCAAGTCCTAACAGCAAAATGACTAATTCAATGTTCTTTATTTTTTTTTCCTGTAACTTCGATGTATTGTAAGATAATGTCATTTTTTGTTTCATTAATATAAGTTACTATTTTTATATTGTGTTGTTTTAATATACCCGTTATAATTAATTTTGAATGTAAATTTATAAACTGAATTAATTTGGAAATTAAAGAATGGGTTTTGGACCGCTAGAGTCGGTTTTGGTGAAATGCGTAAAGGATGGGTTTTGGACCGCTAGAGTAGGTTCTGGTGGGTTGGGTATTGAGTTATGGAGAGGTGATGAGGAAGAAAGAAAAGGTGGGCTAAGGATTTTGGAGAGTAACCATTGGAAATGGCCTTGTTATTGGAGAGCTTATTTGAATCACATAAGTTTGCAGGTTGCACTTGTGATAATTAAGAGTGCCTAAACTCGGGTTAAATGCAAAATACCCCCCTAAGTTATTGTAAAATGTGCGCGAAACCCCCTTGAGTTAACAAATTAGTATCAAACCCCCCTAAGTTATTAAAAAATGTGCGCGAAAACCCCCTGAGTTAATAAATTAGTCCCTGAGTTATGAAAAATGTGCGCGAAACCCCTCGAGTTATTAAAACATGTGCGTGGAACCCCCTTAGCCTTTTTTTTTTTTTTACAGCGTGCTCATGTTAGGTGCGACAATGGATGTTCTTTTAGGTTTTCTTACTCCAAATTAACGCGACTAGGTGGACTGGACATTCATAGTTTCAGTTTATTATCTTTTGCCCTCACTTTTTTCCGTTTACACTAATAATGAATTGGTATATGTTGTTGATATGTAATGACAATCTTAATTAGTCTTATCTGTGGTTGTTATTTATATATTTCAGTGCTATATAACCAGTAGTGTGTGATCGATTTTTGTTGTTCATTTAATCAGGAAAAAAGTAGAGTTTTACTATTTTTAATAGCTCAAATTTAAGTCATTTTAATATTTTCAAAAATTTGGACTACCTAATCAAACTGCACACAATATACGAATTCATCATGTATATTCAATATTTATGTAAAAGGGGTATTGCAATGACTTTATAAGAATTTCATGGGATTTTGCGCATATTTTTAACAACTATGGTCTTTTTTTTTTTTTTTTTTGCATTGATTTGGTGTAAGATAACATAAACAAACATCTATAGTCGCACCTAATGAGAGTGTACCTCATACACTTTAAAAATAAAAGGTGGGGGGTTTTGTGCCCATTTTTAATAACACAATGGGGTTTGGTACTAATTCGTTAACTTAGAGGGGTTTCGCGCACATTATTAATAACTAAGGAGGGTGTTATGCATTTAACTCGCCTAAACTCTAAAATCCCATGTCATTTAAGATGTTAGTTTTCTTGTCATCATCATCTTCTTCGCCCTTTCCCCTTTATAACTCTTTGATTGTATAGATCTAACTGCAGGTTTTATAATGTATAGGTCAAAGTGCTCACGCTATGTGAATCAAGATCCAATGATCACAGGGATGGTAGGTTCTGTGCGCGTGTGCGCAACATGCTATCTGCTGACTTCTCTTGCTTAAAACAGTTCTGTTGTTAAAGTTACTGGTATGTCTGAAGCAGAGGAATCTGAAGATCCCCAAGTTAAGGAAGAGAGATCTTATGGCTCACGTATGATAGAGAGACTAACAGGATCTATAGATGGACGAGTGGATCATGTCTTACAAGTATGTTGTGTACCTGTACTTAATTTTGGTATTCATCCAATGTCCAAGTTAGTGATTGATTCTCATAGTCTTTTGCTTCCGCTAATGCAGGATAAAACTTTCCGCCATCCTTACATATCCGCGCTCGGATCACATACGTAAGCATCAGCATTTGTTCGAATAACTTGGCAAATTTTGTTATGATATTTTCAGAC